>JACEEZ010003770.1:326953-344453 GCA_016584305.1 Chionoecetes opilio
TATTATTTTTTTTATCCCTTACTGCTATTCTATATTTTTCCTCCGTGTGTGCAATGGATTCTATACATAGGATTTCTTTGTGCTTTTTGGTAGGTTAGTATTACTGAGTCGCCTTCTCCTGAGGTATAATATTACTGGTCTAAATGTAATCCAATGGTCCATATGTTTTTTTCGCAGCGTGTTTAACTTAAGAGGCAAATAATTAGATAATATTGCATCAGAATTGAAACATGAGAGCTAGAAAAGTCTTATTTTGTAACATAAGATTAGAAATATTTGATGAGAAAGTCATATAACGAAAAATATAAATGCTGAAATGGTGTGTTTAATTAATTAATTTATTTATACATTTATTAATATTATTATTATTATTATGTGTGCGTGTGCGTGTGTGTGTGTGTGTTCTAAATAACGAACATAAGGGATCAAGCTCTATACTCTGGAAATCCTCGCTTGGAAATAACTCAATGGTCAAAAGTCGAGACTGTAAAATAAAAATAAAGAATTCGCAACTAGACAAGCTAAAATAAAGGCTCAAAGCGGGCCCGAAAAGTCATGTGGAATGTCAACTCTGAAGCAACGGGGAAATATTCTTTATCTTCTTTCCCTTTTTCTCTTTTTATTACTTCCTTTGTGTATAGCCTACTTAATTTGATTTTTTTATATATAAGTGGACGTTTATCTCTAGTAGACGTGAGCTAAGGGTAAAAACAATAAGATTAATGGGTATGTATGTAACACACTTTCATTTATCAGGATAAACAAATCAAAAGAAAGACTGGCATCAATAAGTCAGTACGTATATACAATGTAAAAGAAAGTGTAAATCAAGGCACAAAAGAGTTCCGGTCTAACCCTCTCCATCGGAATGCTCGTGTATAGGGTTCATCTTCTCTCTGTATGGTGCTGGGCGGGCAGGATAAAGTATTGGTGGAGGTCCAATCAATGGTGGTTGTTAAAATGAACCTCGTATTCAACCTATAGTGGTGGTATTATTCGTGTTGTTGTTGTTATAGTTGTTGGTGTTGTAGTAGTTGTTGGTGTTGGTGTTGTAGTTGTAGTAGGTGTTGTTGTTGTTGTTGGTGTTGTAGTAGTTGTTGTTGTTGGTGTTGTAGTAGTTGGTGTTGTTGTTGTTGTTGGTGTTGGTGTTGTAGTAGTTGTTGTTGTTGTTATACTTGTTGTAGTTGGTGTTGCAGTAGTCGTAGTTGTTGTTGTTGTTGCTTTCACTCCTCTTCATCCTTCTTTTCCTTACACTTTTTCTTCTTATTGATTCAAATAATACTATCGTCGTTGCTACTGCTACTGCCCTTATCACTATTACTTCTACTACTATTACTTCTTCTACTACTACTACTACTACTACTACTACTACTACTACTACTATTACTACTACTACTATTACTACTACTACTATTACTACTACTACTAATACTAATACTACTACTACTACTACTACTACTACTACTACTACTACTACTACTACTACTATACTACTACTACTACTACTACTACTACTAATACTTCTACTACACTACTACCACCACTTCTACAACACACACACACACAAACGCACATACACACAATTAGAATAATAATAATAATAATAATAATAATAATAATAATAATGATAATCACGTCACCGTACCTGGTTTGCTGACTCCCCTAATTAGGAAGTTCTTTTAATGAGAGTCAGTATTATCAAGAGTTTAAATTTGGCTTCGAAACTTGTGGCTCCATTTATACTTTTATTACAAACTTCCTCTTATTTTTCTCTCCTTCTCTTCGTCCTCCTGAAGCCAGAGCGACTGAAGCGAAGGTACAAAGACCTCAGCTTGCTCTGGCGTGGCTAAAGCGTGGTAGGCTGAGCTCGAAGCCTCTCTATAATTCCTTAAGACAGGTAGATGAGAACTGTGTAGAAGTGAACACAACTGTACAACGAGGGAATCTATATACAACGATAAAGGGTGAAAAAAGGAAAATGTAGATATGGACACGGGGCCATACGAGTGTAGCTCAGGCCCTGTAAACATACAACTAGATGAATACTACAACTAGATGAATACATAGACAAAGAGCTCACACATTTATATAAAAGGACAAACAGACAATCAGGCAGGCAGATAGAGAGACAGACAGACAGACAGATAGACAGCAGTATGAGTGGGAAACAAAGAGGAGCGGAGAATGGATTTTCCCTTCTCTCTGGACGTATTACTTATAAGGATTGCCCGCCACCTCTTCCACCCTCAAAAAACTTTATTACGACTCTCAACATTCTCTGGAGCCACCGCCCCACGTTCGTCAGGCGCCCCGGGAGCCGCACGTACGAAGGCACCAAATTTATGGCCACGTATATTTTTTCTCCAAGGCGACGACACCAACTTGAATAAAATTCCCGTCAGCGAGGCCTCGGCGGTGCGCCCCCGCAGCGCCGGCGGGGCTCCCCAGTATTTGACAAGCGTCCACCTCCAATGCGGCCAGAAGTTTGACAATCCCTGCAGGTCGCCCTTTGCAAAGTTAGGCTATTTTACAGAATCCTCCCGTCCTCCCCGGCCCTCTTACTTACCTCCCTCACCTCCTTCCTTTCAGCTTATTCCTTTTCCTCCTACTCTCCCGCTCTTCCTCTTCTTATCACAATAGAAAACACTTCTGAGAACGAATCCATCCCTAGAAATAAACACAATAACACATATAAGTGTTTGCTTGAAAATCATCCATGAAGAACAAACAGAACCTTCTGCCAGGATAACATGTTTCCAAGGGTACTGAAAGAACCCTAGAATGGAATTGTTGAACCTCAATCCATCTTATTCAATACATATTTGAAAAATTCCCTAGCAAATGAAAACTAGCAAAAGGCATCTCCATTTTTTAAAAAGGAAACCTTGAAAGATAGTTTCGATGAACACATCAAATATAGTCTAGCTTCGTTTAAGTTTAACAACGCTCTTTGTAGCTCAAGATAACTTGTTTGCACACTGTATTATATAACGAACTGTGATGTTAAAAATTTCTACTTTGACTGCATCGTCCTTCCCACACACACACATTCGGCCGATTCTTTAAACGTGGACTTCGGCTAACCTAAGACTAACTGTGGCTTTAGACAGGCATTTCCGTTTTCGAAACATTTTCCGGGGGGGATTAGTCTTTAAGTTGGTCTAAAACTAACGAGAATAGTATTGGAAATGTTAGACACCCAGGACCCTGTCCAACACTTGAGTCTAATGATATTTACGATACTATGCAAATGCCCATGCTAAGACAAATTAGCGGTATTGTCAATATTCTGTTTGGCAAAATATGAGTGTATACATGCGTCTACTGCAGATTATGAAGCATCTGAACTATTTTTTTAAAGACCGCGTTTGGCGCCCTACGAAATCTGGGTTTGTTTATCTCTCCTCGCCCGCCGAGTCCAGACTATCAGCAATATAATAGTCACTCACTTATACGACTATACAGCAGCACTTGCATTTAATTAATGGAAACAGAGGAGACAGTTATTCTCTTTTTGGTCATAATAGTCTAGTCTACGCTAACAGCGGTTCCTTACATCCCTCTACGGGGAGGCCACGGGCAGAAGTCTCCCATTTCCACACATCTATCCACCTCATTCTCACATCCTACTGTCCTCTCACTCATGCATGATCTCTCTCTCTCTCTCTCTCTCTCTCTCACATACTCCAACTATCAACTATAAAACTAGTCAACTATCAACTATCAAACTATCAACTATCAACTAGTGATTAAGGCATCATTAGTTGTGCAACTAAATAATAACTATAACATGACCATGACAATCTTGACCCCCGATAATGGGAAAAGCTATGAAGATCAAGGTTAAATGTGGGTAAAAAAGTGAATAAATGAAGAATATAGGTTCATATATGGTATGGTGTGTTTTGTTGTTCTCGGTAGCAGGGCGCGGAGACAAATGACTCTTCCGCTCTCCGTCCCCCAATATATGATCTCCCTGGTTCAGGGCTGCCAACCCAAGCGCAGTCGTGGATCAACATAGGACCATGTTAGCTCTCGCTGCTGGCGTCTAAAGCACGCGTTCTTGGCATTGGTACTACTTGAGTCTAACATGGAAGCTCCACGTTAGACTCTCCCTAGTCCATGTTTAAAAAAGCGGCCGATAAATAGCACCGAGTTAACAGTCACTACATCTACCCGCAACCTGTGACTGACTGTACATCGCTGAAGACCTCGACAGTTTATGACCAGGATTCAAGTTATCGGGAGTCACTGATGCAAGGGATATCAGGGTGGCGTCTTTTCTTCCCTTCCTCCTCCTCCTCCTCCTCCTCCTCCTCCTTCTTCCTCTTCCTCTTCCTCTTCCTCTTCCTCTTCCTCTTCCTCCTCCATGATCTCCTGAAAGCCTGAGTCATCTCCTCTTATCTTATTCCTTCCTTATCCCCGCCACCAGCTCCATTGCACCTTTCCTCCTTACCTCCTTCCCTCCTTCCCTCCTTCTCTTCCTTCCTACTTCCTCGATACCTTTGGGGTGGAAGAACATGCATTTCCTTCCTCCAACTCCTCATATTTGAAACTTGCCGGCGCTCTTAAAGTGTTTTGTAGATTCCCATTCGCTCTCAAATAACCCTCGTCCTTCCCCCCCCATCACCACCACCACTATCACCAACCACCACCACCACCACACAAGACCCTACAACCTTCCACACTATGGCTTGTATTTTTCAACCTGTCAAGAGTTTTTATTTTTTCGTAAAGTACCAAATCCTCTTTAAGTAAATTTGCGGTTTTATACCCCTCTTCTTCCATATATTTTTTTCCAACATTTTTCTTATCCATGAGCCCCTCCTCCTCCTCCTCCTCCTCCTCCTCCTCCTCTCCTCCCTCCTCCTCCTCCTCCTCCTCCTCCTCCTTTTCCTTCCCAGTCTTCCTCTTCCTCCTCTGATCCTCCTTGCCTGGTGTGCAGGAAGATAAGGCGACACCCTTCTGAAAAGTCGATCCAACCCTTTGAGTATTCGGAGGTGTTAAGGGCTGTGATCTCGCCTCCCGACCTCTTTCCTTTCTGACTTTACTTCCTGCAACCTCCAACCACCTTCAGGAGGCAATCGTTTGGGCTGTTTATTTACGTGCCTCTCCGCTGCTCGTCTTTCTCCGTCGTCGTCGATTTTTTTACACTTTACTGGAACATGTTTTCTGTTTTGTCTCCTTTCGGTTATCTGTTTGGCCTCTTCTTTGTCCTCCTTCTTTGTCCTCGTGGGCCATTTGTTCGTTGGTTTATGAGCGGTGTGGGGAGAAAGCAAGGGCGCACACAGGCACGCACACACACACACACACACACACACACACACACACACACACACACACACACACACACACACACACACACACACACACACACACACACACACACACACACACACACAAACACACAAACACACTACACACACACACACACACACTACACACACACACACACACGCACACGCACGCACACGTACACGCACACGCACACGCACACGCACACGCACACACACTCTGTTTATTCCGTGTGCACTTACCCACTTCGTTATCTTCGGGGGCTTACAATTGATCGACGGTATAAAGGGAGTGAGATCTAGTAGGTGTATATAGTATAAAGGTGTATAGGTGTATACGGTAGGTGTATAGTATAAAGGTTTATAGGTGTATAAGGTAGGTTTGGTTAGGTGTATAGTATAAAGGAAGTCAAAAAATGGCTGGTTACTCGTATTAAAAGATTATCAAAACATACATTATTTGCCTTTCTTTTCCACTGGATTTTTTTGCCTTCGCCGTATATATAGTTCCGAAATTTTGATCACTCATTCCGTTGTCTTCATCGAGAAAAAATGACAAAGGGCGCTGGCATGCCCTTCTTAGAGGTTGTATGTTGGGTCGCAAAGCCAATATTTATAACCTAGACCGCCTGTTCTTACGAAGAGTTACGATGTGTATGACTTTTTAAGCTATAACTCCATTGTTGTTTATATCCTCAATGTATGTTTCAATTTTTTTCTTCTGTTTGGTTTTGTTAGAAAGAGATAAAATTTGGCGGGAAAAAAAGAAGGGTCAATGTGAAGTGTTTATATTTTGTTGTTGTTGTTTTCTTTTCTTTAGTTTGTGTATATCACTGTGATTGTTGTTGTGCTTTCAAAGATATTTCCCTGTGTGAAGGATACTGTTCAATGCGTCGTCTTACAGAGAGCGAGAGCGAGAGAGAGAGAGAGAGAGAGAGAGAGAGAGAGAGAGAGAGGCGCCCAGCCATGTTAAAAGACATATATATATATTATATTATTATTATTTTTTTTTTATTTTTTTTTTATATTTATGCCTATAGCGCCTGTAGGCAGTGGTGACCCAGGGCTCGGATGGTAGGCTCTGGAGGTTCACTTGAGGGCTCTGATGGTTGGTCCTCGCCCGTGGTGGCGCAGGCAGGATTCTTATAGTGACGCCTGTGATTAGAGGCTCATGCCGCCCCCCTGTGTCCTCCGATGCATCGAAGGTAGAGTTAATGGGCAGGGCATGTGGGTGTTCTTAGGCCACTCGACGGTGCAGAAAGGTTTTGGTTTTCTTCGGGGATCGAATTCGGGTCACCGAGAACGCCAGTCGGAGACGCTAACCACTCCGCTACCGCCTCCCCTAAATTAAACCCCCATTAAATCCCCAAGTATATATATTATATATACTTGCATATTTTTTTCTGATGGCAATAAAGTTCTCTGAATTTGAGAGAGAGAGAGAGAGAGAGAGAGAGAGAGATAGATACAGAGACAGAGAGAGAGAGAGAGAATCATCCTCTTTCACCCAAACATTTCATACTCTCCTCCTCTCCTTTTCTCTGCTTGTTTATTCACGTCATCCCTATCTCACTCTCACGTAATGATACATACAGACAACCTTCCCATCATCGTTGTAACTCACCCATTATCACCACCCATCATCCTTCCCTTCCATCACACTCTCCCCTTCTACCACTCTCCCCTCGCTACTACAATCTCTCCCGTAATGCTCATTCAGAACGATGGAAGTGATGCGGCTGTTATGGTGCTGAGATGGCCTTTATCTTCCTTTCCTAACTCTTTCTGACCTCTTACCCTTTTGATGGTTCCTTTGTTCTTAAGAGGAGGAGGAGGAGGAGGAGGAGGAGGAGGAGGAGGAAGGAGGAGGAGGAGGAGGAGGAGGAGGAGGAGGAGGAGGAGGAGGAGGAGGAGGAGGAGGAGGAGGAGGAGGAGGAGAGAGGAGGAGGAGGAGGAGGAGGAGGAGGAGGAGGAGGAGGAGGAGGAGGAGGAGGAGGAGGAGGAGTGAGGAGGAGGAGGAGGAGGAGGAGGAGGAGGAGGAGGAGGAGGAGGAGGAGGAGGAGGAGGAGGAGGGGAGGAGGTGGAGGAGGAGGAGGAGGAGGAGAAGAAGAAGAGGAAGAGGAAGAGGAAGAGGAAGAGGAAAGACTGAATAGGTTATAGTATACCATAAAATATTGATCCAAACTCTATAAATCGTATGTGTTTGTTTCTATGTTTTTCTTGTTTTCACGATTAGATTGTAAGGTGAAAATTATATCTCCTTTTTTTCGATGATATTTTATGTTTTTTTATATGTAAAGTTATTGTACACCTTATACACAGGTGCGCGTTCACACACACACACACACACACACACACACACACACACACACAGACACAGACACAGACACAGACACAGACACACACACACACACATCATGTTCTCATACATTTCATCATTATTTTTTTGGTCTCTTCACTGCCACTCCCTTTATCAACGTTGCTTTATTGCCTACTTTCACTCCTCCCCTAATCTCTCTCTCTCTCTCTCTCTCTCTCTCTCTCTCTCTCTCTCTCTCTCTCTCTCTCTCTCTCTCTCTCTCTCTCTCTCTCTCTCTCTCTCTCATCATTCGTAGTCATATTACTAACTCACTGTGAGGAAAACTGCGCAAAGTTTTGGGAATATTTAACGCAAAAGAGAAAAAAACAGCAACATAAGGTGTTGCGTAAATAGGAAGAAGAGGGAAATGAAAGAGAAAGTATAATTGAAAAAAATATACGAGAAAAAGATGAGGAAGAATGACCGCATGACATGTCTTAAGGAGCCATGATGACAGGGACGGGAAATGAGGAGAAGGACAAAGAAACACAAAGCAACACAAAACACAGGACCGCAACACATTACAGGGTTGTGTTGAGCCCAGGGAAGAGCCGGCAACACAACCACCACGCAGGGTGTTGTAAGGAATGTAGAAAGTCACATAAGGTTAAGCTCTACTCCATGTTATTATTACACCTACCGTAGATAACAGTAAAGTCGCCACCTGCAATCATGTCGCCAGGCGCCATATATTACGAATTATAGCATTACTACTGATTTTTATGTGCCACTGAAGATGATACACAGTAGTTTATATCATGACTGTATAAGCTACCCTGTTTCAGCGTTGTTTTACGCTTTGTATCTGCGAGTATATACGGTTTCAAATTTCATTAATCGGTTTTTTTTCGGGCGACGACGACAGCGGTACGACACTCGGTAAATAAACACTAGCTGGCGACTTTTTTGTTGGCAGCCACTTTGTAGATATTTTTGTCATTTGTTCATTTATAGCCATACTATGACACAGATGAAGACACAAAATGACACAGGACTCTCCAGATAGCCCCTTCTAACTTTCCTGAAATCATGAATGTAGAAATGTAAGTATTAACGCCACCACACGTCTGTAAACAGAAAAAAAAGTTTTCCTGTCAACTTTACTGTTATCTACGGTAGCGCCTATAAGAAAGGAATAAGAGAGTGTGATTAAAATAAGACATAAAAGTGTGATAAGAAGAGTGTGATAATAATAACAAATATAAGAAAGTGTGATAAAAAGATAGTATGTTGTAAGGAATATAGAAAGTCACACAAGGTTAATAATAATAATAATACTGATCATTTTATTTGCACCCGAAGGTATACAGTAAAAAAACTACATAATACATACATGAGTAAATGAACTTAAATACTAAAGCAAATAAAAGATAATATGTTAAGCTCTACTGTACGTCATTATTACACCTAGCACCTATAAGAAGGATAATAAGATAGTGGATTTGATAATGCGCCGCGGGACTGTATTAATCTATGACTCTATCTAATTAACTAACATTGTATTTCTTAAGTATGCGTATATTATTAATATTACACTCGTATACTATTACACCAGGAAGCTATAAACAAGGGTAGTATAGATAATGGATTTGGTAATGCGCCACGGTAATCTGTTAATATATGAACACAGCATCGTATGTCTTAAATAATAATACTAATGATTATATTTTCACCTAAAGGCATACAGGAAAAAACCCCCATAATATACACACATGAGGAAATGAACTAAGTACTAAAGCAAAACAAATCTGATATATACATGTGGGCTATATATACACTGCAAGTATACGTATATCTTCTAAGTATTATATCGTACAATATCATAAGTATTTATCTACTGTTGTATATTTTGGGTGCAAGAGTTTTTACGCGTGTGTTCTACATTACAACATAATGCAGATGTTGTGTTCTACATTACAACATAATGCAGATGTTGTGTTCTACATTACAACATAATGCAGATGTTGTGTTCTACATTACAACATAATGCAGATGTTGTGTTCTACATTACAACATAATGCAGATGTTGTGTTCTACATTACAACATAATGCAGATGTTGTGTTCTACATTACAACATAATGCAGATGTTGTGTTCTACATTGCAACATAATGCAGATGTTGGTCAAGTTTTTACTATTGCATGAGTGAACACATTATACCTGGACATTGGCATTTCTAGTGTTGTAATGTTAAGCTATTTTATCATCATTAGTATGCTGTATCTGCTCTGCTACAAACACCAGACTGTAATAATTAGTGTCAATTATCCATGCATCAAAAGCAATGCAATATAATTTACACACATTGTTACACGTAAACGCATATTCTGTGGACCTACCTTCCTCGCTGGGCTTTAATCTCCCCAGTATAAATATTCATTACTTCAATAAATTTACTTTGTTTTGCTTTTTCCTGTGTGTAAAAGGAACACGCATTCCCGCCGTGCATCATTCCTCCCTTCATTACCCACTGGCTACACAGGCTCATGCATTGCCCTTAGAGGAGGAGGAGGAGGAGGAGGAGGAGGAGGAGGAGGAGGAGGAGGAGGAGGAGGAGGAGGAATACAAAGGAATACAAAGGAAACACAAACAGCAACAGACCGATAGGTCCTTACAAGACTGTTTGCTTTAACTATATTTACACTAACTAGATAATAAGAGAGAAAGGATAGGAAGTAGAAGGCTCTCCTCACCCACCATCCCTCCAGCCGAAGCTGGCCGGAAAAGAAGTGATACCATGCAATATAGAAAAACTGCATGGAATTTGTGAGGAAAGTTGAAAGCTGTAATCTATGGCTAACTACTACTAGTTTGTGGGGTAGTTAGTGCTTGATAGATAGGTCATGTTATGTGTGTTTTGTAATGGTGTGAACACAGTGTGGAGGTTAAAGGGTGGTGCGGCAGCCTTGCCTGGCGCTTTCTTGGGAGGCAGCAGTCAATCAGGCCCCAGCTCCGTTCAATCCACTGCGGATTGTGTACTTTCCATGTAGGACGCCGTACACTTCAATGCCTCCTGCAGCAGTGACCCCTGGTACCTTAAATCCGATGGGGGGTCACTAACTGTCAGGACCCTAACTGAACCACAGCCCTTTCACAGGTCGAGAGTAGTAGTGGTAACCGTTAACTCGGGGCTATCTGTGTGTGTGAGGAGGAGGAGGAGGAGGAGGAGGAGGAGGAGGAGGAGGAGGAGGAGGAGGAGGAGGAGGAGGAGGAGGAGGAGGAGGAGGAGGAGGAGGAGGATGAGGAGGAGGAGGAGGAGGCGAGGAGGAGGAGGAGGAGGAGGAGGAGGAGGAGGGGAGGAGGAGGAGGAGGAGGGAGGAGGAAGGAGGAGGAGGAGGAGGAGGAGGAGGAGGAGGAGGAGGAGGGAGGAGGAGGAGGAGGAGGAGGAGGAGGAGGAGGGAGGAGGAGGAGGATAGGAGGAGGAGGAGGAGGAGGAGGAGGAGGAGGAGGAGGGGGAGGAGGTGGAGTAGGAGGAGGAGCAGGAGGAGTATATTTAAAGAGAACCGCTCCTCCCACTACACAGTATACAGATATCCACCCAAAGTGAGCCTTATGTTCGTATACTGGCGCGAGGTAATCAGACATTTATGAAGGAACAAGTGATGATTGGAAACTTGTAATGGAAAGTAGACGCAAAAAACACCCTTTATAGTTATGTAATATAAAGGAAATGTCAACATAAAAATATATTAAGGGTTATAATATAAAAAATAGCTAATACAGTGAGGTAATCAAACATATATGAAGAAACAAGTAATGAATGGAAACTTTTAATGGAAAGTAGACACAAAAAAACTATCATTTGTAATGTATGGGAATGCATTTGCCAACATAGAAATATATTAAGGATTATCATATTACCAAATATACTGATACCAATACTGATACCGGATTACCAATATACTGATTTACATTTATATTTTATGCTATTTCAATTATACAAGCTAAGTTTCAATATGTTTTTATCTCACGCTATTTCGTTCTCGGTAGTAAAGTTTCATATACCATTTGATAGTTAAACCCTTCACGCCCAGATCTTTCCTTTGCTATAAAAAATCGTGTTGTCGAGCCATAAAATTACGAAAAGTAACTTAATATACCAAATTAGTTAGTCGACAAGGATACTAAACAGGTCATATCTGTAAAACATTTCTTATATACGCTAAAAATTGTCTAATAGTACCCAAATTACAATGGAAATTACGCTCTGGGTCTCAAGGGGTTAAAAACACCAATATGTGCCTGGCAATTAAACGCCAATAATGTATAAACGTACAATAGTCTTCAATACACACTTTCCACGCCGTAAGATGAGTAAAACCGTCATCCATTCCAGATAATAATGAGCCACTCTGACAAATGCAAGAAGGTTAACACATTTTCAGTAATCAAAGTCCAATTATTGAAAACTTAATGGCGCTGAAACAAATTATTCTCGTCTTAAGAAACATTATATTATCGAAATCGAATCATCATTTACTCATTACAAGATTAGGAGGATGCAATTCAATACGAAAAGAGGGAATTAAGGCATTGGTTGACTTTGAGTTTAGTTAAAGAGATCACTTAAGAGGAAGGAATGCTGGTTGAGGTAGATAGTTCAACAGTTTTATATATTTTATAGTTATAGATTATGATATTTAACCAGTTTTATAACATTTAAACCTCAGTAAGGATTCCAAGAGTTCTTTTAATCGCCCTAAGTAATATAAAAAATAAAGTTCCATGGAAGTGATAGAGAAACTTCAGAATGGAAAAAAAAATCAAATTTCAGAATGAGAAAAAAAGATCAAATTTCAGAATGAGAAAAAAAGATCAAATTTCAGAATGAGAAAAAAGATCAAATTTCAGAATGAGAAAAAAAGATCAAATTTCAGAATGAGAAAAAAAGATCAAATTTCAGAATGGGAAAAAAAGATCAAATATCAGAATGAGAAAAAAAGATCAAATTTCAGAATGGGAAAAAAAGATCAAATTTCAGAATGGGAAAAAAAGATCAAATTTCAGAATGGGAAAAAAAGATCAAATTTCAGAATGGGAGAAAAGGATCAAATTTCAGAATGGGAAAAAAAGATCAAATTTCAGAATGGGAAAAAAAGATCAAATTTCAGAATGGGAAATAAGGAGAACAGTGAATATAGGAACAGAAAACCCATCGCATCAATATCAAGGAACGCCCAATACACAATGAATAAGAAAGATAACAAGATAATGTTATAACCCTTAATATATTACTACGTTGGCAATTCCCTTCTCCGCTATGCTTTCCCCTTAAATTACAGGATAACTAAAAACCTTATTGTTGTGTCTACTTTCCATTACAAGTTTCCATTCATCACTTGTTTCTTCATGAATGTCTGATTAGATTAGCTGACGGTATTCGCTATTTTGGTAATAATATAGTAATACATATAATATTACATATATACAGGTTTGGAGGTGCCAGGGGAGGTAAGGCAAAGGATAGGAGGAAGGGAAAACAAAAGATTGAAGAGTGAAGTACTTTACTAAAGAATAAGGAAGGGTAAGAATGACAAAGCTAGGATAAGCAGGAAATAAGGAAAAGGTTAGGTTAAGTTAGGTTAGAATAGAATAAGTTATGTTATGTTAGGTTTAGGTTAGATTTAGATATGGAAAGGTTAGGTTAAATTAGGTTAGGTTAGGTAAGGATAGGATAGGATAAGTTAGGATAGATTTAGGTTAGGTTAGGTTAGGACATGATGGGTTTTACATTCCCCGGGAAGTGCCAAAGGGAAGGTAAGGCAAAGGGAGGGGAGGCAGGGAACACAATACCCTTGTTGGCACCTCCATTACTGAATTAAACAATCGTTCCTCATCCACTTACTTCCCTTCTACCACAACTCTTTCTTTCACTTCCATTTATCCTCTTTACCGCCTTCCTCCTCCTCCTCCTCCTCCTCCTCCTCCTCCTCCTCCTCCTCCTCCTCCTCCTCCTCCTCCTCCTCCTCCTCCTCACTCAACCTCAGGTGCCGGGAAAGAGGAAAATGTGGGAGTCTTTTTCTCACCTCTTTGACGTATTTTTCTTCATTCAAGAGATGGCTGCATTCATACCACCTCTCTCTCTCTCTCTCCTCCTCTCTCGCTCTGCTCTCTCTCTCTCCTCTCCCCTCTCTCTCGCTCTCTCTCTCTCCTCTCTCCCCTCTCTCTCGCTCTCGCTCTCGCCCCTCTCGCTCTCCTCGCTCTCTCTCGCTCTCTCGCCTCTCCTCTCTCTCGCTCTCGCTCTCCTCGCTCTCTCGCTCTCCTCTCTCTCTGTGTTTGGGTACCTCGCTTAGTCATCTCTTTAGGTGACCCATAGTTTTTGACCCGCCATAGTAACCATGAATACCCACACAAATAAGTCACTATGATGACTATGCCTCTAAGAAAGAACTCTGTAAGGGATTCAAGAGTCATGGAGCAGCCCATTTGTGTAATTTATAGTTGCGTTTTTTTGTGGTTTTGTGGTTGTGTACTATAATTAAGTCCAGATGTGGGGAAAAAAGAAGAAATTAAAGTCCAAGACAGAAGAGGGAGTTATATATAGACGTTCATAAGATACCAAAAGAAGCTTAAGTGCATGAAAAGCAGAAATTGATGTATGAATGAATCAGAAGAAAAGTCCTTCACGATACATACATACGTACACACACACACACACACACACACACACACACACACACACACACACACACACACACACACACACACACACACACACACACACACACACACACACACACACACACACACACACACACACACACACACACACACACACACACACACACACACACACACACACACACACACAAATGAGATTGCAAGATGAATAATAAATGATTTGTTAAATGAAAGAAGGATAAAACTGCATTAATGAAATTTAGTTATTCATTTATGCTTATTGCTTCGCTCATTACCTTAGTGACCATTACAATGAAGACTATTTATACCGTCTGAGAAATACATTCAATTATTATAATGAGCTTTCGGGAGAACTGCATTGGGGGAGGAGGAGGAGGATGAGGAGGAGGAATACAAAGGAAGAACAGGCAGTAACAGCCCAACTGAACCAAACGAGGCTGTCTGTGTGACTACTTTCTACCACTACAGTTTCTACGTGTTAGAGGTAAAGAAATAGCAAAGTTGGAGGAAGGTTGAGGAAGAGGAGGAATAAATAGGAAAACATATAGGAATACCTAGGAAGAACAGATACCAGGATAGCTTTTGGTCTATAACGAGGGTATCTGTTAAACTACCTACTACTAAATATCAAACTACATTGTAAGAGAACAGTTGGAGAAGGATACCATGCCCCTAAAGAAGATTCATCACATAACAATATTTTAGTCACTTTAATAACTTAGGTAAAATAAAGGCATTTGTTTATCATATGTTTATCTATATTTGCTAATGAGTGATTTTTTTTTCTTCCTCAGGTGAGACGCGAGGTGCTGTACAGGTAATGTTTGACCTGTCAACGACAACATGACCTGTGCCTTGTGCAGTGTTTGGTAAATGTAACCATGTATTGAACAAGCTGAGAAAGATGCTATAAGGAAACTTCAAATTTATATAGTAGAGTCTTTCTCCGTTTTTGAGACCATATCCATGTACCGTACACTGTTCTCACACTTAGATGTTTTGGTGTTGTTGTTTTTCTATATATTGATTAAATGGTGCGGAAAATTTACGCGTCTCAATATTCTGTCTAAATGTTGTTTATATGATATGAAATAAAAAAAAAAAGGACCATAAAAAATAGACTGTTCTTTTGTGAGATGAATATGTATTTTACTGAAGGAAAAAAGAACATACATAGTAAAATGGAATGGAAGTTTTTGGAATGGGCGGCGCATACAATATATCTGTAAAGAAAAAATAGAATAGAATATTTGCTCACAGGAAAAAAAAATATTTTCAGCGGTAAAAGTAGATGACAGTAAACAAAAGAACGGAGAGACGTCCCCAGAAAGTTTGCCCAGAAACAACACTGGAACAAAATAAAATAAACAAGAGCAGCCTTGACGGACGATGTGAAAATAGCAAAGGTCGAAGAAGAAAGAGACAGACGCAGCAGAAACTAAACTAAAAAAAAGAGGAATAGTGAGAATACATGCGAGATGAAGAGAGGGAAAGATGATGATAGGCAAGATACACATGTTGAAGAGGATTAAAAGAGAAAGATGAAAACACACACACACACACACAAAAAAAAAAAGTAAATCTTTCTAAACGAGACAAGAGAAAAAGCTCAACTTTCTTCGCTGTAATCATAGTAAATGAGATCAAACAGAAATAGAACGGGAATTCTCATGACATTTTCTTGTAATCTTAAAATATTTTCATCTGCGTTTTGCTTGATCCACCAACTTACATGTGTTTATTTGTTATTTTCGTGTCATCTTTTATGGCGACAAATATATTTCACCTCGAGATATCTTAACTTCTTGACTCGTTTGACTGTTTTTAGCATTACATTTGCTTGAATTTCCACTTGTTATCTTCTTAAACGTCCTGCACTTCCATATCCACCTTCCTTTCCTTGTCTTTTCTCTATTTCTACCTTTCTTACATAGCTTTAAGTTTATTTTATTTTGTCATCTTGCTTTCTTCGTCGTAAAATTATTCTTAACTTAATTTTCTTGCACTTCCGTATCCATCTTCCTTTCCTGTCTTTTCCCTATTTATTTCATCCTTTCTTACATAGCTTTAAGTTTCTTTTCTTTTGTTCTTCCTACTTCCTGAGTCATCGTCTTTATTAGTGTTACTATTACTACCAGAAAGCAGGATGAAATAAGAAAATAAACTTCAGAAAACTATGTAGGCAATGATGAAAAAAATAGAATAGAAAATGGAAAAGGATGAATAAAAAAGAAAAGAAAAAATGTCTACTGTCGTTTCTTTCACTGATCTTGTTAAATTTTTCTTTCCGCAAGACCTTTTTTTTTTTTTTTTTCAGTCATCGTTTTCTATTTCCTATTCTATTGTCTTCATTCTTTCTTACGTAGTTTTCTGAAGTTTCTTTTCTTATTTCATCGTGCTTTCTTTGTCATTGTCTGTAGTATTGTTCCTATTGTCCTTTCTTTGTCACTGATATTGTTCTATTTTTCTTTCTTCCACACTTTTTCATCTTGTCCACGTAAACATTTGCTCCTCGCTCCGTCTCTCTTTCAAAAGTTCACGGTCTTCTTTCTTCTGTATAAGTGTTAGTATTGTTCCTACTCTCATTTCTTGTCACAAAATCTTGTTCTATTTTTCTTTTTACAACCTTTTACTTTGCACAACCTATCTACAACCTTCTACCTTTTTTTATCTTGTCCACGTAAACATTTGCTATTCGCTCCGTCACTCTCTCAAAAGGTCACGGTCTTGTTTATTCCAATTTCTTCTGTATAATTTTTACTTTTGTTCCTACTCTCATTTCTTGTCACAAAATCTTGTTCTATTTTTCTTTTTACAACCTTTTACTTTGCACAACCTATCTACAACCTTCTACCTTTTTTTATCTTGTCCACGTTAACATTTGCTCTTCGCTCCGTCACTCTCTCAAAAGTTCACGGTCTAGTCTTGATGTTTCGTATTATTGATGGAATGGGATCGAGGAAAAATCAGATGGCAGAGGGCAGTGAAAAATTCAGCCTTGTCATTCTTCGTCAACCTTCCTGAGTCATTGATTTATTTGTAGGAATTGGAAATGAGTCAAATTGCACAAAAAAAATAGCGTATAAAATTGTATTAATAATGAAGTTGATAATGATTTATTCTTGCTCAGAATTTTTGTTTTTATTTATTGACTTCCGCATTGTTCTCTTTTTCATCAGATTTTAAGGTTACATGACAAACTATG
>JACEEZ010003770.1:349453-351953 GCA_016584305.1 Chionoecetes opilio
TTATCTTTTTCCTTCCCTTACGTTCATTTTTCGTTTCCATCGTTTATTTTGGCAAAGAAAGCACTAACAAGTATGCAAGCGTAATCTCTAATTGTTTATTTATTCTGTCATTGTTATTTTTCCTAATTCCAGACGTCATTATACATGTTTTGTCATCATTTATTCGTTCGTTTGATAACTATAATTGATGTGTCTAAACGTGAAAATAATAAGACTCTTTCGGTGGTATTATTCGTAAAAATAGAGCGTGAATTGACTTTGTGTGTGTGTGTGTGATGTGAGTGTGAGTGTGAGTGTGAGTGTGAGTGTGAGTGTGAGTGTGAGTGTGAGTGTGAGTGTGAGTGTGTGTGTGTGTGTGTGTGTGTGTGTGTGTGGTGTGTGTGTGTGTGGTGTGGTGTGTGTGTGGTGTGTGATGTGTAGTGTATGTGTATGTGTATGTGTGTGGTGTGTGTGTGTGTGTGTATGTGTATGTGTATGTGTGTGTGTGTGTGTGTGTGTGTGTGTGTGTGTGTGTGTGTGTGTGTGTGTGTGAAAATTTGATTGTTGCTACATGTATATTTTTTATGCTTCGTTGCAACAGTTATATATTGATTTGAATTTCTATTGCTATTATTTTCTTTTATCTTTTATTTTTGTACATGTCTGGTACGTGTGACAGATTTGTACTCGATTGCGGCTTTGTACAAACTCTAACTATTTTCATAATCGTGTTACGTAATTGTAAACTATCACTCGTGTCTGTTATTATATCCTGCGGGTATTATATGCATTGAACAGCAATTGCAATAACAGCAAGTGTGTGAATGAATATGCAACACTGAAATCGTATACAGTTTACATTCATTTTATTTATGTTTCAGAGCGAAGAGGCGTAAGAGTAACATAAAATACTGTTTGGGTAATGGTTATGTAACGTATATTTGTTTGTGTGTGTTGTGTGTGTGTGTGTGTGTGTCTGTGTCTGTGTCTGTGTGGTGTTGTTGTCTGTGTGTGTTTGTTGTTGTAAGTGTTGTGTGTGCTGTGTGGTCATGTTCTGTGTTGTGTGTTTTGCATTTTGTAGTATTTTCTGCTTATATTATTTTTTTTTTTGCCAGTTTGCTGGAATTTTTTTTGCCAGTTTGCTGTTTTGTTGCCAGTTTGCTGTTTTTTTTGCCCAGTTTGTTGGGTTTTATTGCCAGTTTGCTGTTTTTTTTGCCAGTTTACTGTTTTTTGCCAGTTTGCTGTTTTTTTTTGCCAGTTTGCTGGTTTTTTTGCCAGTTTGCTTGGTTTTTTTGCCAGTTTGCTTGGTTTTTTGCAGTTTGCTGTTTTTTTTTTTGTCAGTTTGCTTAGTTTTTGCCAGTTTGCTTTTTTTTTTGCCAGTTTGCTTTTTTTTTTTGCCAGTTTGCTTGTTTTTTGCCAGTTTGCTTGTTTTTTTTGCCAGATTGCTTTTTTTTTGCCAGTTTGCTGTTTTTTTTTGCAGTTTGCTGGTTTTTTTCCTGTTTATGTTTTTTTTGCCAGTTTGCTATTTTTTTTTTGCCAGTTACTGTTTTTTTTGCCAGTTTGTTGTTTTTTTTGCCAGTTTGCTGTTTTTGCCAGTTTGCTGTTTTTTGCCAGTTTGCTTGTTTTTTTTGCCAGTTTGCTGTGGTTTTTTTGCCAGTTTGCTGTTTTTTTGCCAGTTTGCGTTTTTTTGCCAGTTTGCTTGTTTTTTTTGCCAGTTGCTGGTTTTTTTTGCCAGTTTGCTTGTTTTTTTGCCAGTTTGCTTGTTTTTTTTTGCCAGTTTGCTTGTTTTTTTTGCCAGTTTGCTTCTTTTTTGCCAGTTGGCTTCTTTTTTTTGCCAGTTTGCTTCTTTTTTTGCCAGTTTGTTTCTTTTTTTGCCAGTTTGCTTTTTTTTTTGCCAGTTTGTTTCTTTTTTTGCCAGTTTGTTTTTTTTTTGCCAGTTGCTTTTTTTTTTGCCAGTTTGCTTCTTTTTTTTTGCCAGTTTGCTTCTTTTTTTTTGCAGTTGGCTTCTTTTTTTTGCCAGTTGCGCTTTTTTTTGCCAGTTGCTTTTTTTTTTGCAGTTGGCTTCTTTTTGCAGTGGCTGTTTTTTGCCAGCTTGCTGCTTGTTTTTGCCAGTTTGCTTTTTTTTTTTTGCCAGTTTGCTTCTTTTTTTGCCAGTTTGCTGTTTTTTTTGCCAGTTGGCTTGTTTTTTTTGCCAGTTTGCTGTTTTTTTTGCCAGTTGGCTTGTTTTTTTTGCCAGTTTGCTGTTTTTTTTGCCAGTTGCTTGTTTTTTTTGCCAGTTTGCTGTTTGAATTTTTGCCAGTTGGTGTTTCTTTTTGACCAGTTGCTGTTTTGAGTTTCTGTTGCCACGGAGTTTCTAAAAGTGTGAGAAAATACAAAAGTCAGTGGAAAGTCCACTCTACCAGAACGGCCAGCACGGGCAAAAGGCAAGTATAAGCACTTGAGCCAGAGGGGCGGAACATCACCTCCTTGGCGAGACGAGAATGTTTTCCTTGTACGTCCTGAAGCAAAATGATGAACTGAA
>JACEEZ010003770.1:361953-374453 GCA_016584305.1 Chionoecetes opilio
TTATTCGGTTTGAGATCTTTCGAGTTATAACCCTAAATCTTTTTCTTTATCAACTTGTTAGTTGGAAATCGTTCATCACGTAACTTATGAGGGTTGTTATTTACCGATATGTAGACATGGCATTTGTCAAGGTAAAATTCATTTGCCATGTTTTTGAACATTCTGTTAGCGTGTTTTAAGTCGTTTTTATGAGTTGGCGCTGAGATTCTGTAGAGGCTATGTTTGTGATTTTCGTGCCCATCAGCAAATTTCGATATCCTGCATTGTGATTCCTCGTCAATGTCATTTATGTATATTAAGAACAGGATAGGTCCGAGAACTGATCCTTGAGGAACACCACTATTTACACTGGTCCAGTCAGAAGAATTTCCATTTATTACCACCCTTTGTTACGATTTGACAGCAGTTTTCTATCCAATTTGAAAGATGGCTGTTATACCATGAGCTTTACTTTGAAATGAGACGCTTATGAGGAACTTGTCGAACGCCTTTTGAAAATCGAGGTAAACTACGTCTACTGCCTCGTGTTGGTCGTAAAATTTTGAATACACTATTGTAAAAATCAAGTAAGTTTGAGGGGCCCATGAGCGTTTTATTTCTGAACCATGCTGCGAGTCTTTGATTATGTCATTTTCTTCTAAGAACTTAACGATTTGTCTCTTATGATGGATTCCATTAATTTTCCAGAAAACCTGATGTTAAACTGATTGGGCGATAGTTTTTCCGGGCTGCGACTTGCTTCCTTTTTTTAAATATGGGTGTGACATTTGCTAGATTCATTCGCAAGGTACATTTCCGGGAGTAAAGACTTATTAAATAAGATGGAAAGTGGTTTTGCTATTTCGTTCTTTGCTTCTTTTAATATGCGTGGCGAAATTTTATCAGGACCAGGAGCTTTGTTTATCTTCATGTTATTTTATCGCGAGCAAAATGTCACATTCCTAAAAAGGTTAATGAGCTGAGGCAAGTACCTTTGTTCTGGGTTTTCGGGATGGGTTGATTTTGCGTGTTTTCCACTGTAAAGACTGATGCAAAAAAGCTATTTAGAGTATCCGCCATAGATACTTCATTTTCTGTGTGTTCGCCATTTTCCATTTCCAACGGCCCCTATGTTGACGTCATTACTTTTTTTCCTTTAACATAGCTGTAGAATTCTTTAGGGTTTGATTTGCTCATTTCGGCAATACGTTAATTCAAAATTTTCTTGCTCTGCTTAATGAGTTTTTTCGTATTTCGTCTAATTCTGTCGTGATCGCGTTGTCGTTTTCATTTTGTGTTTACATGTGTTTTTCATATGCACGCTTTTTAGCCTGAAAGCTGCCCTTTGATTTCGCGGGTCCACCATTCGGTTTAATGTTTTGAAAAGATCCGCCTATATCGCATGGGTATTGAGGATTGTATTGCTAAGTTAAGTTTAAACCGGTAAATTTATTGCCTTTGCTACATTTATGTCGGTACTTTCTGAGATAACATTCCAATCGGTGTTCGTTAAGATTCTTTTAGTTTTCTGAAGTCTGCCTTTCGATAATCAAGAACTTTTTCTTTACTTTCGACTTCGCTTGTCTTACTGATGTTAATACTGAAAGTAATCGCCCGGTGGTCACTGCTACTAAATTCGGATCCGACTTTTAACGTTACTGACAAGATTTTCGTTAGTTGTGAAAATAAGATCTAGAATATTTTCGCCTCTCGTTGGATGATCCACGTGTTGGTATAAGCACTTCTTGGAGATTTTGAATAGAGGGGTGTGCCCCGAATGTATTGTAAGCGACCCGCCCCAACTATAACGGGAATATTAAAATCACCGAATATTACGCTTTCGTTCTGAGAACTAATTTCCAATATTTGTTCATAGATTTTCTTCGTCTATTGTATTTGTTTGAACTGGAGGTCGATAAACAAGGCCAATTACTACTTTTTGAGAATGACGATTTAGTTGAACGAAAATTACATTACTGTTTTCAGTTTCGTGTTTAGTTTACTACAAGGGGATGAAGGCAGGACTTTTTTATAAATAATACACCTCCTCCTGCTCTCGTAGTCTTCTGAACTTAATAAGTTATACCCCTGTATCGCAAATTCACCAAAAAATCTCTATTTGTCGTATCTATCCATGACTCTGAAATTCCGATGAGTCGTATTGTTCTGAATAAACTAGTTCCTCTAAAACATGAAATTTGTTACGTATACTACGGGCATTAAAGTTTAAAAAGCTTTAATATCGGGATGGGTAGTTGGGGCTTTGCGGGAACTAAATTTTTTGGGGCTTTGAGTGAACGAGAACTTTATTGCGGGAAAATAGAGCTTAGGTTGTTGTCGGAACCTTACCGCTGGGAGTTTTTTTGATTTGTAGTTAGTTACCGCGTCATTTAGTAGCCTACCGAGTCGTGCAGAACCAACTGAATTTAAGTGGAGAAAGGAGGAGGAGATGGAGGAGGAGGAGGAGGAGGAGGAGGAGGGAGGAGGAGGAGGAGGAGGAGGAGGAGGGGGGAAAGGGGAGGGGGAGGAGGAGGAGGAGGAGGAGGAGGGAGGAGGAGGAGGAGGAGGAGGAGGAGGAGGAGGAGGAGGAGGAGGAGGAGGAGGAGGAGGAGGAGGAGGAGGAGGAGGAGGAGGAGGAGGAGGAAGAGAGGTGTGTTTATATTTCTGCTTTTGCTTTTACGCAAACAACAGTAACAACAACAACAACAAAAATAGCTATAACTATTACCACTACTACTATTACCACTACTTCCACTATTACTTCTACTACTACTATTACTTATTTTGCTGCAACTGCTCCTACGCCTTTGACAACTATATATGATTGTACGAGTAACATGAACCATTGTCAATACGATTTACATGTAGCTTTACCGGGCAATCTAGTGATGGGTTATGTTTTGTTTTGTTTTTTTGCGTGTATACTCGTGATCTTTCCTCCCCTGGTCTAAAGTTTTGAGCTTTGTTTTTATTATATTTTACTACTTCTTTCTATTATTTTTCTATAGCTTTTTTTTTGTTCATCAGCACTGTTTGCTCTTATATCTTACTGTCTTCTTTATAGGGACTGGCAGCTAGCGGGCTTTTTGCTAATTCATGTTTTCTCCTTGGCCTGTCTATGAGATGTAAAAAAAAAATACATGTAACACCAAGGCAATGTTTACTGTCCCTGATCCGAAACATGTTTGTACTGGTTCCATAATGACCAATTCAGCATTAGTACAGATGGCTTATTGATGATGTCCTAATGCTTTAATGAAGACTACCAGCACGTTGTTGTAGATTGATAGACAAGCTCAATATCCCGTAGTTCATTGATGGTCATTAGTACGAATATCATTATCTCATTCGCTGTATTTTGTAGATCTGCTCTCACTTTACACACACCACACACACCCACACACACACCACACACACACACACACCACCACACACACACACACACACACACACCCAAAACACACACACACACACCACACCACACACACAAAACACCCCACACACACACACACACACACAACACACCCCACAACACACACACACAAAACACACACAAAACACACAAACACACACCCAAACACACACACACAAACACACACAAAACACAACACACAACACACACACAACCACACAAACACACAAACACACACCACAACACACACACCCAACACACACACACCACACACAAACCCCCCAAACCACACCCCACAACAACACACACAACACACACACACACACAACCACACAAACACAACAAAAACAAAACACACACACAGTTAAGGATTAAACCAATTTAGCACTGTACAAAGGCACTCAAGCTCATACACGGTAAATTAACAAATAAAAAGAAAAAAAAAACACAAGGTCTAAAGGTTTTATACAGTCCTACAATGCCACTGTTTTTTGGGATGTATAATTTTAAGGTTATAAAGTATACACAGTCTTTAATTAATAAGGTCTATAAGGGATACACAAGGTCTATAAAATATACACCAAGGTCTTATGTATACACAAGGTCTATAATGTATACCCCAAGGTCTATAGGTTTACCAAGGGCTTAGTTATCACAAGGTCTATAGATGTATACCAAAGGGCTATAAGTATACACAAGGGCATAAGTATACACAAGGTCTTAAGTTATACACAAGGTCTATAGATGTATACACAAGGTCTATAAAGTATACACAAGGTCTATAAGTATACACAAGGTCTATAAGTATACACAAGGTCTATAAGTATACACAAGGTCTATAAGTATACACAAGGTCTATAAGTATACACAAGGTCTATAGAGTATACACAAGGTCTATAGGTGTATACACAAGGTCTATAGATGTATACACAAGGTCTATAAAGTATACACAAGGTCCCATAATATACAAGGTCTATAGTATCACAAGGTCTATAAGTATACACAAAGGGGCTATAAGTATACACAAGGTCTATAAGTATACACAAGGTCTATAAGTATACACAAGGTCTATAAGTATACACAAGGTCTATAGAGTATACACAAGGTCTATAAGTATACACAAGGTCTATAGATGTATACACAAGGTCTATAGATGTATACACAAGGTCTATAGATGTATACACAAGGTCTATAGATGTATACACAAGGTCTATAAGTATACACAAGGTCTAAGATGTATACAAAAAGGTCTATAGATTTTAACACAAGGTCTATAGATGTATACCAAGGTCTTAGATGTATACGCAAGGTCTATAGAGTATACACAAGGTCATAGAGTAAAACACAAGGTCTATAGATGTATACACAAGGTCTATAGGTATACACAAGGTCTATAGATGTATACAAGGCTATAAGTATACACAGGTCTATGTACGCTGTATACACAAGGTCTATAGAGTATACACAAGGTCTATAGATGTATACACAAGGTCTATAGATGTATACACAAGGTCTATAGATGTATACACAAGGTCTATAGATGTATACGCAAGGTCTATAGAGTATACACAAGGTCTATAGATGTATACACAAGGTCTATAGATGTATACACAAGGTCTATAGATGTATACACAAGGTCTATAGATGTATACACAAGGTCTATAGAAGTATACACAAGGTCTATAGATGTATACACAAGGTCTATAAGTATACACCCAAGGTCTTAGAAAGTATACACAAGGTCTATAGATGTATACACAAGGGCTATAGATGTATACCAAAGGGCTATAGATGTATACACAAGGTCTATAGAGTATACCAAGGTCTATAGATGTATACACAAGGTCTATAGAGTTACACAAGGTCTATAGAGTATACACAAGGTCTAAGATTATAAAACCAGGTCTATAGATGTAACGCAGGTCTATAAGTATACACAAGGTCTATAGATGTTAACACAGGGCTTTTAAGTATAAACCAAGGTCTATAGATGGTTTCACAAGGGCTATAGATGTATACCAAGTCTATGATGTATACGCAAGGTCTATAGATGTTTATACACAATGTCTATAGAGTATACCAAGGTCTATAGATGTTATACCAAGGTCTATAGGTATACACAAAGGGTTTATAGAGTATCCAAGGGCTTAGATGGGTTACACAAGGTCTTGAATGTATACCAGTCTTGAATTTAGCTTTACACACAAATTAAGAGTAAACACAGCCCCTTGGAAAAAGAAAACCTAGCCATATAATCCTTAAGGAAACATATTTTCCCGATGAACGGCAAGGTTATAAGTTAATTCCTTGACTCTTCTCAAGGGGTAACTATCGTTCGTTTTCGCGCAATGGGAATATCTCAATTTGAGTTTTAAACCAATAATTGAGTATGGTAATCCGAAGGTCTAATAATTTTTTTTGAACAAGGTACCTTTTTGTGTATGATATCTCAATAGAGAAAGTTCCAGCAACCTACTCTTTTACCCTTAGCCCAACTTTTTTCTATAAAACATTTTTGTCACCAAAATTGAAAGTCACTTTACCAATAAGACGAAAGAAAATAGTCAACTATTAAAATTTGCTAAGTCACCCAAAATTTCATGGTCCCAATCATGGAAAAACGCATGTGTTTGGGTTAAAGACCGTAATTATGACCTTTTAACAACAAAGAGCCAAAACAAAAAGTTATAAACAAATGTTCTATTTTCGGGTCTACCAATGGTATATTTATATCCCACTCTTTAATCACCCATAATTATTCTTATAAATCCACTTCAAGTATTTATACTATTTAAGTTTTTGAAAAATAAATGCAACGTAAGGATTTGGTAAGTTCTCCAGTGTATTTTTATGTCATAATCATTTGGTGGAAGGAGTAGATGGAATTGTTAAAAAGATATTTCATTGACATTTATTATTTCCCTTTGACCCCAAAATCGTTTCCGCAAAAAAACAAAATAAGCAAAAATTATACAAAGTCCCTTAAAATTTCCAAATGTTACGCCAAAGTAAAAGTCATTTAAACCATGGTTCCATCAAAAAGTATCTTAATAAAATCATTCATATAAAGTATAAATTAACTAAACATACTTTTACTCATTGGAAAGTAAAGAAAGCGTTTCTCAGCAGGGCAGGAACGAAAAGATTTATTGGACTAAAAATTAATAATGATCAAAAAAAATGGGAAACATAGGAAAACTAAAACAGTAATAACAGCACCCCAAGACAACACACTCAACACACACAACCAACACAACACACACACACAACCACACACACACACACACACACTTATTGTTGAAGCTTTCGCATCTTTCTTTTCACTATATATCATTTCTTATCTATACTACTTGTACTTTAACAGCTATCATTATTACTACCATCACTACAACAACGACAACAACTACTACTAATTTACTATACCTGTAATACTATATATAATGTATAATATACATGATAATGATATATACATATGTAGTAAATAATAACAATGATAATGATAATAAAAAACAGTAAAATGATAATCGATAATTAATGACAAATATGATAGTAAGTAATACATAACTATTATTGTTTCGTGTAGTGGAAATCGATGGTGTAGTTGTAAATCGAAAAGGTTTATAATCAAGGTGAAACTTTGTATTCAAAATGTTGTTACTCATATGCAGTAAATTGATAACGCATAATTTGAAGTCACTGTTAATGTAAAAATGATCATTTCTTTATAGCAATTCGAAAAGTTTGTTCAATTTGGCTCGTTCTGTCTCATTTGTTATTCTTTTTTCTCAATCTAATTTTCGATAACCTTTCTTTAACTCTCTCTCTTCGTTCTGTCTCTCGTTATCATGGCTGTCTTCTCTTTTCATCTGAATATCGTTTCTTCTCTACACTCTTTTTCCCCTTCTTCTCTCTTTCGTCCTCTCATTCTCTCTCGTTCTTTCTCTCTCCTCTCTCTCTTTAATTCTCTCCTCTTTTTCCTCTCTCTTCTTTCGTCTCTCTCTCTCTCTTCTCTCTCTCTCCTTCTCTCTCTCTTCTCTCTCTCTCTCTCTCTTATCTCTCTCTTCTCTCTCTCTCTCTCTCCTCTTCTCTCTCCCCCTCTCTCTCTCTCTCTCTCTCTCTCTCTTCTCTCTCTCTCCTCTCTCTCTCTCTCTCTCTCTCTCTCTCTCTCTCTCTCTCTCATCTCTCTCTCTCTCTCTCTCTCTCTCTCTCTCTCTCTCTCTCTCTCTCTCTTCTCTCTCTCTCTCTCTCTCTCTCTCTCTCTCTCTCTCTCTCTCTCTCTCTCTCTCTCTCTCTCTCTCTCTCTCCTCTCTCTCTCTCTCTCTCCTCTTCTCTCTCTCTCTCTCTCCTCTCTCCTCTCCTCTCTCTCTCTCTCTCTCTCTCTCCTCTCTCTCTCTCTCTCTCTCTCTCTCTCCTCTCTCTCTCTCTCTCTCTCTCTCCATTTGATCTTCCATTTGGCCAATTTCTCTGCCTGACTGCCGTTCCTCCCTCGTCAATGAAAGAGAGGGAGGAAGGGCATCGTACCGCTCCCTCCAGGCTAAAATATAATGGCATGAATAACCGACCCTTCTAAATGGGGCACGCTACTTACCTTAACATAATGCCTTAGTGCCTTTGCCTGTGATCAATATCTGTGTTGCGTTAATGATGTGATTGAAGATACCATTTACTCATGTGTGCAATATGTTAGTGTTCTTATTGTTAGTGTTCATATATATTGATATTTTTGATGATGTACGTTTGCACACACACCACCATTGCTACTACTATTACTACTGCTTCCACTGTTGCTTCTACTATTACTATTACTTATTTTGCTGCAACTATGTACTGCTTTCACAACTGTTTGAACTACTTTGACAACTGTTTGAACTTCTTTGACAACTGTTAGAACTATTTTGACAACTGTTTGAATTACTTTGACAACTGTTGCAGCTATTTCCTCTGGTACCACAACTATTTTCTAGAATTAACACTGACCCTACAGCAAATGTTGGTAATAGTAAAAGTAGTAGTGGCAGTAATAGTAGCAGTAGTGGTAGTAGTAATAGCACCACACACACCACCACCCACCAATACTACTACTACTACCACCGCCACATCAACTCCCCGCCCACGTAAACAACATGTAAATTGCGTAAATTAGTGTGTTGTGCTGTGAGAAGCTCCGGTTGGTGATTAGTAGATAGAATACATGCCATTGTGTCAGTATTATCGAGTGTGTTTGTTCAGAGATTGGAGTGTTATTTTATCAGTAAGTATAGGGTACTTTTGTTGCATTTTATTGCTGTTGCTGTTTATATGCTACTACTACTACTACCACTACTACTGCTACTACTACTACTACTACTAATAATAATAATATTACCACTATTACCACCACCACTAACAAACTACACAAACACTACTACTACAACAAAACACACCACACACACACACACACACACAAAACACACCACACACAAAACCACACACACACACACAACACACCACACCACACACACACACACACACACACACACACACACACACACCACACCACCAAAACACACAACACACACACACACACCCCACACACCAATCATTTCCCACAAACACTCAAAAAACCTGCAAACAAAGTCATTTCCACCAAAACAACGCACTGCTCCTCCTTGCACAGACCACCTCATCTCTGTTCCTTAATCCTGCCTGCCCATGAAAGACTACAATTACCACTCATCTCTTCATTCTCCCTCCTCCTCCTCCTCCTCCTCCTCCTCCTCCTCCTCCTCCCCTCCTCCTCCTCCTCCTCCTCCTCCCTCCTCCTCCTCCTCCTCCCCCTCCCCCTTTCCTCCTCTTTTTTTATTACTTTTCCCTTCCATTTTCCTCTTTCCCTCACTCTTATTCTTTTCTGCCTCTTTTCTTTACTGCCATTCCTTTCACGTTCATTTGGTTCCTTCTTCTTCTTCTCTTCCTTTCTTTGTCCAAATCCTCCATTTCTTCTTCATCTTCTATCTCATCCTCGTCGTTCTCCTTGTCTTCCTGTTCTCGTTCTTCTACTTACCTTCTTCAATCTTACTGATCTTCTACTTATCTTACTTCTTCTTCTTCGTCCTTTTTCCTTCTTCTGTGGTTCCTTTTTTACTTCCAATTTGATCAAGTTATTCTCCTAATTTTGTTTATTTCCTCCTCCTCCTCCTCCTCCTCCTCCCCTCCTCCTCCTCCTCCTCCTCCTCCTCCTCCTCCTCCTTCACAGCTTCCTGCTCTGCCAAACTTGCCCACACCTTATAATTTGCCTCGCTACCGATGTAATTAAAGTTCCTGTGTCCCTTTACGTAATTAACTTATGAAAAAGTCCTGGTGTGGTTTCAGAATTATTAATGAGCATTTAGGTAGAATTTGCATGGATGAGGAAGCGAGTTTGCCTGCCTTCCCGCCCCTCACACTCCCGCTTTTTATATATTCATTCCCTCCTTCCGTCCCCTTGCCCTGGCTGCCACTTCCTCATTTTGACTCTCTCTCTCTCTCTCTCTCTCTCTCTCTCTCTCTCTCTCTCTCTCTCTCTCTCTCTCTCTCTCTCTCGTCTCTGTCTCTGTCTCTCTGTCTCTCTGTCTCTCTGTCTCTCTGTCTCTTCTCTGTCTCTGTCTCTGTCTCTGTCTCTGTCTCTGTCTTCTCTCTTCTCTCTCTCGTCTTCTCTCTCATCTCTCTCTCTCTCTGTCTCTGCTCTCTTCTCTCTCTCTTCTCTCTCTCTCTCTCTCTCTCCTCTCTCTCTCTCTCTCTCGTCTCCTGCTCTCCTCATCTGCTCTCTCTCTCTCTCTCATCTCTCTCCTCTCTCTCTCCTCTCTCTCCTCTCTCTCTCTCTCTCTCTCTCTCTCTCTCTCCTCCATCTCTCCTCTCTCTCACTCTCTCTCTCTCTCTCTCTCTCTCTCTCACTTTTATTCATTTCTCAGTATTCACCTCTTCATACACTCATGTTTATTCATTTACCCCTTTCTTCCATGACATTCCTGCTCCTGCCTTCCTTTCGCTTTCCATCATTCTTCATCGTCTCTTACTGTCTAAAGTCTAAACACTCGCTTTCACTCCCTTCTCCTCCCCTCCCCTCTCTCTTCCCTCCCCTCCCTTCCCCTCTCCTCACCCTTCCCCTCCCTCTATATGACATGATCTTGTGGGGTCACGTCACGTCACATATAACACGTTACATATAACAAGCTTTCGAAATGTAGATATCAGGACGCAACCATCGACGTTCGACCAATAGGAAACTAGGACACAGTTGACTCACTTTGATGATTGGTGGACGTTCTGACGCTAAGTGGGCCGTTATTGGCTTAGACGGATGGGTGTGGCCGCCTAACCAACCAATAGAAGCTCTCGATATGATGTTGGTTATTTTTGTCCATCGGTTTTGTATTATTTTTTTTTTTCGTATCAGTATGTATCGTCTTTCTACTACTTATGCTACTCCTACAACAACAACTACTACTACTACTACTGCATCTACTACTACTACTACTACTACTATATCTACTACTACTACTATAATTATGTTATCAGTAATGCTATCAGTAATGACAATAATAATATTTGTAATACTAATAATAATAATAATGACAATAATGATGATAACTCAATATTCTTTGTTTTTTTGCAGGTACTGTACTCCCTCTTGCTGTTCCTGACAACCGTAATTAAAGGATGAAGGTATGTGCTCTCTCTCTCTCTCTCTCTCTCTCTCTCTCTCTCTCTCTCTCTCTCTCTCTCCTCTCTCTCATCTCTCTCTCTCCCCATCTCTCTCTCCCCTCTCTCTCTCTCTCTCTCTCTCTGTCCCCTGTCTCTGTCTCTGTTTTCTTTTCTCTGTCTCTGTCTCTGTCTCTGTCTCTGTCTCTGTCTCTCTGTCTCTCTGTCTCTCTGTCTCTCTGTCTCTCTGTCTCTCTGTCTCTCTGTCTCTCTGTCTCTCTGTCTCTCTGTCTCTCTGTCTCTCTGTCTCTCTGTCTCTCTGTCTCTCTGTCTCTCTGTTCTCTGTCTCTCTCTCTCCTCCCCTCTCTCTTCTCTCTGTCTCTCTGCTCTCTTCTCTCTTCTCTCTCTCTCTTCCTCTCTCTCTCTCTCTCTTCTCTCTCTCTCTCTCTCTCTCTCTCTCTCTCTCTCTCTCTCCATAAACAAGTTACAACCCAGATTATATCCTCTTGACTGTAATTTGTCGACTTTCTTCATATGTTTATTCATGTATCTATTTATTCATTTCACATCTCGTTGCTTTCCTTCCATTGTGACAAGCCTCCCCATTAGGCAGTTTCCGTATAACATTAATGAAATAAGTATGCTGGTTGGATGAAAACCATTATGAATTCCATCTCTACACCATATAATTCACGAAAATCTTACCACCATAAGGACCTAATTTGTACCCTGGTAAAATTACGCCTGTATAACTCTATAGTTCTTCACTACGGCTGCATATTAAAGCATTTCGAATTCCAGCTGTACACCACCATTCACGAAAAACTTACCACCATATGGACCTAATTTGTACCCTGCTGGACCCTGGTAGAATTACGCCTCTCTAGAAGTCCATAGTTCTTCACAATAACTGCATATTTAAGCATTACACTAGAGATAGAGACCATTAAACCATTAGGGGGATGGGTAGCAGCAAGCCCCAGTCTGTTTACTATGAGAATCTGGCAGCTGTTGCATGCACATTGCCGAACCCACAACGCAACACAGCAGTCAGATCAATGGTACTAATACAGGGAAGGCTTAAAGTTAATGTTTCCTTTACCACTTATATATAAAAATAGATGCACCGAACAAAGGACGGTTGAAAAATAGTTATTATATATATAACTGTATAACAAATTAATTCCTGCCATTTGTTTGACTCAGGATAAACCCAGACTGTTGACTAATGAAATTTTCAGAAGTGGAAATGAAAGTGAGGCCTGCAAACACAATGAGATAAAAAGAAAATGAATCGACAATTACTTAGAACAGACAAAAAAAAACGTATTAGAGAAAATTACTTAAGGGGACACCACACAGGGGATGCCAAAATTTCCCAGGCTGCTTTTAGAGCCAAAATCTTATCTCCATCGTGTTTTTCGTGAGCGTTTACATTATCTGACCAAGTTTC
>JACEEZ010003770.1:384453-386953 GCA_016584305.1 Chionoecetes opilio
ATTTGTTATTTTTATACATCTACACTCTGTCTCTCACTGCCATTTACAATCCGGTGCTCACCTATTCATTTTTAAGGCCCATGAAAGAATCCATTTTTGAAACTCCATGCAGTGTTAGTTAGTACGTAAACAAAAACGATAAATATATATGTTTATAAATCAGTATATGTTTCTTGTGTCTCATACCTCCTTAACCCCTTCACATCCAGATCTTTCCTTTGCTATATAAAAATCATCCGTTCTTAGCCATATAAAATTACGAAAAGTAACTGAATAAATCAAATTAGTTAGTGGACAAGGATACTAAACACCGGTGGAACGCCGACGTGAGTTTCGACAGGGGATGCTTGCAGCCTATGTTGATCTCAAGAAGGCGTTTGACTCAGTGCATCGTGAGTCACTCTGGGATCTTCTGCGACTTCGAGGGATTCCTGCAAGGACTATTGGTTTGATAACTGGTCTGTATTCTGGGACTGAGAGTGCTGTGAAGTGTGGGGCAGGTGTATCCGGCTTCTTTCCTGTGAATACAGGAGTGAGGCAAGGGTGCGTCCTTGCCATATCACTTTTCAACGCTTGTATGGACTGGGTATTGGACAAGGTTGTAGATCAAAGTGATTGTGGAGCATCCGTTGGCAACACCAAGATCACTGATCTTGTTTTTGCCGATGATGCAGTAACCTTTGCTGAGTCGCTGGAGGTCCTGGTGATGGCTCTCGAGGCGCTGCACGAGGAGGCAAAGCCTTTGGGACTTTAGGTCTCCTGGCTCAAGACCAAGGTCCAGGTGTTTGGAGACTTACTAGATGAAGCAGTACAGTCTGTTCATGCGTGTGGCGAGGACATTGAGATCTTGGAAAGTTTTACATACCTTGGTAGCGCAGTCCATAATGACGGCGGGTCACGTCAAGAAGTCTTACGGCGGATTGGCATAGCCCACGGTGTTATGGACTCGCTCAGCGGGAGTATTTGGCGTTGTCGGTACCTGTGCAGGAGGACAAAGATCCGGATCTTCAAATCGCTTGTGATCCCTGTCTTACTCTATGGTTGTGAGACATGGACACTAAATAGTGACTTGAAGAGACGAATCAATGCCTTTGGTAATAAGTGTCTTCGCAGAATCATGGGGTATCGCTGGGATGATTACGTGTCAAATCAGCGATTGCACCGTGAGACTGAATCGAGGCCTATTACCTGCATAGTCCGTCAGCGCCAACTTCGGCTATATGGGCATGTGGCACGCTACCCTGAAACCGATCCTTCCCATCGGGTTGTATCTGTAAGAGACAATCCGGCGTAGAGGAGGCCAAGGGGGCGCCCACAAGGCTCGTGGCTGGGGCAAGTTGATGTTTCTTGTCGAGAGCTGCTTGGTATGGGAAAGGAGCCTGCATGGGAACTCGCGCGTGGTGACCCTTGGGAGTGGCGTCGTAGGGTGGGCGAGGCGACGCGCCCCCCGGCGTATGCCCCCAATGATTGATTGATTGATACTAAACAGGTCATATCTATACATTATTGCATATAATCACTACAAAGCGTCTAATGGTATCCAAATTACAATCGAAATAACGTTATGGGAGTGAAGGGGTTAACGGGTTACGGAGAGGCGATAACTAAGACACAGCTCCAAAATCGAACATAAACCGACATTAATGGACTAAAAGTGACCCAAGAAATAAAAGTAAAAAAGAAAATAGTGTGTATTCAGGACGTGCAGCAAAAACAAAAAAAAAAAAAATAGTAATCATTATATTTAGGTACCGAAAAAAATGTGTTGTTACTTGTTTTAGTGTTGGATGCAACTTATTCTTTGAAACAGCGATGAAGAGAGGAGAGAACAAGTAACATAAAGGAGTAAAACGAGGAGAGGAAGGGAAGAGGAAGGAGTAAACGAGGAGAGAATAAGTAACAGGAAGGAGTAAACGAGGAGAGAATAAGTAACAGGAAGGAGTAAACGAAGAGAGAATAAGTAACAGGAAGGAGTAAACGAGGAGAGAATAAGTAACAGGAAGGAGTAAACGAGGAGAGAATAAGTAACAGGAAGGAGTGAACGAAGAGAGAATAAGTAACAGGAAGGAGTAAACGAGGAGAGAATAAGTAACAGGAAGGAGTGAACGAGGAGAGAATAAGTAACAGGAAGTAGTAAATGAGGAGAGAATAAGTAGAATTAAGGAGTAAACGAGGAGTGAATAAGTAACAGAAAGGAGTGAACGAGGAGAGAATAAGTAAAATAATGGAGAAGAGTAGCGCAATGGAGGAAGGGAAGCGGAAGACACCAGCTAACACAGGAAGTTTAAGACTAATTAAGATTTTTAACTTGAGCCAAAGTTAAGAGAGCAGAAGGCGTAAGAAGGAAATAGTTTCGACTTCGACCTAGTTCAAGTTGGCCTATGGTAAATGATCTCACTATATTATTTAACGTCAAGGAAAAACAATTCAATGAGGTTAAATAGATGATAAACAGTAACAACTCAAATAATCAAGGACACCAAGCAGTCATTCTGAAGGT
>JACEEZ010003770.1:394453-401953 GCA_016584305.1 Chionoecetes opilio
AGAGAGAGAGAGAGAGAGAGAGAGAGAGAGAGAGAGAGAGAGAGAGAGAGAGAGAGAGAGAGAGAGAGAGAGAGAGAGAGAGAGACCTAATTACTCGTATATTAATGAAGTAACACAAATGAAAAAGAAATCTAACACTTTGATCACAGAATGAAACAAACATCAAACAAAATATTGTGTTTACATTGCAACACCCGGGACGGTATTTGTGTTTATTTGTTTGTTTGTTTACTCGCTTATTTGTTTGTGTTTGTTTGCTTGTCACCGATAAAAGGGCGATAACGCAATGAAAACACAGCCGGGAAAATAGGATACAAATATTATACAGTGAGTTTTGTTACAAATACGAATCTACATATTTATGGTAATTTGTCGCTTTTATCTTTTTTTTCCTCTGCTTGCATTACACTATATAATACAATACTTTCATAATTAACTTTTAATATGCGGTTTTGAATGTTTGCTTGAAGTGTTTGTGTATTTTGGATGTATTATTATTGTATTATTGGAGCCCGTCAGGGTGGCAAGGTTGGTAGAGACGTGAGCTCGCAATGTGCAGCGTCCCTGTGCATTCGGTCAGCGATTCGAGTCCGCCTAGTTCGTGCTGACGTGGCGGCGCTTTGTATAGTCAATAACCTTGTAGTTGGTACTTGCAAAGTGTCTAGATAGGATGAAAATCTTATCTTATCTGTATTATTGGACTATTGTTGTATCGTACTTATCCTTCTCTTTCACTTCTCTTCTCTTCTTTCTTTCTATTATCTTTACTTTCTTTTCTCTTCTTTTTTTCTCTCATCTTTATCCTTCGCTTGTTCGCCTTTCGCATTGTTTATTTATCATTTATTTAAGGATTTCCAAATTTTACAAGATCAACTGTGGGGATGTGTTACCATTGTTGTCTTGGCATCTAGTTCGTCAATTGTTTCAATCTCCATTATTATGTAGTTTATCATTTCATCATTTATAATTATGTCTTAATTCATATTGTGTCCTCTGGTATCGGTAATTTGGAGATGAAGGTGAATGAAATATCAGCAAAGATTACATCAGAAATAGAAAAATATGAAAAATAAGCAGACAATTTTTAGGAAGAAAAAGATAGAGAGGAAGAATTTTTTTTTAATAATAACATAAGAATACAAAGGAAGAACACAAAGGACTTAACGAGGCTGCCTGTTTGACTACTTTCTACCACTAGTTTCTACGTGTTACAGGCAAAATAATAGCAAAGTTAAAGGCTAGAGGCAAAATAATAGCAAAGTTAAAGGCTCCTCCCCACCCACCAAGAAAAAGGAAAGGAGGAGAAGGTGGTGGTGGAGGAAGAGAAGTAGCAACTAACTGATGAGGGCTTAAAAGAGATTTGAATATTTTTTTAAACAACACTAGTTAAATAGGAAGTGTTTATATAAGATGATTACACTGAGGCATCTCGAAAAAAATAGGCGAAGGGAAAGTTGACACACAAGATATTATAAAACACTAAAAAAAAAAATACTGAAGTCTCAAGAATAAATAAGTAAAACAAACTGAAAAGATTAGAGAGAGAGAGAGAGAGAGAGAGAGAGAGAGAGAGAGAGAGAGGAGGAGAGGAGAGAAGAGAGAGAGAGAGAGAGAGAGAGAGAGAGAGAGAGAGAGAGAGAGAGAGAGAGGAGAATTTGTTCAACAGATTAATCAACTAAACATTTCATTTTGATTGTTAAACCGAGTATTTGTTCAACAGATTGCAACGACAAAATTTAATTTAAAACCTCGAGAAAGAAATATATTTTGTGTTTGATTGTGGAAAAAGTAGGGAAATGTGGATAGCAGTATGGTACAAAAACAAGCGAGATACACAAATAGAATAGGCGAAGTGGGCCGCAGTTTTTTCTTATTATTTGACCACAAAAAAAATGAAATTCCAAATCCACTAATGGAATCTGATTTTTGTTATCATTGTTCTATCAGTCTATTGTTTGTATGGTGTCGCTCTGTGTCGAGAAAGATAGACAAGGGAAACTCGATATTATACAGACACAGTGACAATTACACAGGAAGACTCGATTACTAATTGCTGCATAAACTAACATTACTTTTTCATGCATTCATTATATTACATATCATGCATCAGTAATTCTCTGGACTTCTATTCATCCTTCCTTCCTTCCTTCCTTCCTTCCTTCCTACCTTTCTTCCTTCCTTCCTTCCTTCCTTCCTTCCTTCCTTCCTTCCTTCCTTCCTTCCTTCCTTCCTTCCTTCCTTCCTTCCTTCCTTCCTTCCTTCCTTCCTTCCTTCCTTCCTTCCTTCCTTCCTTCCTTCCTTCCTTCCTTCCTTCCTTCCATCCATCCATCCATCCATCCATCCATCCATCCATCCATCCATCCATCCATCCATCCATCCATCCATCCATCCATCCATCCATCCATCCATTGTTGCATAAACTAACATTACTTTCTCATGCAATTATTACCAGGGTCAGGACTCGTATAGTACATGACAAGACACATTACTGGATCCGGATGTCCATGAATAATTCTGCCTAATATCGAATTATATGGGTCAAGAAATTCAGTCGTAACATCAAGACTGGACGTAAGTGAAACACAACTCACATAACTTTGGAATGAGACATCACGGCACTTCCCTGACCTAGTTTTATTGACCTTCTTGTGTCTGCCACTGTCTGCAGGCCACGTATATAAACTCTTAGAGAGGGAGTATGTTCCTTGCCATCACGCCTTTTCATCATACCACCAACCTTTAGTTAGTCATTGCCTAGTTTAAAGAAGACTCGTATTTTTTGTGTGTGTTTAAGAAGAAGAGTTTTATCATTTGATTTACTTCCGTGTCTCTGCAGGTCACGTATATAAACGTTTAGTGAGGGAGTCTGTTCCTTGCCATCACGCCTTCCCTTCATAACGCCAACCTTTATGCTCGTCCTAATATTGATCTAGGCAACAAAATGGAGACTCCAGATACTTTCATGGCATATTTAATAGACGGATTTCACTATACACAGAGACTCAGAGATGGAACAGTAACGTAAAGCCTCCCACAGATTGCTCTTGATACAGAAATGTCCTGCTTTGGTTTTGCTTCTTTATGAGTAATACGTTATTATGAGTCCCTGTATTACCTTTAACTTTTAAGATTTTCTATTCTTAGCTGGGTGACCTTTCTGGGGTTGTAGATTTCTCACCTTAATTTTCCCTTCCTTCCTTCCTTCCTACAGGAACTATCTCGTGTAGGTCTCACGGCCTCTTGTAGCTTCCTTAATTTCTTATGTTCTTACCTTTCATCCATCGATCCATCCATCCATCCATCCATCCATCCATCCATCCATCCATCCATCCATCCATCCTTTCTTCACAGTCTTTCACGTGCCTTGGCTATCCCCTTGTCGCGCCACACCTACAATCAACAGTACTGTTTGTCTATCCTGCATCGGTTTTCGTCCTCTTCTTCTTCTTCTTCTTCTTCTTCTTCTCGTTCTTCTTCTTCTTCTCCCTCTCCCTCTTTCTCTTCTTCTTCTTCTTCTTGTGACCTGTGACGTATCGCTGCATAGGTCCTCTGCAACTTTGTCTGCTTAGTTAACAATCTTGTCAACTCTTCTTCCCTTACCTATTCACTTGGGCTCCTAATTCATTGTGTTCTTTGTGTTCTTGGTCATGACTTTCCTTCCTCTGATCCATGAGTATCCTTGAGACGACATTCCCGGTGCGTGAGTTAACCCTGCATTCTAACACCTTTAAGTCTTTTCCGTTTCCGTCAGTCACTTAGGAGGGCGTGCGAGTGACTGGTGACTGATTCCTTTCATCGATGTCCAATTCTTCGTAAGCAACATGTTATGACTCATGGGGTTCAGACTTTCATGTTTTCCTTTCATGTTGTCATTTGTTATTCTAATGCGTGTCTCATAAATCATCCGTCATGCGTGTAAGATATTCAATCAAACGGTGATTCATGAAGCAATAGGGATTCTTCTTTGTATCACTTGCTGTTGTTTTATGCATTGATGTGCTAGATAGGGGGTTACATTGACACTAGGGACATATGTATTAATGACAAGACGTGTTCCGTGAGATATAGACAATATATATTCGTGCTTCTTCCACCACTGTTGGTTACTGTCTTCCACCATTGGCTGAAGAACGGGAGTCATCAATTAATTTTCCTACAACTTTCAGGCATGGTTTTTCACTCTAGTAAGTTGGAAAGGACGGACAAGTAGCGGTTAACATTTTTCCTTCACGTAAAAAAGTTGACATATTTGTACATCATCTCTTCACGTAACAGGAAACAGGCAGTGAATTATTACACTATTTGAGGCGGTTATTTCAGAAAGTCGATAAGCGCCATCAATAAAAAACTAAGAAAATGGCTTCAAAATGTTTCAGTGTTCAAAATGTCATATCTTTTGAACATTGAAACAGTTTGAAGCCATTTTCTTAGTTTTTTATTTGTGAAACTTATCAACTTTCTGAAATAACCGCCTCACAGTATTGTTTTATATTCATATTATTAGTGATTACACAGACAAAATATTATATAAATACGTCTCCATATCTGGAAAGAAGCAGAGGAATCAGTTTTAATATTACAACTCTGGCATTTGTAAATATTTTTCTTTCATGTACAAAAAGTTGACCTATGCATATAATATCTCTTCAAGTAGGAGGAGACAGGGATTGAATGATTACAGAGACAAAATATCACATTAACCCCTTGAGGCCCAGAACGTAATTTCCTTTGTAATTTGGGTACCATTAGACGATATTTAATGACTATAAGCAATAATTTATAGATATGACCTGTTTAGTATCCTTGTCCACTAACTAATTTGGTATTTTCAGTTACTTTTCGTATTTTATGGCTAACAACAGACGGTTTTATGTAGCACAGGAAATATCTGGGTGTGAAGGGGTTAACGCGTCTTCATATCTAGACAGAATCAGAGGAATCCGTTTAATATATCTGAAATAAGTCATCTGTCTCTTTTTGGTGAACCTGATATGGTGTTGCTTTCTCGACTCCCAAGGTATTCAGGTATTCAGCTTACCTTTAATTACCATAGAAATGAAGGATTGTGTGTGTATAGTTTGTTGTATATATGTAGATGGATAGATATAGGGAGGATAGTCAAGGTATTGGAATGTATAGATAGTAAGTAAGAGAGAGAGAGAGAGAGAGAGAGAGAGAGAGAGAGAGAGAGAGCGAGCGAGCGAGCGACGAGCGAGCGAGCGAGAGAGAGAGAGAGAGAGAGAGAGAGAGAGAGAGAGAGAGGAGAGAGAGAGAGAGAGAGAGAGAGAGAGAGAGAGAAAAGGAGAGAGAGAGAGAGAGAGAGAGAGAGAGAGAGAGAGAGAGAGAGGAGAGAGAGAGAGAGAGAAGAGAGAAGAGAGAGAGAGAGGAGAGAGAGGAGAGAGAGAGAGAGAGAGAGAGAGAGAGAGAGAGAGAGAAAAAAAAATTGTGGTTAATCTATCTGGCACAGGTGATATATTGCAACATACCAGACCTTGAGGCAAATCTCAGGTTATCAGAAACACGCACGCACACACACGCCCCCCTCCTAGCCACGTACACACGCACCCACCCACACGCACCCACCCACCCACACGCACACACGCACCCCACCCACCCACACGCAACACACACACAACGCCCCACCTACCCACGCACACACGCACCCACCCACAAACACCCCACACACACCCACATACACACCACACACACACACACACACACACCACACACACACACACACACACACACGCACACACACACACACAAATACTCGCACGCACACACACACACACACACACACACACATACACATACACACATAGTTTAATGACCAAACAGACATTTGAAAGGAACTACTTACAAACAAACATGTTCTCTCTGGTTCAATGCAAATACAAAACATGTAAAAGAAATATATAACAAAATACTCGGAAAAAAGTACAATCTATAAGAATATCAGAACAATATTAAATTTTCGGGTTCGATAAAATGCAGAACATAGAAAAAGCAACAAGCAAATGTGATTATCATATATTTAGAAAGTAACTTCATAAGGTTATTTTAAGTGCAAGATTAAGACAAACATCAATACCAGTAACAAAATATAACTTAAATAATAAAACAGGAAAACAAAACACACACACAAATACACACACACACACAAATACACACACACACACAAATACACACACACACTCAAATACACACACACACTCAAATACACACACACACTCAAATACACACACACACTCAAATACACACACACACTCTAGAACACCAAACACACACACACACACACACACACACACACACACACACACACACACACACACACACACACACACACACACACACACACTCACACACACACACTCAAATACACACAGACTCACACTCACAAATACACACACTCACACACTAATGCTGGGGTTACACATTCCCGTATATTGCTCCCGACAGCTCCCGTCAGGGGTAATCGCCAATTTTGTGTTCTGACGGGCGTAGTCCAGCCGTGAACGCCCGTCTTTGGTTGATCACGACTATTGCACTTCCCGACAGACGTACCGTGACGGGGCCAGTGTTACGTCAGTCGTAATGGAGTCGTATTGAACTACGTACGTGTTTGCGACTTGCATAAGCATGTCCCCGTTCGTCCGCATGGGCTGCCCGATTTGCGGGAACACAGGCCACGCCCATGCCACGCCCCCACAAGACCTGCGTAGCTGAGGCCATACGTCTTGGGATTGTTTAGGACTTACCTGGACCGGTTCCGGACAATCGTAGGCACACCCCGTCTGTCCAAACACAGACAAAGACAGTCTTTGTCAACCACGTAGGTCTGGGATGGAATCTGGGAACTACAAAAGGGCAGGACTGGCCACACCTTTCCCATTCCCACTCCTTCCTCGGCACCATGAACAACATCGCGGAATTCATCCTGGAGGAGTTCAATTTTGTGAACTCCCTAATCAAACCGGAGAACAGGCATAACACGCGGCTAATGAAATGGATCCTTTCTTACATAGAAATCTTAGAACTACTTGCAATAGCAAACTTCATCCATCAAGAGGAACAAGAGAAGAAGGGGTCATCCACATCGTCTGTGGCAGGTGCTGGGGCGGGGTCAGGCACAGGAACAGAAGCAGGTTCGGCAGCTTGGGTAGCAGACTGTTGGGACATGAATATATAATTAGTAACACGTACATTATTTATCAACTGTAAAATACCATTCAACATAACCATTCATCCTTGTAACCTTTAAATAAAATGAATAAACTGCTTTGTGTTATTATGTGTTTCATTAACAAAAATGTTAGGTAATTATAAATTTAAGTGAACAAGATAAATTGAAAAAAATAATGGCATCATTATAAGCAAACTAATTCAGAAAAAGACAAAACCTGTCACTGTCCTGAGGACGCCAAACCTCTTGGCTTGCTATCGCTCGCCAGGAAAATATTGATGTGGTTGTCGATTTAATAGTGAAAGGGTTGGAAAACA
>JACEEZ010003771.1:0-2500 GCA_016584305.1 Chionoecetes opilio
TAAGAGTAAAAAGTATAAAGTAAAAGATATTTCAAAAATATAACAGTGAAACGAATAAAAATAATACATAATACTGCTTATTTGGATAGACTTAATTGAATTACTGCACCGAAGCTAAAACGAAACATAACAGAACGGAGACAGAACGAAAAACTGAGAAAAACAGAAAACGAAACCCTATACACAAACCAATATGCTCCTTTTAATTACAAGTGATTAATTTATGGGATATACAGCATGAAATTTTCCATTAATTAATATGAATGAATAAACTATGCCTTCATTATGTACCTTTGCTTGTTAATTCACCGGAAATGAAGGTTGACGGAGTAATTGAATGCTGTGTTAGCCAATGGGCTCTCGATAATCAACGCAAGGGTTGTAACGTTAATTTTTATCGTTAATATTTAAGTTCGTAGTGAGCTCTATTTCAGGTTTTACTGTGCTATTGACTCTCTCTCTCTCTCTCTCTCTCTCTCTCGTCGCCTCTCTTCTCATCTCTCTCTCTCTCTCCTTTTCCTCTCTCTTCTCTCTCTCCCCTTTCTTCTCTCTCTCTCTCTCTCTCTCTCCTCTCTCTATCTCTCTCTCTCCTCTATTCTCTGCCTGTCTTTTACTGTCTTTTTGTTCTCTGTCTGTGCTGTGACTGTCTCTACTGCCTCTCTCTCTCTCTCTCCTTCATCCTCTCTCTTCTCTCCTCTCTCCCCTCTCTCTCTTCTCTCTCTCTCTCTCTCTCTCTCTTCTCTCTCTCTCTCTCCCCCTCTCTCCCCTCTCTCTCTCTCTCTCTCTCTCTCTCTCTCTCTCTCTCTCTCTCTCTCTCTCTCTCTCTGTCAATTATCTCTCACAATATTTAGGCAACTTTTTTTGTCCAGAATTCGCTTGTATTTAACATCTCTCAGTTTGAACGTGAAGGAGAGTTTGATTCCATAGTTAATCCTTTTATAATTCAATAGGTTTTGTTTAATTAATTACACAGTTCATCTTTCTTTAATTTCATAGTTAATCCTTTTGTAATTCAATAGTTTATGTTTCTTTAATTTCACAATTTATCTTCCAAAGTTCATCTTTCTATAATTCAATAGTATAAGTTTAATTAATTACACAATTTATCTTTCTTAAATTCCGTAGTTTCTGTTTCTTTAATTCTCTAGTTTATAATTCCCCTTAATTCCGTAGTTTCTGTTCATTTAATTCTCTAGTTTATAATTCCCCTTAATTCCGTAGTTTCTGTTCATTTAATTCTCTAGTTTATAATTCCCCTTAATTCCGTAGTTTCTGTTCATTTAATTCTCTAGTTTATAATTCCAATAATTCCGTAGTTTCTGTTCATTTAATTCTCTAGTTTATAATTCCCCATAATTCCGTAGTTTCTGTTTAATTTAATTCTCTAGTTTATAATTCCCCTTAATTCCGTAGTTTCTGTTCATTTAATTCTCTAGTTTATAATTGCCCTTAATTCCGTACTAGTTTACCTTTATTTACCTTATATTTACCTCATTAGTCTCACAATTTGACATAGGTAAACTCTAGATAATCATTTACCTATCTAGCATTTCTAAGGAAGCGGACACACATAATTTCCTATTATTATTCTCACGGGAAAAAGTAAGATTGACTCGCACTTTCCTCGTCTCCATTAAGCTTTCACCCCCCTTTAAGTCTTCCGCAGGGCAGGTGAGCGCTATGTTAGGGTTCATTTTTTCTTCCATCAACAATTCACGATAGAATGACAACACAAACTCGTCCACTCGAAACAGTGTGTATTAATAATTATTGCTTTCATCTTTCATTCCAGTAAGTTTGTGTCTGTTGAGAGAGAGAGAGAGCGCGAGAGAGAGAGAGAGAGAGAGAGAGAGAAGAGAGAGAGAAGAGAGAGAGAGAGAGAGAGAGAGAGAGAGAGAGAAGGAGAGAGAGAGAGAGAGAGAGAGAGAGAGAGAGAAGAGAGAGAGAGAGAGAGAGAGAGAGAGAGAGAGAGAGAGAGGGAGAGAGAGAGAGAGAGAGAGAGAGAGAGAGAGAGAGAAGCATTCCTGTCATTTGGCTTGTTAGGCTTTGTTCACTTCCTCCATTTGTCTTCCTCTCTCTCTCTCTCCTCTCTCTCTCTCTTCTCTCTCCTCTCTCTCTCTCTCTCTCTCCTCTCTTCCTCTACCTGCTGTCTCCTTTGCTCTCTCCTCCCTTCTCTTTTCTCTCTTTCCCTCTCTTCTCCTCTCTCCTCTCTCTTCTCTCCTCTCTCTTCCTCTCCCCTCTCTCTCTCTCTCCTCTCTCCTCTCTCCCTCTTCTCTCTCTTCTCTCTCCCTCTCCTCTCCCTCTCCTCTCTCCCCTCTCTCTCTCTCCCTCCCTCTCCATCCCCCCCCCCCTCCTCCCCCCCCCCTCCCCTCTGTCTCTCCCCTCAGGTGGTCTGTGTAATATCCCTCAGGCGGTGTAGGAATAACTCTACACAGGTTCAGCCACACAATAACCTTAACACCTTCAAGGCACACACTGTTTTCACGGTTTCGTAAAAGTG
>JACEEZ010003771.1:12500-15000 GCA_016584305.1 Chionoecetes opilio
GAAAGGAGGCACTCGAGGAAGGGAGGGAGAGAAGGAGGGAAGGAGGGAGAGAGGGAGGGAAGGAGGGAGAGAAGGAGGGAAGGAGGGAGAGAGAAAAGGAAAAGAAGGAGAAGCTTGAAGGTTTGTGGTGAAGAAGTTTTATGTGAATTTCAATGAATCGTTTTAAGTGATGAGGAGGAGGAAAAAATAAAAAATAGAGAAGAAAGAAACGAATTAAGAAGAGATATAGAGGCTAGAGAAGGGAAAGAATAGATAGAGGAAGAGGAGAAGGAGAAGGAGGAAAAGGTGAAGGAGAAATAGGAGATGATTTTGGATGTGATAAAGAAACATGGGAGAAGAAGCAATAGGGGGGGGGGAAGAGAGAGAGAGAGAGAGAGGGGAGAGGGGAAGAGAGAGAGAGAGAGGAGAGGAGGAGAGGAGAGGAGAGAGGGGGAGAGAAAAGGGGAGGGGGAGAGAGAGAGAAGAGAGAGAAGAGAGGGGAAGGAGGGGGAGAGAGAATGTCAGGCTATTATATGGTGAAAGGAGAGTGAGAAGATAGGTTCTGAAATTATTAAAATGATGAGAAGTAGGGATAGGAGGATTACATAGGATTACATAGGAATAACAGACACCAGGAGACCTATTGGTCCATGACGAGGGTATCTGCTGAACTACATACTACTAACTATCAACTACTTGTAAGAAAACGGTTGGAAAATGATACCATGTCCTTAAAAGAAGATAGGAACACGGAAGTTTCGTAGTGCAGAAAAATAGGGTATGAAATATACTAACTACAACTACCACTACCACTACAACTAATCGATCCGGGGGACTAAATATGAATTCGCAGGGCACTATCAATACCCATTTATTTTACAGTGCGCGTCAAGCCTGTTTTTAAATGTAGTTATTGTGCTGGCTTCGACAACATTTGCTGGTAACTTGTTCCATCGATCAACGACTCTCACATTGAAATAATTTTTACGGAGATCAGTGATGCAACGTTTACCGTTTAGTTTTAAACCATTATTTCTTGTTGTCACTTGAGTTGAAAGCTCGAATAGGTTCTCTTGATTAATGACATCAAATCCTTTTAGGATCTTAAAGGTTTCTATCAAGTCCCCACGGATTCTACGATCCTTTAAGGAAAACATATTAAGTTTCCGCAGTCTCTCTTCATAAGATGAATTTCGCAGAGATGGAATTTGTTTGGTTGCTCTTCTTTGCACTGATTCCAATTTTGCTTGGTCTTTTACGAAACAGGGCGACCAGAATTGAACGGCATATTCCAAGTGTGGCCTAACCAAGGACGTGTATAATTGTGTCATTACTTTCGGAGTTTTGTGTTCAAAATTGCGTTTAATAAAGCCCAACATCATATTCGCCTTTTTACTGGCAGCTAGGCAATGCGGACTGGTTTTCAGATCATTACTGATGATGACACCTAAATCCTTTTCCTGCTGTACTTCAGTTAACGATTTATTTTGCATTTGATAGTTATATTTGAGGTGGAGGAGGAGGAGGAGGAGGAGGAGGAGGAGGAGGAGGAGGAGGAGGAGGAGGAGGAGGAGGAGGAGGAGGAGAGGAGGAGGAGAAGGAGGAGGAGGAGGAGGAGGGAGGAGGAGGGGGGGAGGAGGAGGAGGAGGAGGAATCGTAGATGGGACTAGAATTGGATTTAGAAAAGGGAAACGGTAAAGAGGATTGTAAGATGCTCGTAAGAGAGGAAAAGGGAAGGGAAGGGAAAAGTAGTCAGGGATCGAACACTTATCCTCGCTTATAGTAGCAATCTCAGTCTGAAGGAGGCACAGAAGGAGGGACAGTAGGAGGGCAGGAGGAGAGGTATAGAGTGAAGGAGGCACAGAAGGAGGCACAGAAGGAGGGAAGGGGGAGAGGTATAGAGTGAAGGAGGCACATAAGGAGGCACAGAAGGAGGCACTGAAGGAGGCACAGAAGGAGGGAAGGAGGGAAGGAGGAGAGGTATAGAGTGAAGGAGGCACAGAAGGAGGGAAGGAGGAGGACAGAAGGAGGGAAGGAGGAGAGGTATGAGGCCTTGAGGCTATTTGAGCTTGCGTTGGGGAAGTAAGAAAACAAAGACAAATGATAAGTAAACAGTCTTTTATTTTGTAAGTAAACACATCATTTCGGAAAGTAGGGAATCCACCGCCTTTTTTCATATATGATGGTAATTGTGTGTGTGGAGGGGTTGTGTGTGTGTGTGTGTGTGTGTGTGTGTGTGTGTGTGTGTGTGTGTGTGTGTGTGTGTGTGTGTGTGTGTGTGTGTGTGTGTGTGTGTGTGTGTGTGTGTGTGTGTGTGTGTGTGTGTGTGTGTGTGTGTGTGTGTGTGTGTGTGTGTGTGTGTGTGTGTTTAACGTAAGGCCATACATTGAATAAAAAAAAGTGATCTCGAAAAGGAATGATAGACAATAAAACACAATAAATATGATGTGGAATATATTAACATAGAGAAAAATCATTACAAAGGAGTGAATAGTATCATGTATCTTTTATTGCCTTAATT
>JACEEZ010003771.1:22500-25648 GCA_016584305.1 Chionoecetes opilio
TTGTCGCACCTGGAACACCTTACACTGATTGGTCAGCCGTCGGGGTCTTGTTACTTTGTCTTCTTACCGGGAAGTAGCAATGTTTCTTTTCTTCTTGCGTAACAGTGACTGTGATTTGCCGGCTGTCGGTTTATTTGGGTCTTACTTTGGTACTTTGTTTGTTACTTAGTTTTGTTCTTACTGGGACACCTTACCTTTACTTTCATACCTTACTTCTTTTTTGTGTGTGCTCTTGGCCAGTGCTATGTGATGTAAAAAAAAGAAAAAAAAGGAGTAGCGATGTTTTTCTTCTACTTTTGTAACAGTGAATGGAAAGTGTTTATTCCAGGTGTTCGAAAAAATAGTCTTCTTACTAGGAAATAGCAATGTTTTTTTTTCTTCTTCTTATGAAACAGTGGATAAAACGTGTGTATATCAGGTGCTCGAAAAAATTGTCTTCTTACCAGGAAATAGCAATGTTTTTTCTTCTTCTTCATTTGAGACAGTGTATAAAACTGTGTATACCAGGTGTTCGAAAAAATTGTCTTCTTACCAGGAAATAACAATGTTTTTCCCCTACCATTTTGAGACCGTGGATAAAACGTGTATTTAATTAACTGGTGTTTAGAAAATCTTATACATTATTTTTTGATGATTTTTTAATATAGTTTTCCTCATCAGCATCAAGAAAAAGTGTATATTTAATTTTATGTGATATTAATAAATCTACTTGCCTCATATTCGAAAAAAGCCGTACCTTTTCGAACTTTATTTTTATAGTTAACCTCATCAACATCAAGAAAACGTGAATATTTCTTCATGTGAGGATAATAGATATGCATTTTCTAGTTGTCTAGTCTAGGTGTGACAACTATTTCAGCCGAATTCATTCTTTGGTACTAAATAGATTGGTGAATCTGTCATATAGGCTTGTAAAATGTTTACTCCACGAATGGGGGCAACGTCTAGAGTGCATATAGGCTTGTAAAATGTTTACTCCACGAATGAGGGCAAGGTCTAGAGTGCATATAGGCTTGTAAAATGTTTACTCCACGAATGGGGGCAAGGTCTAGAGTGCATATAGGCTTGTAAAATGTTTACTCCACGAATGGGGGCAAGGTCTAGAGTTGGTAAAAGGTAAAAAGTTGACTTTAGCCTGTGCGAGCTTGGACACGTTCCACATCTTTAGTGTGGACGTCTATTTCCTAGTCTATTAATTTTGATGGACGTGGGTTTCTATTATGCATGGGCTATCCAGGGAGGCAAAGGTAGGTGAGGGAAGGAAGGGAAAGGTAGGTAGGTAGACATTAAGGGAGGAGATAGGAAGCAAAGATTGTGATGAGAGGAGAGAAAGGTAGGTATGTAGGTAGATAGGTAGACGTTAAGGAAGGTAGGGATGTTAGGGTAGAGGCTAGTGTTAGGGGAAGGAGTTTGTGAATAGGTGTAAGGAAGCAGCAATTAGGTGAGAAAGGAAAAACGAAGGTGGGTAGGTAGGTAGGTAGGTAGATGTTAACCCCTTCATGCCCAGAGGTTTCCTTTGCTATAAAAAATTGTATGTTGTCGAGCCATAAAACTACGAAAAGTCACTGAATATACCAAATTAGCTAGTCGAAAAGTATACTAAACAGGTCATAGGTATAAAAACATTGCTTATATGCACTAAACATCGTCTAATGGTACCCACATTACAATGGATATTACGTTCTGGGTGTGAAGGGGTTAAGGAAGATAGGAAGGTTAGACTGGTGTTAAAGGAAGGAGTTTGTGAATAGGGTAAAGAGGCAACAATTAGGTAGGAAAGGGAATAGAAGATATAGGTGCTTAAGGGACATCAATTAGACATATACAGGTTTATTTAAGGTGATTAGATTTTTTAGGGTAAAATGACAGGTGATTGACAGGTGTAAAGACAGGAAAGTGATGTTAATAAGGTGTTTGGGTGATATGCAGAGTTTATTTATTATTTTTTTATTTTTACGTTGGAGCCTATAGCGCCTGTAGGCTATTATCTTCCTTCCATAGTTATTTTTAGTGGTGGTGTTACTAGCAATACTGGCCACCCATTCACCCACCCAACCCACTCCACTTCGCTAACTCCACCCACCCAACCCACTCCACTTCGCTAACTCCACCCACCCAACCCACTCCACTTCGCTAACTCCACCCACCCAACCCACTCCAAGCAATACTGTCCACCCATTCATCCACCAATCCACCCACCTACTCCACCCACCCCACTCCACCTCACCCAACCCACTCCACCTAGCTACCCACTCCTCACTTCCCATTAATCTGTCCATCACACTCCACAATGCGGTTGTTGTCTCACCATACACCTTCCTCCACCTCACTCCACCTATCATTCACCTATCCATCACTCCACCTATCCCCCTCTTTGCTTCATCTCTCTTTCCTACCTTCTCCCTCTTTCTTCATTTCTCTTTCCACCTATCTCCTCTATCCTTCCTCTCTCTTTCTTACTTCTCCCTCAGCTCTCCTCACACTCCCCATGACATTCACTGAACTCATCTGGTCTCTGTATGTCTATCTCTTTTTTTTCTTTTTCTGCTTCTGTTTCTGTCTGTTTCTCTCTGTCTCTCTCTCTGTGTCTGTTTCTCTGTTTCTCTCTGTCTCTCTCTGTGTGTCTGTTTCTCTGTTTCTCTGTTTCTCTCTGTCTCTCTCTGTGTGTCTGTTTCTCTGTTTCTGTCTGTTTCTCTCTGTCTCTCTCTCTGTGTCTGTTTCTCTGTTTCTGTCTGTTTCTCTCTGTCTCTCTCTCTGTGTCTGTTTCTCTGTTTCTGTCTGTTTCTCTCTGTCTCTCTGTGTGTGTCTGTTTCTCTGTTTCTGTCTTTGTCTGTCTCTTTCTCTCTGTCTCTGTCTGTTTCTGTCTATGTCGCTGTATGTTTCGTCGTTTTTTCTCTCTTCTCTTCTCACTCTCTCTCTCTCTCCTCTCTACTCTCTCCTCTCTCTCTCTCTCTCTCTTCTCTCTCTCTCTTCTCTCTCTCTCTCTCTCTCTCGTCTCTCGCTCTCTCTCTCTCTCTCTCTCTCTCTCTCTCTCTCTCTCTCTCTCTCTCTCTCTCTCGTCAAAGGCGCGTCTCATTTGGCTCATCGAAAAGGAAAGAAGAGGAAGAGGAGGAGTAAGAACTTTTTGATCGTGCAATTAAGACCCATT
>JACEEZ010003772.1:12500-16157 GCA_016584305.1 Chionoecetes opilio
AAGAAAGACGAAAGAAAATAGAAGATTGATAAAAAAATGCGAATAGAAAATTTAAAAAGAATCGAAAAAAATAGTACCGTATATAATTAAAATAGTCAAAATAAATAAATAAGTGACGTAGAATAACCCAAAGGAAAAGAGTTGGACTTTGATGAATATTTTAGTAATAGAACTGTAAGAGTAATCTAGTGATAGATAAAAATGTGACTATTGGCTCAAATAAAACCAGAAAGGAGGAAGAAAGATAGATAGAACACGGGTCAAAAATAACCTGAGTAGAATTTTGGTAGAAAGAAAAAAAAAGAGAAAAATATGAGTTACGTCGATTAACCCCAAAAAATTATTGAGCTTTTCATTAATTATTTAGATTATTATATTAATCGATAAAAAAAAATAATCACACCTCAAAGCCAGAAAGAAAAAAAATTATTAGGGAATCGAAAAAAGGAGAAAAAAGTCGTCATTAATAATTGGGAATCGAAAAAAAAGTAAAAAAAGTCGTCATTATTTGGGCATCGAAAAAAAAAAGTAAAAAAAGTCGTCATTAATTGGGCATCGAAAAAAAAGTAAAAAAAGTCGTCATTAATTGGGCATCGAAAAAAAGTAAAAAAAAGTCATTATTTGGGCATCGAAAAAAAGTAAAAAAGTCGTCATTATTTGGGCATCGAAACAAAAGTAAAAAAAGTCGTCATTAATTGGGCATAAAAAAAAAGTTAAAAAAAGTCGTCATTAATTGGGAATTGAAAAAAAAGTAAAAAAAGTCATTAATTGGCAATCGAAAAAAAAGTAAAAAAAGTCGTCATTAATTGGGCATAAAAATAAAAGTAAAAAAAAAGTCGTCATTAATTGGGCATCGAAAAAAAGGTAAAAAAAGTCATTAATTGGGAATCGAAAAAAAAGTAAAAAAAGTCATTAATTTTTAATCGAAAAAAAAGTTAAAAAGGGAGTCATTAATTGGGCCCTCGAAAAAAAAGTAAAAAAGTCATTAATTGGGCATCGAAAAAAAGTAAAAAAGTCTTTCATTAATTGGGCCGAAAAAAAAGTAAAAAAAAGTCGTCATTAATTGGGCATCGAAAAAAAAGTAAAAAAAGTCGTCATTAATTGGCATCGAAAAAAAAGTAAAAAAATTTGTCATTAATTGGGCATCGAAAAAAAGGAAAAAAGTCGTCATAATTGGGAATCGAAAAAAAGTAAAAAAAGTCGTCTTTAAATTTGGGGAATCGAAAAAAAAGTAAAAAAAGTCATTAATTGGGCATCGAAAAAAAAGGGGAAAAAGTCGTCATTAATTGGGAATAAAAAAAGTAAAAAAAGTCGTCTTTAATTGGGAATCGAAGAAAAAAAGTAAAAAAAGTCGTCATTAATTGGGAATCGAAAAAAAAAGTAATAAAAGTCGTCATTAATTGGGCATCGAAAAAAAGTAAAAAAAGTCGTCATTAATTGGGAATCGAAAAAAGGAGAAAAAAGTCGTCATTAATTGGGCATTAAAAAAAAAAGTAAAAAAAGTCGTCATTAATTGGGCATAAAAAAAAAAGTAAAAAAAGTCGTCATTAATTAGGCATAAAAAAAAGTAAAAAAAGTCGTCATTAATTGGGCATCGAAAAAGAGTAAAACAAGAAAAAAGTGACAGACTGACGCCACAAAAATGAGTTGGACTTCTATGAATAATTTAGATTAGTATTATATAACAATTTGAATCTCTGCTCATAGAAAACGAGAAAGTGCTGAGAAAACGTGAGTCGGGGAGGCTACTTTCCCACGCCCACGCCACGCCCCTTTCTCACGCATTACAGGGTGGCGAGGAGCGTACAGGGTTACCTCTCCTCCTCTTCTTCCTCCTCCTCCTTCTCCTCCTTCTCCTCCTCCTCCTCCTCCTTCACTGGACCTCCTCCTCCTCCTCCTCCTCCTCCTCCTCCTCCTCCTCCTCCTCCTCCTCCTCCTCTCCTCCTCCTCCTCCTCCTCCTCAAGTTAACTAGTACATTCAATAGCTTTTTAAGGACTATAATGTAATTTTTATAGTGGGTTTGTTGCTTTGAAATTTCTTTTGTATTCCTCCTCCTCCTCCTCCTCCTCCTCCTCCTCCTCCTCCTCCTCCTCCTCCTCCTCCTCCTCCTCCTCCTCCTCCTCTTCCTCTTCATTCCATGTTTCTTTCCATCCTTCCTTCTTTCCTTCCTTCCTTCCTTCCTTTCTTCTTTCTTCCTTTCTTTCTTTCTTCCTTCCTTCCTTCCTTACTTCCTTGAATGAGAGAGAAAAGGAAAATAGAGAAAGAAGAGACGGAGAAGTTGATAGAAGATGAAAAAGCAAATTAGAAAGAGGAGGAGGAGGAGGAGGAGGAGGAGGAGGAGGAGGAGGAGGAAGAGGGTACAAATCTCTCGGTACAAACCTATTCATTGTGTGTCAGTCAGATGGAATTCTGAATGATTTACAAAACGTGTCACTTTCTTGATAATTATAAAACAACAATAGAGATTCTTTGCGTGGGTACATTATTACGTGACTCAGAGTGTGTGTGTGTGTGTGTGTGTGTTTGTGTCTGTGTCTGTGTCTGTGTCTGTGTCTGTGTCTGTGTCTGTGTGTGGTGTGTGTGTGTGTGACTGTGTGTGTGTGTGACTGTGTCTGTGTGTGTGTGTTTGTATGTGTGTGTGTGTGTGTGTGTGTGTGTGTCTGTATGTGTGTGTGTGTGGGTGGGTGTTCTGTTAAAAAATCTTACTCCAAACGGACGGACGGACTGACTTGATGACTGCTGATTGACTGTGATGACTGACGATTGACTGACTGCTGACTGACTGACTGACGATTGACTGACTGATGATGACTGAATGATGATTTTTGTGACCTGAGTGACTAATGAATGAGTGTTGGGTGACTGACTGGATGGTGTGACTGACTGATGGATGAAAAATGTTTGAATGGAAAATATACGTTGAAGTAGAAACAAAATAATAAGTGTGTGTGTGTGTGTGTGGTGTGTGGTGGGTGTGTGGTGTGTGGTGTTTTGTGTGGTTCGCGAAAAGAAAGCAGCGTGGACTTTTATAGGTACCTTAAAATTTGTAGTGTTTCCAAAATCATAGATAAATCTCCTAACTTTCAACCACATTTTTATCCTTCGTTTAAAATCTTTTTCTTTCTTTCTTTTTTGCTTCTTTTTTATTTTTATCTTCCTCCTCCTCTCCTCCTCCTCCTCTCCCCTCTCCTCCTCCTCCTCCCTCCTCCTCCTCCTCCTCCTCCCTCTCCCCCCCTCTCCTCCTCCCCTCCTCCTCTTCCTCCCTCCCCTCCTCCTCCTCCTCCCTCCTCCTCACTCCTCTCCTCCTCCTCCTCCTCCTCCTCCTCCTCCTCCTCCTCCTCTCCTGCTATCATATATATCTTAGGTTTGCTAAGCAAACCAGGCTAGCAATTAGTGAAAAGGCCGGTAATACAGCTGAAATTATGGAAAGCCAGACATTTATTGCACCTTCATTTCTCTAAACATCATGCATAGAACAAACAAACAAATATCACCTTGCATCAGCTAATCATACATTTGGTGCGACAAAAACTATTCACATTAAATTTCGTAAATACTTAACTCCTTTAGGCCCTAACTAATTTCCCTTGTAAAAATTTGACGATTTTTTGTGACTTAAAAATTTTTTTAAACAATGGGTTTTTTTTTTTTATAAC
>JACEEZ010003774.1:0-16327 GCA_016584305.1 Chionoecetes opilio
CTTTTAGAGGTTGGATTTTGGTATTGGCTGCGGAGCATTTGGATATTACAGTTGGGGAGGCTTTGTGAACCAGCATCACCAAAAAGGTCTGTGAACTGTTTCCAATTACAATAACTGGCCTCTCACGTATGTTCACTCACACTGAGTGCCATTGAGAGACTCTTGGAGGATCAGCATAGCAGGCCTTCCATGGTCGATACTATCTTGTGTTTTTTCCGATCACAACCCAACCAAACACATCCTCCAACAACCATACAACAAAACTTATTCCTAAACATACTTTTAAATACTCTTCTTCTCTTTTTTTTTTTAGTGGAATACGTCTTGTTTATCAGCAGTTCCCGCTATCTCTTCCACTTCAACCATGTAAGTTTGTTCCCCCTCGGTTTTCTAACTTCTCCTCTCCTCCACTACCCACCCTCCGCTATCTAACATATTCACCAAGATAGGAAAAATGGTTTCACTTTCTTATATTAACATCACCATTCACTTTCTATAGTTTCCTACCTCCCTCCTCTTCTGGCGGGCCCCCTCAGTGATTCTTCTTTAACCACTGGACACAGCAGAAATCTAACACTCCATTTAGGTTTCGTACTCCCGAACATCTTTAATTGCACTACTTGTCACATTCCTTCCATCGAATAAAATTTTTACCCCCTACTTCACCTAACGCACACTCCACAGGAAAATCTTCCCCCTTGTATAGTTTGCTTTTTGTTTCTTGTCTGTTAACCATAATCTTCGCATTGGACATATTTCACCTTCAGACCTCTGCCTCTCCCTTTTGCTTTGCTTTCCAATCTATAAATCTTCCTCTCTCAACTTCGTCATTTTGTCTCCCCGCTGTCAAGACTTAAATCCATCTGCATATGAGCAGCTCCCATGGATCTCCTGTTTCTGCATTCATTTGTGGCCTCTTCCATCACCTACCACAAACAAAAGAGGACTGGAAACTGTTAGGTAGTGCTTTCAAGCAAACCTTTCAGAACAGTATGTCAGCTGTAATGACTTTGCACAGCCCGGCGCTGCTGCTTTGCAGCTGTGGTTGTCAGACTGTTACTGTTATCCGACGCACTAAAAACCCACATATGATTCCTTACCATAAATTGGTGCATTATATTAGGTTAAAAAAACCAACTATTTCATATTGTATCACACACTGTCCATTAGGTAGGCAATCATAAGGGCTATAGCACATTATGGAGTTGTCCCCCATCTAAGACAAACTGAGCATTTCTGGCCTTTGAGTACTGACACTAACTTTTGATTTAAGAATGGTCCCTAGTTATATTTTCACTGACTTTTCTCATTGACCCATACAAACAGTAGGGAGGTCGCCTGTGAGCTAGCTCAAGAGCAGTAAGTACTTCTCTCATTACTGGGGCGTCTTAGAATATACATGTTTTGAGCATGAAAAGAAGTATTTTATTCACTACAGCATCTTGTCCTCGTACTTTGATGGTGTTTGTTGACCCAGATTATGGCGGGACACCCGATTTTCGCTGGCTAAGTTGCTAGTCAGCCTGACCATTTGCCACCTAGCAGTTACATGCAGCAGGTCCACTGTACAAATGGCATAGGCTTCATCACAGTTATATCTTTCCCAGTGCTAACCATGACCCCTGTTAAGATTTGAATATGAGATTCACCAATCATTGTAAGCAGAAGTTGAATGGTCCCGCAACCATTGAGCTGAAAATTTTAAGAAGTCTCTTGCATCTCTGGCTGGGCACTACTGGCCCGTAGAGTTCCTTGTGTTGCTCAGATATTGCATGGACTCTTTGAATACCGCCAGGAAATCCAGACCGAGAATAGTCTAGGGCAATTGCTCCGGGCAACCGCGTTTCCGGAAACCGCATGAGGGTCTCTTGCCAAGAGCACCTGTCAGGCGCGGTTCTCCCTGAACCTACCTCAATAAGTGAGGGTGAAAGTCAATATGGGAGGGTCAATGGTCAATAGGGCCAAATAGATTCAGTATAGGTATCCATTAGGGAGTTTTAAAAGGGGGTTAGACCAATTTCATAGATGGGGATGAAGGTGGATAGAGGGCCAAATAGGGCGGGTTCAAGTCAATAGAGTCAATATTTCGAGTTACTTCAATATACAATCAATAATCAAATAAGTAATCAAATAAGAAATCAATAAGTCAATAAGAGTTTGAGAGTCGCAGGCTATGAGCCCATAGATAGACGCAATGAGTTCATGATATATTAATTATCTATACCCAAATCTTAACCATACTAATCAGATAGCAGTGGGGGTTACACCTACTACTGATGTACCGGCATGAGCAATGGTCACCGTGACATGGGGAGTAGGCTATATAGGGCAATCTCCAACAAAAGCAGCCGTCGAGTTGGTGAGGGTACTCCGGTTGATGGGGTGTATAAATGCAGGTGAGGATGAAAACACACTTGGGTTTCGATGTAAGTCGTGTTTTTTTCTTATTTGTTTGTAATTTATTTATTTATTTATACTTATTTATTTTTTACATCAACAGGCGTACACTCGGCCCAAGGGCACAACCAAAAATGGGTAACACAAAGCCCGCTAGTTGCCAGTCCCTATAAAAAGAAGACAATGTTAAGAGAATAAAATAAAAACTCAGAGGGGGTAGTCCAGAATTTAGTCGGGAGGTGGTCTTGTTACTCTTCTTTTTTAAAGATTTAAGGTCATAGGTAAGTGAAAAAATAGAAAACAGGAAAGAAAGTTCAGAGTGTACCAGTGAAAGGGATGAAAATAAAGATCTGATTAACTCGTAAGATTAGGAAGAGGGGCGACAGAATAGGGCGGATGAGCTATGAGTAGAAAGTCTGGCTGCCGCGAGGCCGCGGGGAGGGGGGGAGGCATGCAGTTAGCAAGATTAGGAAGAGCAGTGGAGCCTGAAAATAACGGTTAGAAGAGAGCAAGAGAAGCAAACAGGCGGCGGTGATTTAAAGATTGAAGACCGTCAGTCACGACGATGGACGAGGAGTTGGCAGACGACGAAAATTAAGCTTTATGACTCAACATCCTGTTAGAGAGAGCTGTATGAGCGGGAGATCCCCCCATACATGTGAGAACATACTCATACATGGGCGATAAGGACCCTGTAGAGAGGGACAAGCAATTGGGAGGGAGAAAAAAAAAGGATGCAGACGCCCCAGGGGGACAACCTAACTCTCTTAGAAGACTGTTGTACAGCAAGAGATGGAGATGTAGATTTCAGTTCAGATTTTTCAGAAAGGATTAGTCCTAGAATGATTCAGATTCGTAGAAAAGAGACCGTTGAGTGTCATTAAAGAAAGAGGGGATTAGATATCTGCGTAGGTTTTGTCCGAGTAGATAGGAATGTTAAGAAATTGGGTTTTTGAGGCATTCGAACAATAACAAGGTTTGCTTTGCCCGGAATATGAAATTATACGAAAGATCAGAGTTAGGAGCTCGGTGGCATCTCTCGTGAAACAGTTAGTTCCTGTTGAGTTGGACGTTAATAAACGATTTGAAAAATGCAGGGTAGAATCATCAGCGTAAGAGTGGATAGGGCTCTGGGTTCGACACTAGAAGATCATTAATGAATAATAGAAAGAGAGTGGGTGATAGGACACAACCCTAGGGAGCACCACTATTGATAGATTAGGAGAAGAACAATGTCCGTCTCAGTAGCTGCAAAGAACGGTTAAAAGGAAACTTAAGAGGAAGGGACAGAGAGAAGGATACTGAAAACCGAATGCAGGGTAGTTTGGAAATTAAAGATTTGAGCGCAGGACGCTATTCAAAAGCTTTTGATATGCCAAGGGCAACAGCAAAAGTTGCACCGAAACCCTAAAGATGGATGACCAAGATTCAGTTAGGAAATCTAGAAGATCGCAGTAGATTCCCGTTACGGAAACGCGCTACTGACGATCAGATACAAGATTGTGAGCAGATAGATGCTTCAGAATTCTGTCTTATTAAGTAGATTTAAAAACTTTAGAAAGGCATGGAAGTCAAAGCTATAGGACGGTAGTTTGAGGGGACAGTTAGAACACGCGTCAACCCTTCTTAGGAACAGGTTGGATGTGAGCAAATTCCAGCAAAGATATGTGAAAAGGAGGAAGTAGAAGACAAAGACGAAAAGTTTGACCAGTGGAGAGGTGCAATGCACAGAAGAACAGTTTTTTGTAGTGAGATTATAGGAGGGACTCCAGGTCAGGGGACCGTAAGGATTCCAGGATCTAGGCCCAGAGAAGGGCCAGAGAACAACATGCATTGCGCAAGGGTCTTGACACGATAGGCAATAATATAGCAGGAGGGTGGAGGAGAAGGAGGAACAAGCCTTCATCAACCAGAGGTGTGAATTTTTAGCAAAAGTTTGAGCAAAGAGTTTGCACAGGCTGTTAGTCACGTTGAGTTTAGCATGAAACAGCTGTGGAGCCATCTGGGTGAAGCATAGGAGGGAAAGATGTAGAATAGATACTAAAATTGTTAGAGATGTTATAGCTAGATGGCAGAAAGTACGAGAGGAATTTTGAAGTAAGAAAGATGTTGACATTTTGCTATGAATGAAAGGAAGTTTTTGGGGTAAGCGTGACATTAGTAAAAGATGTGGGCATAGATTAACGTGGACAGAAATAGTAAGTAGGCGCAACGGAGTTTCAAGGATGATGGATAGCTTACGGTACCGTTTGTGAGCCACCTCTATATCTCGGACAGCATGAGAACAAGACCAGAGTTAAAGGATTAGATTTCTAGAGAAAAGATTAGAGAAAAGTGTGTGGAATGACGCCTCCATGCCAGAGACTATGACTTGTGTTATGCGCTCTGAACAAAGAGAGGGTCTTTTACATGGAGGCAGAAATCATTCCATGGAAAATCAGAGTAGTACTAGCGTTAGGTCTTCCCACTTAGCTGATGGAAGGCCATGAAGCACCTCCCACTTTAGGGGTCCCGACGACGGATACCCCGGGCTCGTCGATAGGACAGGATTACAGTGCACAAGTGTTGCAGTTGTAACGCTCCTAACGACTGTTGTTAGAAGAAAGCTCAGGAAAAAGTAAGATTCTACGAAACTCGACTCTGTATTCGACCAGTGTTCCGTCTCGGGAACACACTCAGTGTTTGGGGCGACTTCAATGCTACTACTTGAGACCAGATAGATGGCTAGGAGTTATGTGTTGGTCCCCATGGCTCCGGTACCAGAAAACACTAACAAGTTCCTTAGTCGGGTTCTGCATTTGGCAAAGGTCCGCAGAAGACGTTGACGGAATTAGTAGGTGCTTGTGGGATACCAGAGACCAGAGGCTGCACCACGCTGGACATGATATAGGTAAATGCCGGAGGGGTAGCTAAGGAGATCGACCACGGCCTCGTTAAGTACTCGCATGGAGGATGCGCTCCAGAGCTGCAGGGTTACCGGAGGGCTGAGTTCTTTGAACAGATCACAGACTTGTTGTTGCTATACTTAAGCTTCATGTCAAAGGTCCAGAAGGATCTCAAGAAGTAATTGCCATAATGTGCTTCATCGTTCAGAAATGAGGACTTTGACATGTGCTCACTGACTATGCGATGGCAGTTCAAAATGCGGTTTGATGCATGCCGGTGCCACGAGGACCCCTCGATAGCAATGAGGGATACCATTCAAAACGTGAAACTCTACAGGATGACAAGGAAGTATTATTGGGGAGCGCCCGTAGGTCAAGGCGGTGTTTGAGGAGTGGCGTGGGTGGTCGGCGAGATGCTGGAAAAAAAAAAAAAAAAAAAAAAAAAAAATATTATAGTGTATATACTAATATAATATATATATATATATATATAATATATATATATATATATATAGTCATATAAATATATATATATATATATATATATATATATATAGTATAGATAAATTCTGGTATATATATAATAGATATATATAAATATTACATATATATAGATATAGATATATATATACCCATTATCTATAGTTTATAATATAAATTATATCTATAATATATATAATATATATAAGATATATATACGTATAATATATACTATATACATATATATATATATCATATATTACATATATTGTAATGTAGGGTAGCGCCGTAGTTCAAAAAAATGAATCCATTGAACTACGGCGCGTACCCTAATACATATATGTATTATATCTAATATATATATAATATATTATACTATACATATATATAGATATATTATATATATATATATATAATATATTTATATAGTATAAATATATATAAATCAGGTATAATATATCTATATCTATAATAATGTATCTTTATATATATCTATTATATATACAGATATATATAATATATCTATATATATATTATATATATATATATATATATATAAAGAATATATATATATCCTATGATATAATATATTATCTATATATATATATACTTTATAGTATATATATATATAGCTATATATTATTTTTTTTTTTTTTTTTTTTTTTTTCTTTCCAGAACATCGCCACCACCGCCACGCCACTCCAAGAACCAAGCGCCACTTTGACCCGGCGCGTTCACCCCCAAATATACTCCTATGTGTCAGCCTTAGTAGCAGTTTCTGAACGTTTGAAGGTATCCCTGCAGTTACTACAGGGTCCTCAGGGGCACCGAGCACATCAAACCCGATTTGAGACTGCCGATCGGCATAGTCATGCTAGCAGCACTGTCAAGTCCTTCAGTGTCTGAAAGATGAAGCACCATATATGGATTTCACCTCTTGAGTATCCCCTTCCTGGGACTTGACATGAAGCTAGTAAGTTATAAGCAACTAACAAGTCGTATGTCTATCTGTTCCAAAGAACTCAGCACTCCGGTGTAAAGCCATCTGCAGCGTCATGGAGGATCCTCTCGGAGAGTACTAACGAGGGGCCGTGGTTTCGATCTTCCTTAGCTACCCCTCCGGGCAGACTCTATCATGTCCAAGCGGTGCAGCTCTGAGTCTCTTGGACCAATGAACCTGCAATTCTCACAACATGTCTGGATCCTTGCCAAAATTACCGACGAAAGCTAGAGAAACTTTGGTGCTTTCTGGTACCGGAGCCATCGTGGGACCAATCAACCTATACGATTCGTAGCCATCTATCATGGTAATCAGTTAGTAGCATTGAAGTCGCCCCCAAGGACAAGAGTGTGGTCCGAGGAGGACATGGTCTAATACAGAGTCGAGTTTTTGACGTAGAAACATCCTTCGAGTTCTCAGCTTAACGCAGCCTGCGGTAGGAGACGTACACTGCAACACTGCACGTAAACACTGTCCTATTCGCGCGCCGGTACCGTCTCGGGACCCACCGTACGCGGAGGTCTTTGGCACTTTCAACTCAGAGCACTCATACACGTGGGAACGACCTAAGGTCGTACTACTCTGATTTTCCAGGATTGATGATACTGCATTCCATGTAAAAGACCCAAATCTCTTTGTTTCAGAGCGCATAAAACCGAAGAGTTCATAGTCTCTGGGCGATAGGAGGGCGTACATGCCACACACGTCTCTAAACTTTTTCTCTAAATCTAATCCTTTAAACTCTGCTTGTTCTCCGGTTCTGTCCGAAAGATTAGAGAGGTGGCTCACAAACGGCTACGTAAGCCTCCATTCCTGAAACTTCATTGCCCTCTATATTTCTGCCGTAATCATGCCAAATCTTTACTTCAGCTTACCAAAAAACTCTTGCATTCATAGAAAATGTCAACATCTTTCTTAATCAAATCCTCTCGTGACGTCTGGCATCTAGATAATAACTCTCTAACAATTTTTCTTCTACATCTTCCCGCCTATGCTCACCCCAGCTGGCTCCAAGGTTTATCTACCTTCTAAAGCTGAACTCTTTGCTCCCAATCTTTTGCTAAAAAAATTCCACTCTGGTTGCTTGAGAGGGCCTTGTTCCCCCTCTCTCCACCCTCTCACACTATATTATGTCTATCACTTTGAAGACCACTTACGGAATGATGGTTTCTTCTCTTGCCCTTTCTGGCCCACTACGATCCTTGGAATAGCTACGGTACCGCCGGAGTCCCTCCTATCTTTAATCTAGCCAAAAACTGTTCTCTGTGCTTGCAACCTACCTGGCAGTCAAACTTTTCCGTCTTTGTTATCTACTTCCCACCTTTCCTTCTTGCTGGGAGAATATTTGCTTCACATCCAACCTGTTCCTAAGAAGGGTGGACCGTTCCTAGAATCCTTCAAGACTACCGTCCTATAGCTGTGACTCCTGCCTTTCTAAAGTTTTTTATCCTATACTAATAAGAAGATTCTAAGCATCTATTGCTCACAATCTTGATCTGATCGTTCAGTACGGTTTCCGTAAAGGGGGATATCCTACTTGGCGAATATTTCTAGATTTGCCTAACTCGAATCTTGAGGTCATCGATCTTTAGGAGGTTGCACGGTGCAAACTTTTGCTGTTTGCCCCCTTCGGCATATCAAAGCTTTAGTAGCCGTTACCTGTGCTCAAAATCATTTAATTTTTACAAAACTACCCTCCTATGGTTTGAGATCCCATTCTTCTGTACCCTCATCTTAAGTTTCTCTTTCAAACCGTTCTATTGCACGGTACTGTAGACGGACATGTTCTTCTCGACCTAAAATCTGATCAGATAGTGGTGCTCCCCCTAGGGGTGTGACTCTATATCCACCCACTCTTCTTTTCTAATTATTATGTAATGAGATCTTCTATGTCTAACCCAGAGCCCACAACTCACTCTTACGCTGATGATTTACCTGCATTTTTCAACATCGTTTATTAGACGTCCAAATCTCAATCAGGAAAAACTAACTGTTTCAACGGAGAATGCCACCGAGCTCCTAACGTCTGATCGTTTCTATAATTCAGATCGGGCAAGCAAAACCTTGTTTTGTTCAATGCCTCAAAAACCCAATTTCTTCAACTATCTATGTACGAACAAAACCTACCAGAAACTATCACCTCTTCTTAATGGACAGATCAACTGTCTCATTTTTTACAATGAAACATTCTAGGACTTCCTTTACTACAAATATCTGAACGTGTGAAATTCACATCCTCATCTCTTGCTAAAACAGCTTGCTACTGAGTAAGTAGGTGTCCTGTGGGCTGTCCACTGCCTCCTTTTTTTTCTCCCCTCCCAATTGGCTTGCTCTTACAGGGGCTTATCCGCCCAGTATGGAGTAGTCTCACATGTTGGGGAGGTTGGGATCGACTCATTACTAAGCTCCTTCCTAAACAGGAGTTGAGGTCGAAAAAGCTTTTCGTCTCAGCAAGTGCTCTATCCTTGACTGACACGGTTCTGCAATCTTTAAATCACCGCCGCCAATGTTGCTTCTATTTGCTCTCTTTATCAGTTATTTTCATGATCTGTCACTGGCTCTTCTGAACCTTGCTAAGCTGCACATGGCCCTCCCCCCCATGCCCCTGCGGCTTCCGACAACGCACAGACTTTCATCATGTATGTCATACCCTTATTCTGTCACATTCTTCCCAAATGCTAGAGTTTAATCAAGTATCTTTACTCTTTCATCCCTGTTCACTGTAACCACTGCTGGAACTTTTTCCTGTCTTCTATTTTGTTTCCACTTCACCTATGACTTAGAATCTGTTTTCAAAAAGAAAGGAGGGTGAAGAGAGAACGACCACAACCCTTCATACCGAATCACTAAATTGGAATACCCGCCTCTGTTTTGATTTTTATTCTCTACTGTCTTCTTTATAGGGACTGGCAACTACGAGGGCTTTGTGTTACCCATTTTTGTTGGCCCTTGGCCAGTTCCCTTGTGAGGTAAAAGAATAAATAAAATAGAATGAAATAAATAAATTAAAACAAATAAAAAAAAAACAAGAGGGACATGAAACCTTAGGGAGTGTGTTTCATCTCAATGCATATACGACCATCAACCGGGAGTTAACCTCAAACAATCTGAGGCGAGCTGCAGGTTTGTTGGAAGATGGACTGACTGTCAGCCATACTCCCCGTCACAGGTGTACTACATATGCGCATGCGGACCAGTAGTAGGGTGTAACCCTCGCCACACTGCTTAGTCTGAATTAGTTGATTAAGATTGGGTAAGACTCGAAATTAATATATCGAGTGAACATTGACTGTCTCCTTCGTAATTTTGGTGGCTACAGCCTCCCATTAAGTACTCCCTATTGACTTATTGATTTCTTATTTGAATTACTTGACCTCCGATTATTGATTGATTGAAGATAATCATATATATTGACCTAGTTGACTTGACCCTCCCTATTGGCTCTATCTCACCCTTATCATCCCCATTCTATGAAATTGTCTAACGACCCTTTTTAAAACCCCTATTGACCTACGAATGGGCTATTGACATTTGACCCTCCATATCGACTGTCGACCCTCCATCTGTATTTGAGTAAGGTTGTGCAGGAACCGCATCAGGTCTCTTGACAAGAGCCGGAATGCTGGGTATTCCCCGGAAAACGCAGATTACTGTGCCGAAGCATGCCCTAGACTATCTCGGTCTGTGATTCATGGCGGTATTCGAATAAAGGGAGGTCAATGCACATGCATCATCCTGAGCAACACAAGGACCTACGGGGGCAGTAGTGCAGCCAGAGATGCAAGAGACTTTAATTAATTTTAGCTCAATGGTGCGGGACCATTCAACTTCGCTCTGACAATGATTTGGAATCTCAATATCAATCTTAACGGGCATGGTTGTGGGGAATAGAGATAAACTGTGATGAAGCCTATGCCATTTACATGACTGCAGCATGTTAGTCTACAGAGGGCAAATGGTCACGGCTCCACATGTAAAAACTTAGTCCGCAAAGATGGGTGTCCGTTATGAATCTGGGTCAACAAACACATCAAAGTACGAGGAAAAGATGCGATGGTAGTGGAATCAAATACTCTCTTTTCATGCGCCCCAAAAAAATGTATATTCTAAGACCACACACATGAATGCGGAGGTAAAAGTGACTTTTATCATCTTTTCGAGCTGGCCACCCAGCGACACTCCCTCACTGTTTTTATCTTGGTAGTGGTCAATGAGGACAAGAGTCAGTGCAAAAAATATACTAGGGAACACCTCTTAAATCAAAAAGTTAGTGTCCGTACTCAACGGCCAGAGAAGAAGCTCAGGTATGTCTGTAGATGGGGGACAACTCCAGAATGTGCTTATAAGCCCTATGATGCTACCTATTGAACAACGTGTGTGATACATAATATGTAACCTATATAATGCACCCCTTTGGTAAGGAAATCATATGTGTATTCGACGGATACAGTACAGTCTGGAACCAACCAAAGCTGCAAAGCAGCCGCGCCGGGCTGTGAGCTAAAGACATGAGGCTGACATCACTGTTTGAAAGGTTCATGAAAGGCACTACTACAGTTTCGCGCAGTTGTTACTTGGTTTGTGATGGTAGTTGATGGGAAAGACGCGGCACAAATGGAATGAGACAGGAGATCATGGGAGCTGCTATATGCAGATGATTAAGTGCTTGTGACAGCTGAGGACAAAATGACGAAAGTTGGAAGAGGAGATTGATATAGATGGAAGCAACGCAATGGAGAGGCGGAGGTATTGAAGGGTGAATATGTCCAATGCGAACGCAATGGATACATGGTATTACAGACAAGAACAAAGCAAAACTATACAAGAGGCGGAAGATTTTTCTGGCCGCAGCATGTGTGCTGCGTTAGTGTATAGTAGAGGTAAATTGTATGATTCGTGGAAGGAATGTGACAAGTAGTAGCAATTAAAGATGTTCGGGAGTACCGAAACCTAAATGGATGTGTTAGCATTTCTTCTGTCCAGTTGTTGTATAAGAAGAATCTACTGAGGGGGCCCGCAGAAGAGGAGGAGGTAGAAACATAGAAGTGAATGGTGATGTAATATAAGAAGTGAAAACCATTTCCTATCTGGTTTGATAGGTAGATAGGAGGGTGGAATTGGAGAGAGAGGTAAGGGTTAGAAACCGAGGAACAACTACAGGGAATTGGACAGTGGAGAAAAGAGACTGAGCGGAGACTGCTGATAAACAAGAGTATTCCACTAAAAAAAGTCAGGAAGAAGAGTATATTAAAGTAGTGACATTAGGTAAGTTTGTGTATGGTTGTGAGAGAGATGTGTTGAGTTGTTGGTAGTGATCGGAAAAACCTACAAGTATGCAGACGAAGGCTGAGGCTGAATCCTCCCAAAGAGTCTCAATGGCAACTTCAGTGTGAGGAGAGGGCTTTTGGTGGAGGGGGGGAACCCACCCCACCTGCAGTAAGGCAGTTATTGTAATTGGAGAAACACATAGTACAGCCTCTTTGGGGATGACGGTGTCACAAGCATTACCCAACTGCTAATTATTCCATAAATGCTCCGCAGACACTATACCCAATCCAACTCTACAGTATGTCAAACAACAACAGCCAAATAAACAGTGTCAACGACCTCCGTATGTTCGCATGCTATTACTTGCTGTGACACAACCTCTGAAGTCTATATGATAAGTGAAATTAAAAGCTCTAGAGTGATCAGTTTAGTGAAGTAATGGAGTGGTAACTGGGGAAAACCTTCTTTTAAGGTCCACCAGACCAAACAGTACCCGATTGAAAAAATTTAAGAACTAGGGAAGAGGCGTTCATTCTTCACTCGCCGTATGTAGGACAGGAGAGTCTAAACGTGGCAGACTGGATGAACAAGCGCCACGTCGAATGTACAACTCGATCCAGTCAGTAAAGCATCTTTGTCCCCTGTTGTTTAAGATATAATCACATGCCTCCTACAAGTGCTGCAGCAAATTTTCATTCATGAGACTGCACTGTGAGGAACTACACATGGAATACACCTCCATCGTCCCGGGTAACGTTGATTCCACATCTTGCCACCTTTCGGCTATCGCGACGGCGTGCTTCGGAGCTTCAAGCGCTGTTACTCGACTCTCCACAGTCAGGACACTTCCAGCCTCCCTCTCCCTCAGAGACAGTGTAAGGAGGGTACTCTACGCAAGTTGATGTCGAGCCTGCATCGCCCACGAGATTTAAGACCGACAGCCATACTAGCTCTAACCCCTCCAGGAAACAGCCATCCTCTCTACCAGCTTGCTGTTGCTGAGTCCCTAGGAAAAGCCGTCAGGGTGGCAAGGTTGGAGAGAACCGTGAGCCTTGCCAATGTGCAGCGTCCCTGTGCATTCGGTCAGCGAGTTCTGAGGTCCTGCCCGTAGTTCGTGCTGTACGTGGCAGGCGCAGCGCTTTGTAGCATAGCTCAATAACCCTCTCTGTATATGTTTAGGTACCTTTGGACAAAGTGGTCTAGGATAGAAATTAAAAATTGCTTATCTTTATCATCCCTAGACAGGGCCATCCTTTTTTTTTTGAAGCGTGGGCATCCTTACCAGTTGGCTCTTCCCTGTCCGAACCATTCAACGCTCCCAGCTGTGAAGAGTTACCTCTACGGTTCTGACCGTTACCGCTGCAATCCACCTCTCTTCAAAGCTGCGTTCCAGGAGTTCCCAGGGGCACATTACCCCTGCGACTCTGCGTTGGGTTTTGGTGATTATTGGCGGGGGTAGCCATTGTATTTACTTATTTTGTTTTGTGGTAAATATATTGTCGGAGGCTTGTTACACCACTTCACTCCATTTTGATTATTCTTCTGTTGACCCCCCACATTTCTTTGGGTTGGTATAGAAGTATTAATTGGATAACCACCTCGACCCTGACAATACATGGAAAACCTCGGCACTGACCTTCGGCCATGTCTTGCGACCTAGGACAGGATTACGTTATCAATTTAACTTAATACCTTCTTAAGATTGTAAGGTTTTGTTTCAAGTCGTTCGCCGCGCGCCCGCTGTTGCCTGCAGACCCGGGACAACGTTGAGAGCCTGGGGTTTTTTGCTGTTGAATTCTAATTTTAGGTCGTGGTCATTTATTGTGTGTATATTTCTTTAAAGTAATTTTGGTTTTTCTTCTGGGTGGTGTGGTTATTTAGGTATCTTAGATTTATTTCTATTTGGGTTATTTTTTTTGTTAACTGGGTTACCTTTGATATTTTATTGCTGTTATTACTTTACGTTGGTCATCTAGCAAAGTCTAACTTGAAGCAAGCCTTGAAGGAGCAAGGGCGAGGGCCCTCGGTCTGACTGAATTGGAGTTGGCCGTTGGATCCAGGACCAGCAAAAAAGATCGAAAGAAGATAAGAAAGACTAGGCAGACGGAGGAAAGAAGGGACATACGAGTCGTCAAGTGCCTGAGCGTAGAAGACACAGAAAAATCGTCACAAGACTTCGATCGGAAGAAGAAAGACAAGCAGACGCGGGATGAAAGAAATTAAATTAGCCGAAACTCGCAGCTCAAGCTTCTCCTTCCATACCAATTGAATTCCTGTCTCCAGTGCAAAGTTTACAGCCTAAAGGAGGACGAGAGATTATAGCCACCTAGCTAACCAAGATTTGAAACGCCGTGGCCGAGATACTGGTACTTCACCTAGGGATACCTTTTGCCGTCACAGCTGGCGTTTGCCTTAGAGTGTCATAAGGGATAAAAGGCCGCTGATACTCTACAAGTCTTTTTACATCATCCCACCCACCTAAGGACTACTGAATTATACGAGAAGTCTGCGCTTTGTAAACAGTGTTTCAAGTGAATAGGACTCCCGATGGCTACAGAGTAGATTTCCAGGCAGCCAAAATCCAAGTAGGGCATAATTGCCATCAATTCGCAACCCAGTTGTCCCGTATGTTCACTTCTTGGATAGAGTTCTCCTGTGTGCCTGAGACCTATGATGATCTGAGGCAATTTTTAATACCCGACCAATTTCTTTCTTCCTTGTCACCTGATCTTCACCTGTTCATCAAAGAAAGAAGTCTTACCCTGCTAAAGGATGCGATACAATTTGCTGACGACTGGGCGTCCGCCCACAATGTGTATCCTAAGGCCTACACCAATGCTAGGAGATCTCCCCCTAGACTACCCACTCCGCTTAGGATCCCATCTTTGGGGCATCAAACTCCCTCACATGTAACGTGTCACCATTGTGGGGTGGCTGGACACATAAGACCGCACTGCCCCCATAATCCTCGTACCTTCAAGGACGGAACAACTACCTCTGCACAGTATAAGGTTGGATTTTGTCTGGTGGACCGTAAGGTTCCTAACTATTTAGTTTCGGGTACCATCAACGGTTCATGGTCTTCTACCATCATTAGGGACACAGGGTGCTCTGGTGTCGTTATTTCTGAGGACGCCCTGCCAGACATTGGCCCAGCACTCTGTCCCAAAGTGAAAGTTGCGGATTACTAAGGACGCACCGATGAATTCCCAGTTGTTAGGTGCTACTTACGGTGCCCCTTTTATACTGGCTGGACTGATGCCGTAAGGGCCCCACTTAAAGTTGAAAGTGCTTTAATTTGGAATATCCCCGGTGTGTTGGTGCCTAATTGTCCTGACTCTCAACTTCGTAATGACCATTCTCTCCATGATGATAAGAACCAACAAACCTCTAAAGTTTCACGGCCACACGATCCATTACCTCCTCCTCATCATCTCCTTAATGACTCTGTTGCTTCCGAAGACTCCATCTCATCTAATGCCAAGGGCGTTCCCCTTGTTGAATGTCAACCTCTACAGCCATGTGAGTCTCCTCCCATTGAAGTGTGTCCTATGGAGCCCGGTGCTGGTACAGCTGAACGGATCCACTCTCTAGTCCTGTCTGAACTCCACCCTTTGTCTGTGACCCCTGATGAGTTTCGTCACCTATAAGAATCATGTCCTACACTGCAGTGTCTACGTGCATCAACGTCTACTTGTGAAGTAGAGAAGGCAAGTGATGGTGCCACCTACAAGTTTCAACACAAACGCGGTATCCTGTTCCAGCAGTGTCTCTCCTCTGATAGCCCAAGTAAGGTAAATACTTTATCATTAGTTATCCCCAGTAAGTGCCGTCCCGTCATCCTACGGTTGGCTCACAAAAATCCTTTGGCTGGTCATGTCTCCCATCTTAAATCCCTGATGAAGATCTCTCAAGACTTCTACTGGTCAGGAATGTGCGCGGACATCTGGGATTATTGTCGTTTCTACGACAAATGTCATTGCTTGTCAACTAAGAGACGGGTACGTCCAGTACCCCTTCAGCCGTTGCCAGTCGCGCAATCCTCTGATAAACACAGTAGCCTTCAGCCGTTACCAGTCGCGCCATCCTCTGCTGAACCCAGTAGCCTTCAGCTTTAAAAGTCGCGCCATCCAATAACACGGGACTTAGCTGTTACAGGTCGTAACTGAGCCTAATTTGAGTCCCGGAAGAAGAGCAGCTCTCCTGCTAAGTGAGGATATGACGATCGCCTGGCTTATTTACAGCCTGATGGCCAGCTAGCTTGGGGAACATGAAATTTTTGTAACTGAAGCCCCCC
>JACEEZ010003775.1:0-17500 GCA_016584305.1 Chionoecetes opilio
TAGTAAAAAATGGACAAAACACGATCTTCAGATACCCCTTTACTTCCTGAAATCATGGATGTAGAATGTAAGTATAACGCACCACACGTCGTACATCGAAAAAACGTTCCTGGCGATTTATGTTCTACGGTAGTATTTTTAAAAAGTCTATAGATCTTGCCCTGGGAGACCATTTTCAATCTCAGCTACAGAGACCCAGAGGAGGAGGAGGAGGAGGAGGAGGAGGAGGAGGAGGAGGAGGAGGAGGAGGAGGAGGAGGAGGGAGGAGGAGGAGGAGGAGGAGGCGCCCATCTCAGTTTATTCAGATAAATGGTTGAATGATAGAAGAAGGACGAGACGCCTCTTCTCCTTTCTCGATTCCTCCTCCTCCCTCGCTTGATCCTTTCCCTTTCCGGTGAATGCGACGGAAAAGGAGTGAAACAAGTGAGAGGAGAGAGGAGAGAGGACTCAGAGAAGAGAGGAGAGAGGAGGGATCGAAGGTAAAAGTGATCTAGTATACTTCTTTTTTTTCCAATAATGGCCGGCGATACATTGGCTGCTTAAAAATAACGAAATGAGTTAAGTTTTTACCTCAATGTTGATCTGTTAAAGTGTTGGCGCAAATATGGAGAGAACGTGAGGAGGAGGAGGAGCAGGAGGAGGAGGAGGAGGAGGAGGAGAAGGAGAAGGAGTGAGGGGAGGAGGAGGAGAGGAGGAGGGAGGCGGAGGAGGAGAGGAGGAATTGTAAGAGGAGGCAGAAAGATGAGGGAACAGAGTTTTATGCGTTATGTAAATGTTGATCAATGAAGCGAAAGCAACGCGGCAAACAGACACTGTGTTGATCTAATGTAAAATTTTGTGACGCGCCTTATACAAAAAAATAAATATAAAAAAATATGCGAAGTGCAATCACTCGTTATATGCTCACCAAACAATAACAACAACAACAACAACAATTAAACATTAAAATGGGAAAAATAAATGAAAAAAAAAATAAGGACGAGAGAGAGGAAGGAGAGAGAGAGAGAGAGAGAGAGGTGGGGGAGAGGAGAGAGAGAGAGAGGAGAGAGAAGAGAGAGGAGAGAGAAGATAAAGATAAGATACTTTGATCCTGTCTAGACACTTTGCAAGTACCAACTACAAGGTTATTGAATACAAAGCGTCACCACACCAGGACGAATTTGGTGGACTCGAACCGCTGACCGAATGGCGCAGGGACTCTGCAACACCAGTCCCTGATTCTACCAAACCCCGCCACCCTGCGGGTAAGAGAGAGAGAGAGAGAAAAGAGGAGAGAGGAGAGAAGGAGAGAGAGAGAAGAGAGAGAGAGAGAGAAAAGAGAGAGAGGAACCAGTGATGCCATTAATATATCTTAACTAGGAAGAGGTGGAGGCAAGTTTCACAAGTGTCCAAAATAAGTTATGACGAAGGCTAATGTGGCGACAGCTGCTGACTCACTAATTAACGACACCACGACATGACCTCTCTGACACGGATCACGAAGGCCAAGGTGAAAGGTCAAGGGTGGTGTCAGTCACTAAACACTTCTGCCATATAGAATAATTCTTATTACTATTATAATTGATTACAACAATTATCACACACACTTGTAATACTTTTTCAGCTAGTAATATTTTGTTCTTCCATACGAACCGCGTGAACATATAACAGGGTAAATTTCCAGATGAACACCGAACTTCCTTTGGTGAACAAAACTATTTTTTCTGGTGAGTTTTGATGTGTTTTGAATGCATCTGCTAACCGTTTCTGTCGCAAATCACTTTTTTTTGTTATTTGTTATTTGCAACAAAAATGACAAAAAAAACAAATTGGACCTAACCGAACCTATACCTAACCTAACCTTTACCTAAAATAACTTATATCAAACCTAACCTAACCTACATATACCTAACCTAATCTATACCTAAACTAACCTAACCTAACCTTTACCTTAGAAAAAAAATAATAATTGCGACAGAAACGGTTAGCAGATTAATTCAAAACACATCAAAACTCAGCAGAAAAAAATAGTTTCGTCCACCAAAGTGAATTCGGCGTTCATCTGGAAAAATACCTATGACAGCTCAGCCTTATTGGTAGCGGCCGCAAATTAGACCCTAGAACGATTGTAGTACGTGCGTCAGCCTTTTAAAATGTCGAGAAGATAAGAGGCAAGACATATACAGATAAGATTTACCGTCGACAGGTGAAAGCTGACCTGTGTCTTTAGCGCCATGTATGTATGTGAGTGACGAAGAAGAGGAAGAATGAAGAAGTGAAGGATGAAGAAAAGGAAGAAACCGAAAAAAAGTGAAGACGAAAAAGAGGAAAAAAGATAAAGGATGAAGACAAAGATGTTAAGTCTAAGAAGACGAGGAGAGCGGGTAGAGGTGATCGCACTCAAGAGCAGTTATGAGGCGTTGTGTGATCCGATTATTAGCGGGCCACGGTTTAGGAGACAGACCCTAGGGCATGGAGCAGTGGTCTTCATCCTTTCCGTCCCTCCTATAGTTACCTTCTTCTCCCTACACTGATTATTTCACTCTTCCTTCGTCTCTCCCTTCTCTCCCCTCATTCTCCACTTTTATTTTATTATCTCTCAACCTTCTCTTACTCTCCTCTCTACTTTTTTTCCTACAACCCTTTTTCCTCCTTTCTTACGCCCCCCGTTTTTCTCCTGATATCCTCCCCCCCTTCTCTTCTCTCCTCTCTCCCCTCTCTCTCTTTCTCTCTCTCTCTCTCTCTCTCCTCTTCTCCTCCTCTCTCTCTCTCTCTCTCTCTCTCTCTCTCTGTTATGTCTGCTGCCACTCACAACGATAATCTTAATAATGTTGACACGATGTAACCAAACAATTTTTTTCCCTGGCTTTCATGTCCTCTGTCCTTCATCTTGTCCTTGTTTCTCTACTCCTCTTCTGTTCCTTCCTCCTTAGTGTTTTCCTCCGCGTCTCTCTCTCCTTCTCTCTCCCTTCCCCCTTCTCTCTCTCTTCTCTTCTTCTTCTCTCTCTTTTCCTCTCTCTTTACTATTTCCACCCAGCCTTAATTCATTCGTATTATCTCTCTTTCCTTTACCTTATCTTTTGTTTCTCTACAGTTTCTTCCATCAAATTCATCCACCTTCATCATCCCTCTATCACAATATATAGCCTTTATATAATGTTTGTTTTGTTTTTACTTCTGTTCACCTCATCGTTCCTTTTCTAAGATGTTTCTGTATCTACTTTCAAAACCTCTTCTATCATCTTTCGTTATTTAATCGTCTCTCGTCCCTCTTCTTAATGCACACTTTCCTACTATTCTGTTCAATTTTTTTATTATCCTTTCTTCCTTCGCGTATTTATCCCCTACATCAACCTACCTCTTTAACCCCTAGAGAACCAGATCTTTCCTTTGCTATAAAAAAATCGTCCTTTATTAGCCATAAAATTACGAAAAGTAACTGAATATATCAAATTAGTTAGTCGACATGGATACTAAACAGGTCATATCTATAAAATATTCCTTATATTCACTAAAAATCGTCTAATGGTACCCAAACTACAATGGAAATCACGTTCTGGGCCTCAAGGGGTTAATTCCACTAAGTTTTCTCTGCTTCATCACACTATTTATTTCTCTTATATATCTCCCTCAAACACCATAACATCACCACCATCAGAGATATAATGAATACTTCGTTATTTTCTCTTCGTAAATATAGAATAACACAAATTTACGAACACCAAATTTATCAGTAACATGATATAAACACGTCTCGTCATTCCAGAACTGCCTTTCAAATGAGGATGATTCAATGAGCCTTATCAAGAACCGGAAAGTAAGGTCAGTGTAAGGCCAAGGCTACGTGCACGGCCTTACCCTTCAACCTTGTACCACTGCAAAATGAATGTCGAAAAATTTTCGTCTGTCAAAAAGTCTTGGCTCGACAGACCATGCCGTTAATAGACATGGTATATATGGGTTTGTTTATACTGTTTCTAGATGTAACAATAATGGCAATAAATTTACTACTACTATTACTATTGCTTTTAATCCATGGTGAAAATACTCTTCTGGCTGATTGGTGAGGCGGTTGATAGCTTTACAATACAAACAATACAGGGAATACAAGCACTACGCAGCGAGGACAAACAAGCAGAACAGGTCAGAAAATGCTGCAGTTGATGGTCTAAAGTGGATGGTTTTAGTGTTAGTCTAACCTTTGTGTCTATCAATTGAGATGAGTAAGTGTTCTTGTCGGTGACAGGTAATACAGGTAAGGGTTTGGAGGGTTCAGAGAGGCTTAGTTTTGCCTTATCCCTGTTGGTATATATCAAGATTATTTCGGTTTCTGACGTAAGGTTAATGACAGGTATGAGAGAGAGAGAGGGGAGAGAGAGGGGAAAGAGAGAGGAGAGAGAGGAAGAGAGAGAGAGAGAGAGAGAGAGAGAGAGAGAGAGAGAGACGAGCCGAGGGAGAGAGGAGGAGAGAGGAGAGAGAGAGAGAGAGAGAGAGAGAGAGAGAGAGAGAGAGAGAGAGAGAAACACACACATCACATTCTCCCAATTGGTTCTCTCCCCGCCACTCACACTCGGCTTGTCAGCGGGTGTGTTCACGATCGAATCATTATGAAATACGAAGGACAACAACAAATTCACAAGTCACAATTATTTAGAAGATATCAGCAGCGACATCTAAACTCTTTGCGAGGGACAAGATTTACTGCGTCGTATATCATCATCTGTTGTGTGTGTGTGTGTGTGTGTGTGTGTGTGTGTGTGTGTGTGTGTGTGTGTGTGTGTATTCATCTCTCTCCCCATCGTACAGTACCACATTCCCGCAGCAGTCGCCACATCCCTTCAAAAGCCACATCTTACAATCCACAAAGGTAACATCACACCCAACACAAAAGCCGCACCCTGAAAGGCAAAAAAAAAAAAAAAAAAAAAAACTACGTAGCTACTCCACACATCCCACAAAGGCCACATTCCCGCCTGTCACATCCTTACAAATTAAAAGCAGCACATCCCTACACAAGCAGTAACCCCACAGGAGTCAGACTCACACGTCACATCTTTAAAGGAACAACAGACCTCGACCAGCATGAGCCACACTAAATCTGTCACCACGTCTGATTGATCCCCCCCCCTCTCTCTCTCTCTCTCTTCTCTCTCTCTCCTCTCTCTCTCTCTCTCTCTCTCTCTCTCTCTCTCTCTCTCTCTCTCTCTCTCTCTCTCTCTTTCTCTCAGCACGATTTAAGTTAAAGCTCAACTCAGCAAAGCAGATAAAATTTTGAAGATATGATTGGGATGGGCAGGTCAGGATAGGTCGAGATAGTTCTCTTTCTTTCTTTCTTTCTTTCTCTTTCTGCACCCAGCCTCTCTTTCTCTCTCTCTCTCTCTCTCTCTCTCTCTCTCTCTCTCTCTTTCTCTTCTCTCTCTCTCTCTCTCTCCTCTCCTCTCTTCTCTCTCTCTCTCTCTCTCTCTCTCTCTCTCTCTCTTCTCTCTTCTTTCTCTCTCTCTCTCTTTCTCTCTCTCTCTCTCTCTCCTCTCTCTCTCTCTCTCTCTCTCTCTCTCTCTCTCTCTCAAGGTAGCCAGATAAAACAAAGGGCGAAATAAGCAGTCCCCCCTCCTTACCTCCCATTCCCCCTTCCTTCTCTTTCCATCTCCCTATGGCCTATATAGAAATACATAGTCTCTACATTTTACCTTAATTAGGGAATGAATGGAAGTGTAGGAATAGGTCAAGATGGAGGAAAAAGGGTTGGATAGTAAAAATAAATAATAATTAATCCAAAAAATTACATGCATACAATCTTCTCTCTTCCATTTCTCTCCCTCCCTTTACCTGCCTTCTCTCCTATACCCTCCCCTTCACTCCTATAGCCTCCCCTTCACTCCTATACTCTTCCTTTCACTCCTATACCCTCCCCTTCACTCCTATACCCTCCCCTTCACTCCTATACCCTCCCCTTCACTCCTATACCCTCCCCTTCACTCCTATAGCCTCCCCTTCACTCCTATACTCTTCCTTCACTCCTATACCTCCCCTTTACCCTATACCCTCCCCTTCACTCCTAACCCTCCCTTCACTCCTATACCCTCCCCTTCACTCCTATAAACCCTCCCCTCACTCCTATACCCTCCCCCCTTTACTCCTATAAACCTCCCCTTCACTCCTATACTCTTCCTTTCACTCCTATACCCTCCCCTTCATCCTATACCCTCCCCTTCACTCCTATACCCTCCTTCACTCCTATACCCTCCCCTTTACTCCTATACCCCCCCCTTCACTCCTATACCCTCCCCCTTTACTCCTATACCCTCCCCTTCACTCCTATACCCTCCCCTTCACTCCTATAAACCCTCCCCTTCACTCCTATACCCTCCCCTTCACTCTTATACCCTCCCTTCACCCTATACCCTCCCCCTTTACTCCATACCCTCCCCTTCATCCTATACCCTCCCCTTCACTCCATACCCTCCCCTTCACTCCTATACCCTCCCCTTCACTCCTATACCCTCCCCTTCACTCTTTTTACCCCCCCTTCACTCTTATACCCTCCCCTTCACTCCTATACCCTCCCCTTCACTCCCATACCCTCCCCTTCACTCCTATACCCTCCCTTCACTCCTATACCCTCCCCCTTTACTCCTATACCCTCCCCTTCACTCCTATACCCTCCCCCTTTACTCCTATACCCTCCCTTCACTCCTATACCCTCCCCTTCACTCCTATACCCTCCCTTCACTCCTATACCCTCCCCTTCACTCCTATACCCCCCCTTCAATCCTATAGCCTCCCCTTCACTCCTATACTCTCCTTTCACTCCTATACCCTCCCCCTTTACTCCTATACCCTCCCCTTCACTCCTATACCCTCCCCTTCCTCCTATACCCTCCCCTTCACTCTTTTACCCTCCCTTCACTCTTATACCTCCCCTTCACTCCTATACCCTCCCCTTCACTCCTATACCCTCCCTTCCCCTCCTATACCCTTTCCCCCCCACTCCTATACCCTCCCCTTCACTCCTATACCCTCCCCTTCACTCCTATACCCTCCCCTTCACTCCTATACCCTCCCCTTCACTCCTATACCCTCCCCTTCACTTATACCCTCCCCTTCACTCCTATACCCTCCCCTTCACTCCTATACCCTCCCCTTCACTCTTATACCGCCTCGGGACCCACCTCCGCCGTCCCTCTATCCTCATAACCATCGTACATAAACCCTTTAGTGAGCCAATTTGTATAATGGAATCCAACAGGGTATGAATGAGTAATATCGAAGAGTACAAATGTGAAGGTATGCATGTACACACACACACAACCACACACACACACACACACACACACACACACACACACACACACAGACACGACACACACACACACATACATACACACACACATGCAATACATTCAAGATACTATAAATGGATGTTACTCTTCCACTATAAAGCATTGACCATTATAATCTATAAAATAAAACACTAGCTATTGTTATGATGTGTAGTCAGTATATCCCTTTTATTCTACTTATCTATTTGATCTATCCAGCTGGTGTTTTGGTGCTTCTTTTTTTTTTTCTTTTTTCTCTCTCTCTCTCTCTCTCTCTCTCTCTCTCTCTCTCTCTCTCTCTCTCTCTCTCTCTCTCTCTCTCTCTCTCTCTCTCTCTCTCTCTCTCTCTCTCTCTCTCTCTCTTCTTCGTCTATCTGTCTATTTATTCACGTGTACAGAAAATGATCGCTAGTATGCTATAGATATACGAAGATTATGAGTGAAATATGAGCTGAACGATCAAGGACAACACACGAGAGAGAGAGAGAGAGAGAGAGAGAGAGAGAGAGAGAGAGAGAGAGAGAGAGAGAGAGAGAGAGAGAGAGAGAGGAGAGAGAGAGAGAGAGAGAGAGAGAGAGAGATAGAGAGAGAGAGAGAGAGAGAGAGAGAGAGAAGGAATATCTTACCAGCTGTCATAAAACTTTAATTGGGGGCGCCGCGCAGATCCAAACAGCTGGGCACGCTCATAAAGAGGAGGACGCCGCCCCTTCCTGACGGTGCGGGTCATCCACGCCTGACGGGGATCCTCCTTCCATTATAATTGCCAAGCCTTCAAACAGCGAGGAGGAGGAGGAGGTGGTGGTGGTGGTGGTGGAGGAGAGGTAGGAGGTGGAGGAGGAGGAGGGGTAAGAGGTGGAGGAGCAGAGGTAGGAGGAGGAGGAGGAGGAGGAGGAGGAGGAGGAGGAGGAGGAGGAGGAGGAGGAGGAGGAGGAGGAGAGGTAGGAGGAGGAGAGGAGGGAGAGAGAGAAGAGAGAGAGAGAGAAGAGAGAGAGAGACGAGAGAGAGGGAGAGAGAGAGGAGAGAGAGAGAGAGGAGAGAGAGAGAGAGAATGAATAGATGAGAAAAGTTTAGTGAGACAGGAGAAACGTAGAAAAGGAAGATTAGGCGGAAGGGAATTTATGGATCAGAAGAGTAAGGAGGAAGAGAAGGAGAAAAGTAAGAATAAAGGAAAGGAAAACATAGAAAGGAAGAAGAGGAGGAAGCTAATTGATGGATATACAGAAAAAAAACTGAAGCAACAACAAAAAAACAAAAGAGGAAGAAGACAGACAAGAATGAGTAGAGGTAAGACGATAAAAATATGGAGGTGGGGAGGATGGGGGGCGGCGTCGACTGGGGAATGGGAGGCAAATGGGGCATGAACATTGGCGTGGCATGGGATGGGGAGGCATGGGGGGGACACAGTTGGGGAGGCGATGGGAGCACGCTGCGTGGGAGGACCCGAAGCCGTGTTTGAGGCAGCCAAGCGTTAAGTGGGAGGGACATGCGTATATAATGGGACCTTGGAGGAGAAGGAGGGGGAATAGGAGAAGCAGGAGGAGGGGGAGGAAGAGGGGGAGGGGGAGGAGGAGGAGGAGGAGGAGGAGGAGGAGGAGGAGGAATGGGGATCTGTACATTTAGTTAAGCGAATGCATTAACTATTTTGTTTTTGTTCAGACGGCGCAACAGGAAAGCAAAGACAACCTAGGTCGAACTCCTGCCGGCGGTCGAACCCAAGCGACCGAGACACTTGCTGAGACTCTTCCAATGCATACATGAATACTGTATACATGGCTGGCTGGCTGGCTGGCTGCAGGGAGTAAAGAGATAAGATTTTCCCTATTCTCTTCCCTCCCTCTTCATGCTAGTTTGCCCTTTCTCTTCCCTTCCTTAACGATCATTGGAGGTGAAGAAAATTTTAATGAAGGCCTTGCAAATGGTATATATAATAGGAATAACAAAGGTAAGGCATAAATATCATAACAGGTTCTGTAATTAACCAGGATGGAACACTTGTTAGTCATGCAAACAGACAGACACACACACAGGAGGGACGTTTGACTCTATGTAAGTAGTAAGAGTGACATGCGCTTAACAACCATTATATCATTACGTCCTTCTCTCCCTCCATCCCCCCCTCCTTCCATCCATCACCTCATCCCTCCATCCCTCCATCCCTCCTTCCATCCTTCCTGCCCTCCATCCATCCATCCTTCCTTCCCTCCTTCCATCCATCATCTTATCTCTCCATATTTTCCTCCCCCCTCCTCCCACGATACCTTTTCAGCACCTTGTACGCATTGCTGATGTCTGAGGGAGGTCTGACGAAGGTAGGGCGTGGGGGGCGAGGGAGGGGGAGGGTTCCTACGGAGGGGTAGTTGTGATGTTCTTCAGGAGGTGGTTTGAGGAAGGAGAGGGAGAGGGAATTGCGCCTACTAAGATGGCGGACTTTGATAGCTTCTTGCCTCCATCTTGGGACGCCCTCCTAAAGCCCAGTTACGGCGCTGCCAATGATATGCTAAGGGCGGCGGGCAGTGGCGTCCCGAGGCGGTGTAGCATAGTAAACACCGAGTTACGACACCGCGGTCCACATGTTACGAACCTTTAAAAAGCGGACCAATGCATTAGATATATATAGTCTCACACTCTCTCTCTCTCTCTCTCTCTCTCTCTCTCTCTCTCTCTCTCTCTCTCTCTCTTTTTCTCTCTCCATCTAATCTTCCTTTCTACGTTTCTTCTGTCTCACTAAACTTTCCTCATCTATTCAATCTCTCTCTCTCTCTCTCTCTCTCTCTCTCTCTCTCTCTCTCTCTCTCTCTCTCTCTCTCCTCTCTCTCTCTCTCTCTCTCTCTCGCTCTCTCTACACGAGTCACCCCGGTAATCAGCTTTCTCTCTCATTAAGCACACCTCCGGGCATCCATTTTCTGTTAGGGACTTCATGAGAAAGAAAATGGGAAGTGGTCGCCTATTCCTGAAGACGATCGCGCCGCGCCCTTCACTTAATATCTTGGCCGTCGTAAAAAGAACGTAAAGGAGCGCCCGAGCAGCCCTTCCTTCCCACCCCAGCACATCCCACCGGCGTGTAATTAACATGACCCTATAAGAACACACCTGACCGGGATTTAAAGGCCTTAGATAGGTTGATCTCACCTTCATTTATTTTATATTTGGGTGTCGGTCTATAATGCAATCTTCTTACGTTTTCTTCTTTTCTTTTCCTTTCTTTCTGTTCTTTTCCTTTCTCCTCATTCTCCTTAACCTCTTCACACCCAGATCTTTCGTTTACTATAAAGATCGTCTGTTGTTAGCTATGAAATTACGAAAAGTAACTGAATATACCAAATTAGCTAGTCGACAAGGATACAAAACAGGTCATATCTATTAAATATTGCTTATATTCACTCAAAATCGTCTAATGGCACCCAAATTACAATGGAAATTACGTTCTGGGCCTCAAGGGGTTAAGTTTTGTATATATTTCTATGATCTTCAACACTACGGTCTCTTGGTAGTCTTGTTTTAGTCTATTTCTTTTTACATATCTAAGAAAGACTCTTGTACTGTTCACTGTTAGATTAATGTATAGCAGGAAGGTAAAAGCTTAATGTATAGCAGGAAGGTAAAAGCTTAATGTATAGCAGGAAGGTAAAAGCTTAATGTATAGCAGGAAGGTAAAAGCTTAATGTATAGCAGGAAGGTAAAAGCTTAATGTATAGCAGGAAGGTAAAAGCTTAATGTATAGCAGGAAGGTAAAAGCTTAATGTATAGCAGGAAGGTAAAAGCTTAATGTATAGCAGGAAGGTAAAAGCTTAATGTATAGCAGGAAGGTAAAAGCTTAATGTATAGCAGGAAGGTAAAAGCTTAATGTATAGCAGGAAGGTAAAAGATTAATGTATAGCAGGAAGGTAAAAGCTGTACAGTTGTGAGATAATATGATTTTTATAGTTTTTTTAACCCCTTGAGACCTAGAACGTAATTTCCATTGTAATTTGGGTGCCATTAGACGATTTTAGGTGAATATAAGCAATATTTTATAGATATGACCTGTTTAGTATCCTTGTCCACTAACTAATTTGGTATATTCAGTTACTTTTCGTAATTTTATGGCTAAAAACAGACGCTTTTTCATATAGCAAAGGAAAGATCTGGATGTGAAGGGGTTAAAAGCTCCCGTTACCCCCCCCCCCCTATTGTCCCACTTGAACGAAGGCGCACTTAAAGGTCATGTTAATAGGTAAAAAATTAACACTTTCGACCTTATTATTCATTTTTCTTTATGTGTCTGTTCGTATTTATCTTTAACTATTTTTGTTAGACATAAACCAAGGGATCATTTTTATCTATTTTAGTTTCTTTTTCTTTTCTTTTCTTTTCTACTCTGACCTTTTCCAGTATTCGCTTTTGTAACTTCTCTCCCACTATTCCTCGTAATCCTTTTATTTATTACTTTCTTCGCTTTCCAGTTCCATTATTTCCAAATTCAGACGTGTATTTTTCTTGTATCATTTCTTCCTTCTTTGATTTTCCTTCCATATTTCTTTCTACTGTTGTTATTGTTGTTGTTATTGTTGTTGTTCTTCGATATCTTCTTTTTCTTCTTTTCCTCTTCCTCATCTTTTCTACTCTCCTAACTTCTGCTTTTCCACCTCGTCTTCTCTCCTTTTTTCTTGCTTCTCTTCCTCCTTTTTTATATTAATTGTTGTTGTTGTTCTTGTTATCTCTTCTTATATATCTTTTTTCTCTTTCCCTCGTCCTCATCTTTTCAACTCCTCTTACTTCTCCTCCTCAGGTTCTCTCCTTTCTCCTCGCTTCTCCTCCTCCTTTTTACGTTTCCTTCTCTTCTTCTTCTTCCTCCTCCCTCTCTCTCCTTTCTTCTCACTTCTCCTTTTTTACGTACCCCTCTCTTCTTCTTCTTCCTCCTCCTCCCTATCAGCTGGGATCACCGGAGGCAAGACAAGGCGAGTGACTGTGATGAGGTGACTCGCACACAAACCTGTCGAAGCCTTGCACAGGTGAGAAGACAGGCATCGTGTGTGTGTGTGAGGTGTGTGTGTGTGTGTGTGTGTGTGTGTGTGTGTGTGTGTGTGTGTGTGTGTGTGTGTGTGTGTGTGTGTGTGTGTGTGTGTGTGTGTGTGTGTGTGTGTGTGTGTGTGTGTGTGTGTGTGTGTGTCGTTCTGCTTGGACACACAACTTTTTACACATACACACACACACACACACACACACACACCACACACACACACACACACACACACACACACACACACACACACACTATATTAGAGGGAGAAGCCACTTATTTCATGACCCATCTTCTACCAAAAATCCTGTTGCGAAGAAGGTAAACAAACACAAGATTGAAGGAGAGAATTATCATTAGCCTGAGGAGTCATCGCGTCCATCCACCTCTTCCACCTCCTCCACCTCCGTTACGCCGATGGACTCACCTCACACCCAACACTTTACAACACCCTCACCCATTGGCTATCCCTCTTGGTCCTATGTAAGCCTCGTTTCTATTGGTTGAGGAGTTATCCAGCTCGATGACATATGACGGTCAAAGTAAAAGAAGGAAGGAGAAACGTGGCGAAAAGGGAAGAGGTGAGTAAGGGATTTTAAGCCGTCTACAGATTTTGTTGTGTGTTAAGAGCATTACGTTACCTACTGGATGCTGTAGAAAACTAGAACATTGGGTTCAGTAAAGTAAAACAAATCAATGACTGGTGAGACACGGCAAGAATTAGAACCAGGTTATCCATCAAAGGGGTGACATCACAAGTGACTCGAGCGCCCACCCACCCGCCTACCCGCCCACCTGTTCTGCCTGCCTCCTTCCCTCCAGCCCACCTGTTCTGCCTGCCTCCTTCCCTCCCGCCCACCTGTTCTGCCTGCCTCCTTCCCTCCCGCCCACCTGTTCTGCCTGCCTCCTTCCCTCCCGCCCACCTGTTCTGCCTGCCTCCTTCCCTCCAGCCCACCCGCCCACCTGTTCTGCCTGCCTCCTTCCCTCCAGCCCACCCGCCCACCTGTTCTGCCTGTCTCCTTCCCTCCCGCCCACCCGCCCACCTGTTCTGCCTGCCTCCTTCCCTCCCTCCCACCCGCCCACCTGTTCTGCCTGCCTCCTTCCCTCCCGCCCACTCGCCCACCTGTTCTGCCTGCCTCCTTCCCTCCCGCCCACTCGCCCACCTGTTCTGCCTGCCTCCTTCCCTCCACTCACTCGCCCACCTGTTCTGCTGCCTCCTTCCCTCCCGCCCACCTGTTCTGCCTGCCTCCTTCCCTCCCGCCCACTCACCCACCTGTTCTGCCTGCCTCCTTCACTCCCACCCACCCGCCCACCTGTTCTGCCTGCCTCCTTCCCTCCCACCCACCCGCCCACCTGTTCTGCCTGCCTCCAGCCCACCCGCCCACTTGTTCTGTCTGCCTCCCTGCCTGCCTCCCTCCTTCCCCCCCTCGCCGCCACCGCCTCTACTGTAAGCCAAGATTCATTGGTAAAAACAAAGGGGCCTCCGGTAAAGAATTGAAGGATTGTTGATTTGTGGGAGCCAGGCAACGGGAGGCTCTTTAACATGGGTGAAAGTTACACACACACACACACACACACACACACACATAGCTACGAATATAACGGCAGGAAACCAAATAATATGACAACTAGAGGCGACAGAGACAAATACGTACACATAAACAAACACACATCTATATGAAGGGAGGGGAAAGAGGGGAGGTAGTAGCAGTACAGTAGGGTCACCTCCCCCCCTTCTCCTCCTTTCCCTCTCCCCAGAACAACAATCATCACTCGTTTGCAATTGTAATCTACCTCAAGCTTTTCCCTCGACTGCAGGCGCCTTAGTAATTGTGACCACCGACCGACCTCCCATTTTCTGTGCAGTGTTCTGGTCTGCCTCAGAAAACGCGGTGAGGACGCCCCGTCGAGACAAAAAAGGCGAGAAAAAAAACTAGACAAAAAATCTCCCCTCGGGCAGGTCATCAAAGTGAAACAATGTCGGTGATTTCCCCTCTACTCTGTCTCCCGTGGGATTACAAAAGTTAAGTTAAGATTCCCCAAGAAATAATTAGAAAACGAGGTTAGGGACCGAGAGGGAGCGAGGTCGGACTGGAAGGTGATACTAGGAGGCAACATGCAAATTCTCCTCCTTCACCTGTGATTACAAGGCCAGGTATTGGAGGTGTGGGGGAGGGGAGGGGGGTGAAGGGATGGGGAGGGGGATGAAGGGAGGGAGAGGGGGAGGGTTACGGTCAGGCAGAACAGTGCGGGGGTGGACAGGAAAGGTAATGGGTTATGGGTTTGTATGTTTGGTCGTGGGAGGGGAAAGGTAAGGTTGAGGAAGGGGAATAGTAGGGAGGGGGAAGGGAAAGGTTGGGGAAGAGGAATAGTAAGAAGGGGATGGTGGGGACTCAAGTGCGAAAGTTGGGGTGATAGGGTTGAAAAGGGAGGTTATGGGGAAGGGCGTATGTGCATTTTTTTATATTGGGGAATGGTAAAAGAGGGGAAAGGGTAAAGGGGATTGGGTTGGGAATGAAACGAAGATCTGTGACGGAAAGTAACAAAAAAATGGTAGAAATGACGTATTTGTTAGTAGTTAAAGGAGAGGAAAAGGAATGTACATAAGATAAAGAGTCCAGAGGAATGAATAACGAACGGAAAAGGATATAAATAGGAATACAGATACGGGAAAAAAAGGAAGAGAGAGAAGATTTAAGTTAGCGAGATTATGGATAATTAAAAGAAAAGAGAAAAATATGGGGGAATAAAGGTAATCAAGTGGGTAAAAAAGGAGTAAAAGCCAAAGATATATGAAAGGGGAAAAAGAGAAGGACCATCGTGTTAGTAGTTATAAAGGGGAGCGAGGGAGGGGAAGAACACGGTGGGAGGGGAAAGTAAGGGGAGGGAACGGCTATTTGACTATTAGGGAGAGAAGGGAAATCGAAAGGGAAGGGAAAAGGGGACGATAAAAGGGACAGGGAATGAGAGAGAGAGAGAGAGAGAGAGAGAGAGAGAGAGAGAGAGGAGAGAGAGAGAGAGAGAGAGAGAGAGAGAGAGAGAAGAGAGAGAGAGAGAGGAGAGAGAGAGAGAGAGAGAGAGAGGAGAGGAGAGAGAAGAGAGAGAGAGAGAGAGAGAGAGAGAGAGAGAGAGAGAGAGACTGGAGTAAAGGGTAACTATTATTATTGTCGTTGTTAAGGTTGTGGTGGTTGTGGTATTATTATTGTTATTGTTCTTGCTGTAGTTACATATTTATTATAACAAAATTCAATTATATTAGTCCTCCCCCCTCTGTCGTAGATTTCATAACATTAGTGCAAACAACTTTTTACACACACACACACACACACACACACACACACACACACACACACACACACACACACACACACACACACACACACACACACACACACACACACACACACACACACACACTCACTTTGGGTACTCCGTAGTGTAGGGGAAGCACGCTCGGTTCGCAACCGAGAAGTCCCGGGTTCGATCCCCGGGCGGAGCGGAAACAGATGGGTTGTTTCCTTAAAACCCGAGCCCCTGTCCACCCAGCAGTGAATGGGTACCGGGTGTTAGCCGGGGTTTGTGACCTGCTCTCCGGGGTGCTGGCTTCGGCCAGCACAAAAGCACTAAGGATGAATGATAAAAATGTTGATATGGAGACGGGGCCATACGAGCATTGCTCTGGCCCTGTAAAATACAACTAGATGAAAACACACATACACACACACGCACGCACGCACGCACGCACGCACGCACGCACGCACGCACGCCGACAGCACGCAAAAACACACACACACACACACACACACACACACACACACACACACACACACACACACACACACACACACACACACACACACACACGACACACACACACACACACACACACACACACACACACACACACACACACACACACACACACACACACACACACACACACACACACACACACACACACACACACACACACACACACACACACACACACAAAATCTTCAACCCCAAGCTCAAACAAATCAAGAAATAAATATAACATAAATAACTTCATAAATATATAAGAAAGTTAAGACATCAAAAGGAAATGACTAATCAGGTAACGATACATAAATTAGGTCAATTAGCACATTAACCAAATAAATAACAAGGTGTAACGCAATCAAGTCGGGTGAGGAATTTTGCACCTTGTCAATTGTGTATAACGAACGACTTCTCTCTCGTCTCTCTCTCTCTCTCTCTCTCTCTCTCTCTCTCTCTCTCTCTCTCTCTCTCTCTCTCTCTCTCTCTCTCTCTCCCAACAAATTGAAAGAGTAAGAATATCTGACACAATAATAAAAGTTAGACAACTTCAAAATCAAATAAAAAAAGATAAAGAAACATACAATGCTGTTGAAAGTTATGGATTAAAAAAAACTTCGAACATTATTATTAGAGAAATTTAAATTTTAAAAAAGCTAAAAGAGAACACGGGGGGGGGGGGGGGAGGATGAAGAGAGAGAGGAGGAGAGAGAGAGAGAAGAGAGAGGGGAGAGAGAGGAAAGAGAGAGAGAGAGAGAGAGAAGAGAGAGAGAGAGAGAGAGAAAAGAGAGAGAGAGGAGAGAGAGAGAGGTGAGGGGGAAAGGCTTGCATCGTTGCATTTAACAGCAGACTCGGGCACAGTGATTTAGTGCAAGTTCGTGATTAAGAAAACAATTACCCGACGATACCCAGCTATTAGGACGAGGAGGAGGGGAGGGAGGGGGAAGGGAAAACAGGGGGAGGGGAGGGAGGGGGATAGGGAAGGAAGACAGGGGGTGGGGAGGAAGAGAGGCAAGGGAGAGGGGGAGATGTAGGGGAGGAGAAACAGTTATGATGCAAGTGGATGAGTGAAAAAAAAGTGAGAAGGAGGAAAGGACCGAGTACACGCGATATACTCCTGTTTTCTACCTGTTTATCTACCTCCTTCTACCCGCTTATCTACCTCCTTCTACCTGTTTATCTTTTTTTCTTTTTCTTTTTTACATTTATGTCTGTAGCGCCTGTAGGCAGTGACCCAGGGCTTGGATGGTAGGCTCTGGAGGCTCACTTGAGGGCTGTGATGGTTGGCCCTCGCCCGTGGTGACGCAGGCAGGATTCTTATAGTGACGCCTGTGATTAGAGGCTCATGCCGCCCCCCTGTGTCCTCCGATGCACTCGCAATCGAAGGTAGAGTTAATGGGCAGGG
>JACEEZ010003775.1:22500-40000 GCA_016584305.1 Chionoecetes opilio
TTCAGATACAAAGTCCGCAGCCCAGATCGTGACATATAATGAGGAGGAGGAGGGAGGAGGAGGAGGAGGAGGAGGAGGAGGAGGAGGAGGAGGAGGAGGAGGAGGAGGAGGAGGAGAGGAGGGGGAGGTGATGGAGGAGGAAATAAAAAAGGATGGGGACTGAATGGGAAAAGAATAGGTAAGAAGAAAAGAAGAGATGAGATGATGAGAGAGAGATGAGGAGAGAAGAAGAGAGAGAGAGAGAGAGAGAGAGAGAGGAGAGAGAGAGAGAGAGAGGAGAGAGAGAGAGAGAGAGAGGAGAGAGAGAGAGAGAGAGAGAGAGAGAGAGAGAGAGAGAGAGAAGAGGAGAGAGAGAGAGAGAGAGAGAGAGAGAGAGAGAGAGAACAGTGGAAAAGGTATACAAAAAACCTTGATGGAGCGAGCTAAAGGAGAGTGAGAAAATACACGTCAACAGAAAAATGAAAGGAGTGTACACAGAAATGAAATGGAAAAAAAAGAGAAGAGGAAAGAAAAAGAAGGGAAAGAGGAAGGGTGAGAAAATAGGGTACACAATAAATGAAGGAGGGAAAAATGAGTACACAGTTAAGGAAATGAATAAAAAATGAGAGAATACAAGGAAATAAAGAAAAGAACGAATAAGTAAAGCGAATGAATAGAATGAATAAAGTGAAGGAGGAGAGGGATGGAAGAATGATAAAGGAGAATGAAGACCAATGGATGAAATAATCGGAAAAGAAAAAAGAAGTAAAGAGAATAATAAAATACTATAAAAAAAAAAGATAATGCCCAAAAATGTCCAAAATAACAGAAAAAGAAAAGAAAAGAAAGAATGGAAAAAAAAAATATACAACGCGGAGAAAGAAAAAAAAAAAAAAGAACTGTCCAGAAAATACAAAAAGTAGTTAGAAGAAAAGTAAGTTAGAGAAACCCGAAAGAAAGGAATAGAAGGGATACAACAAAATAACATGGAAAGAAGAGAAAAGATAGAAGGTGAATGAAAAGATAGAAGGTGAATGACAGGTGGAAAAGAAGGGAAGGAAGAGGAACGTGAGAGACGAATACGAGGAGGAAGAAACGAGAGAAAAGAAAAATAATAAAAAGAAAACGAGGACAAAGTAAAAAATCAATAAATAAAAGGGAGGGAAAAGAAAGTGATGTTGAAATAAACGATAAAAGGAAAATAAACCAACAAGATACGTAGAGAGAGAGAGAGAGAGAGAGAGAGAGAGAGAGAGAGAGGGGAGAGAGAGAGAGAGAGAGAGAGAGAGGAGGAGAGAGAGAGAGCATGCACTTTCAACACTTTTCTTCTGCCCTTATTTTTCTTTCGATCTCCTCACCCGACTCACTCTCTCTCTCTCTCTCTCTCTCTCTCTCTCTCTCTCTCTCTCTCTCTCTCTCTCTCTCTCTCTCTCTCTCTCTCTCTCTCTCTCTCTCTCTAACGTTCCCTCCATCGATCCGAGTAAAAGCATTGATGATATGATGATTCTGCGGTTTTGTCTTTGAGCGAAGGGAAAGATGATGGAAGAGAAAGAGGGAATGAAGGAGGGAATGAGGGAGGGAGGGACAAAAAGGGACAGGGAGGTAAGGAAGGGAAGGGCAGGTATAGCATGAAGGGGAAAGAGACAGCTAAGAGGTAAGAAGGAAGAGGTAAAAGGAGTAAGTAAGTAAGAGTAAAGAAAAAGGAAGGAAAAAGAGAGGAAGAAGAGTAGAGGAAGGAAGGAGAGGAGGAAAAAGAAGAGGAATGAGAGGCAGAGAAGGGGAAAAAAGGGGTTAAAAGAAGAAGGAAGGAAGAAGGAAAGAAAGACTATGTTTGAATATGCATGAAAAAGTATTATAGACTTTTTTTTGCCTAATCTTCTATAGAATACATGCATGCATATTCAGTCTTTCTTTCCTTCTTTCTTCCTTCCTTCTTCTTTTAACCCTTTTTTCCCCTTCTCTGCCTCACATTCCTCTTCTTTTTCCTCCTCTCCTTCCTTTCTCTACTCTTCTTCCTCTCTTTTTCCTTCCTTTTTCTTTACTCTTACTTACTTACTCCTTTTACCTCTTTCTTCTTACCTCTTAGCTGTCTCTTTCCCCTTCATGCTATACCTGCCCTTCTCTTCCTTCTTGAGACATTTCTAACATGGCCGTGATGTATTTTGTATTCGTAGATTTGTACTCTATGATAAAATCCAGTCTTACATCTATTACCATTATATCTATTGACATTTGATCATAATTCAGCTAACATAGATAAATCTCATTCGCATTTACCGTACATTCAACCTAACTATGTAACTTGAAGGGCGTCGTTTGTAGCCCCCATACATTTCTATTTATTTCTAGCTACATTTCCCCTATTTTCATTTTAATTACATCCACATTTCCCTCTGCATTTCACATTTCTATTCCATATTCTTCTTATTCTATTCTCTGCTCCATTCTCTATTATGTTCCATTTTTCACACTCCCATTTCCTCGACCATCACCATCACCACCATAGTCACAAACCATACACTTCACCATACTCTCAACACACACTTCTATATTGCACCACATCTCACCACAACCACCACATCACACACCATTCCTATATAACTTTTCAATACACACACACACACACACGCTATCCTCTCTTCCCGATACCTCTACCCCCCCCCCCCAGCTCATCTCCCCCCTTCCCCCCATCCCCCCCAGCCCACCTCCTCCCTTCCCCCTGCGCCCCCCCCCCTCATCTTCTCCCCCCCCTACCCCACAATTCCCCCCAGCCCACCTCCTCCCCTCCCCCCTCCCAGCTCATCTCCCCCCCATTCTCCCCCCGCCCACTTCTCCCCTTCCCCTGCACCCCCCCCCCCCAGCTATCTCCCCCAGCCCGCCACCTCCCCTCCCCCCTGCACCCCCAGCTCATCTCCCCCCCTTTTCCCCCAGCCCGCCACCTCCCCTCCCCCTGCACCCCCCAGCTCATCTCCCCCTTCTCCCCCAGCCCGCCACCTCCCGTTCCCCCCACCCCCCTTCGGACCCTCCAGTCACACCGTAATGGGACGGTGACTTGCACTCTCTGTCGCTGGTTTATAGGCGAATCACAGGACACTGATCGCACTTGGCTCCTCTGTAATTACATGTCCACACCCATTATTGAGACACCATTCACCCCGCCGTCCACACCCTTTTTTGCCCATTATTATCCATTATCACCATTATCAACACCAGAGTCGCCGCCACTGTCAATGTCTGTATCTTTTTTTTTTTTGTAACAGCGATGTATGTTGCGGTGAGACGAAGGGGGATAAAAAAATGTAATAGGTACTCGGTCTTTGTTTATTTTGTGTGTGTTGGGTTTAATAGATTGCGGGTTTGACGCCTTATGTGTGTATTTTTTTTTTTAAAGTTGTGTTCCGTTCAAATTTGTTAACTTTATTTTTGCACTGTTGTTGTTACTGTTTTATTGCTTAGTTATTTATGTGGTGGTTAAGGACGCGGTGCTCGTTATGAAAGGGGGTTAATGGAATGACTAAAGCCGCACAGTAGTGTGTGTGTGTGTGTGTGTGTGTGTGTGTGTGTGTGTGTGTGTGTGGTGTGTGCGCGCGTGCGTGCGTGTGTGTGTGGGGGGGGGGGTGAGTCTTCAGTTGGCTTTTCTCTTCCACGAAACTCCTATTCCATTTTCTATACTTAATGTTACCTGTTCCTCCTTCCCTTTTTCCCTTCATACTTCCCCCTCCTTTCCCTTCCCCTTCCCTTCCTTCCCCTCACCTGGCCACGATAAGGGGAGGAAGGTGTGCCAGTTAGTGTTTCCAACCCGTCAGATAAGGCGCGATAAGGCCCCCCACAACCCACCTTTCCAGGGAACACCTAATGACTTCCAAGTTATTATTGGCGTGCAGGTGTGTGTGTGTGTGTGTGTGTGTGTGTGTGTGTGTGTGTGTGTGTGTGTGTGTGTGTGTGTGTGTGTGTGTGTGAGCGATATGGTATGTTAATGCATATCACACACACACACACACACACACACACACACACACACACACACACACACACACACACACACACACACACACACACACTCACACACTCACACACACACGCACACACATACACACACACACACACACAAACACTTACATCAAATTTACATCAAATTATTTTCTGAGATACCTCCAGTATGAATATATTCCTCTAAATTGAAATTTATGAAACTTAAATGATATCGAATTGAAAAAAACCGGTCCAAGAGTGATGATAACCGTCTTTTTGTCATTGCTGATGGATGAAAAAATACACATAAAATGTGGAAATGATAAATATATGTTGGGTAAAACATTTTAGTATCCTATAATTTTGTTCTCAAATGAGGTGATTTTGAGGGTGGTTCAGGCGTTTAGGGAAGATAAATGAATAGTTAGTAGTATGTAGTTCAGCAGATACCCTCGTTATAGACAAATAGGTCTCCTGGAATCTGTTCTCCCTATGTATTCCTATGTAAGGCAGGGTCGCAATACTTGCTGAACACGTGCATTCCAGTCTCTACTCTTACCTGTGACAAGAGTGAAGGAGGTGACAGCGCGACAGTACCTGGAACAAAAAAGTCACTTAAGGTTAAGGTTTTATTCTCTTACTGTCTTCTTTATAGGAATTGGCAACATATTGAAGCGGGCTTTTTGTTACCTTACTTCTTTTTTGCCCTTGGCCAGTCCTTTGTGATGTAAACAAATAAATAAATAAACCAATATGATAAATGTATAAAACAACAATAATGTATCATATGATAATAGTAGATAAGTGGTCGTCTCCTAAACATGTCAAGTAACATCCGAGAAAATAAACGAAACATCTACATCTACTGCTACTACTACTACTACTACTACTACTACTACTACTACTACTACTACTACTTCATTGATGAATTTGATATCTTTGACATGAGTTCAACAACCAATTCCAGGCGTGATCCTTGATATGTAGATGTGAACACGTGTATATCATAAGGACGAATGGATCCTGGCTGGGTCTCACCTTGGGCCAGGACGGATAAGCTAACCTAACCTAACCCAACCTCGGGCCAGGATGGATAAGATAAGATAACCTAACCTAACCCAACCTAACCAAACCAAACCTCGGACCAGGATGGATAAGCTAACCTAACCTAACCCAACCTAAGCAAACCTCAGGCCAGGATGGATAAGCTGGTCCAACTACTACTACTAGCTAAGCAACACCAACTGTACTATAAACATTAATGCAAAGATATCAAGGTACAATACAATAAACATAATACATAGAAATCATGATGTCAAGCTAAGATACAAGCTATACAACTACTACCTATACTACTATACTATTTAATGCAAAGATATCAAAGTACCAATACAGTAAACATAATACATAGCAGTCATGAGGTTAAGGCAAGATAAAAGCCAGCTGCTAGCCACGTCTATGAAAATGGGTTGCTAAAGTTAACCCTTACCCAACGGGGAACCAATTTATTCATACCCTTGGAATCTTCGTTAACAGGGTAAGAATGACAAGACCACAAATGAACGCGAGCACATAAACCCACCAGCCAAATTTGTGGGTCTGATAAGCTTGTAAGGAAACCCGTTTAATTTATTTGTGATGACGACAGGATGGTGTTAGCGAGGGGGAATATTTGGCGAGGCGCTGCGAGGCTGTGGTGGCTTGTTGCCTTTATGAATTATTAAACTCGTAGATTGTGTATTTTTTTTCTTGTTATATATGTTTGGGGTTTGCAATGGTGGCCTTGTGCGTGCGTGTATGTGTGTGTATGTGTGTGTGTGTGTGTGTGTGTGTGTGTTTCACTCATGGTCTTGTCCACGCGAGCTGGCTCGTGATCGCCAGTTTTCACCCTCGCAGTGCGAGCTTGGAGTTCATTATTACCGATCTTTGGGCAATGCTGGGACCTCACACAACACCCCCCCCCCATCCCCTTGCTCAAGGGGGACAGTAACCGCCCGAATTTGTCAAGTGAAAAATCCCCGGGAGCATGAGGATTCGAACCGCCTACCCACAGAATGGGAGCCCGTCACGTTATCAACCTGACCATCGCGCGGTGTGACCTGACCATCGCGCGGTGTGTGTGTGTGTTTCGAATGTAAGAGACTATGAAGTTAATTAAACAAGCATAACTGCAAATTTGCACTTAGATTTAGACACGAAATATAATAATGATCAAATAATCTCGCTGATGTACACACAATTACATGTCCCTGTCACTATTGCCTTTTCCTGTCTAGCTTAAGTAACTCCCTTTGTTTTACTTACATCACCTACAGAGACTATTAATCAGGACGAAGTAAAAGAAGAAACACAAAAGAAAATGCCTACTTTTTTCTCCCTCTCCCCAATTGTGGATATCATATTTATACATCAATCTTCTTTTATATTTAAACTTAAGGGATGAAGAAAAATGAGAGCTCAAAGAAAATAAAATGTAAAAGTAGGAAGGAAGGAAGGAAGGAAGGAAGGAAGGAAGGAAGGAAGGAAGGAAGGAAGGAAGGAGAGGGCAAAGGGCATGATCACAGCCACAGCAGGCGGTCTCCAGGTGGCACGTCCTCCCCCCCCCCTGCCACACTACTCACGTTAGATTATCTTACACACACACACACACACACACACACACACACACACACACACACACACACACACACACACACACACACACAACACAAACACATACACACACACACACACACCTGGTGATCCACTAATGCCCTTCTTACCCCCCTCCAAGAGTCTTCCTCCTCCTCCAACAACAACAACAACAACAACAACAATATCAGAAGCATAATAAGATCATCAGAACAACATAACAAAATATAGACTACATCGACACACACATAATAATAATTACAATAATAATGATAAAAGAAAAACAAAAGAAAGCAGCCACAGTAAACCGAAAGACACAACAACAACAAACAACAACAACCAACAACAACAACCTACATCATCTTTCCTGCTCCCATTAACTACAAGCTTTGGTAACGCTCCCTTTACCTCCTCCTCCTCCCCCCCCCCCTGTCACACTCTCCTTTCCTCCTCCAGCGAGTGAGAGAAAGTTTCCTCTACTCACTGCGTCTCGTTAATCATGTGTCTGGCAGCATTATATACCACCACCCTCCTCCTCCTCCTCCTCTTCCGTGCCATAGCTCAGAATAAAATATATCCAGCATTATCTTCGCATTAGTAAGGTGTTCAAGGCAGGTAATTAAAAGCAATGCTAATGAGCGAGGTGGACGTAATTACGAGTGGCGAGAATATGAAGCATCTGTTCGCAAAGATTTCCAAAGACGTGTCTGCCTACCTGACTTACTTGGGGCAATTTGATACAAAAAGGCTGTTAATTCTTTAGTTAATGGCTAATTATACGTACGTCTTCGTTAAGGGTAAGGTAAGGTAAGAAGAGAAATAGTAGTGGTGGTTAGAGTAAGTCATGAGAGAGAGAGAGAGAGAGAGAGAGAGAGAGAGAGAGAGAGAGAGAGAGAGAGAGAGAGAGAGAGAGAGAGAGAGAGAGAGAGAGAGAGAGAGAGAGAGAGAGAGAGAGAGAGAGAGAGAGAGAGAGAGAGAGAGAGAGAGAGAGAGAGAGAGAGAGAGAGAGAGAGAGAGAGAGAGAGAGAGAGAGAGAAAGAGAGATTTAAACCCAAACAAGATACAACTAAAAGTATATAAACGACGTATTAGAAACTCCCTTATCTAAGCCAGGTAAAACCGATCATTAAGGAACTGAAAACCACTCATCATAGACTGGCAAATAAGAGCAAACCAGAGGAGCAACAAAAAACATGCGCGTCCTCAAAACATGCTCAGTTCACCTCCTGCTTCAAACCTTCCTTAAGTTACACCTCGACCATTTATTCCACGTCTTGCCCGAGTCTCACCTTGCGGCTCCAGGTGTTGCAGGAGAACACCTGGTGGGTAATTAACCTGGCGTGGGGGTGGGCGAGGAGGAGGAGGAGGAGGAGGAGGAGGAGGAGGAGGAGGAGGAGGAGGAGGAGGAGGAAAGGAGGAGGAGGAGGAGGAGGAGGAAAGGAGGAGAAGGAGGAGGAAGTACAACGAAGGAGGTGATAATTCATATCTTGTTATTGGACATGAGTAGGTGACCCTTGGGTGTGGGGAGGAGGAGGAGGAGGAGGAGGAGGAGGAGGAGGAGGAGGAGGAGGAGGAGGAAATAGAGGAAGAGGAAATGAAGGAAGAATACCATGTAGATGACAAGGATTAAACACAAAAGCAAGCAATGAAAAATGTGGACCATCAAGATGAGACGGAAACAAGTAGTCATGGTTGCAAGCACAAAAATAACGAGGTAGGAAAAAGAAATTGAGTTATGTGTATTATGGAAAATAAGTGCAAAATATGTAAAATACTTTAATGCATAAAATTATATAGATATTTGGTGAAGAAAATGACGGTGCTAAGAGTGTGGGTGTGATCACAAGCAAGAACTATTGACAATGCTGAGGTAAAAAAAGGAAGTAAAAGAAAGGAAGGAAAATGTAAAAGGAAGGAATTAAATGAATGTAAAGGAATGATGTAAGGAAAAAGTGATGGAAATTTCAAAGCGGAATGAGTGAAAATCGTAGACTGGATGACAATGACACAGAAAATAGATCAATAATGAAACTCAAGCTACGACATAGACAAAATTTAAATAAAACATAAAAAAAGAAGAAGAAAAATATACAAAAATATCCCCCAAAAGAAAAATGGTGAAGAAAAAAGTATATAATAAAAAAATAAAAAAATAAAAATAAAAATATCCTCCCCGAAATGGTGCTAACAAAAGAAACAACAAAAAACTGACACATTAAAAAAAAAAAAAAAATAATAATAATAATAATGATTTTATTCTCACCCGAAGGCATACAAGAAAAAACAACTAACATAATAATATGGACGAGGGAATGAACCTAAGTACCAAAGCAAATAATTGATATAATAGCTATATATATATAAAAAAAAAAGCGTGTTTGCGGTATACATATGCAAACAAATTATCGTACCGTGACCTTGAACTAAAAAGACGGTATTGTGAAACCGCTACTCGTTCGCTCGCTGCCAGCCGAAAAAATATATGCCGAATAAAAACGCATGATATACCGTAGATAACACTAAGTCGCCAGGACAACGTTTTTATTATATTTACAGACGTCTACTTACATTTCTACATCCATGATTTCAGGAAAGTTAGAAGGGGCTATCTGGAGAGTCTGTGTCATTTTGTGTCTTCATCTGTTCATAGTATGGCTATAAATGAAAAAAATAAAAAAAATAAAACCGAGTGGCGACGTTGGTAACGGATCTACACTAAGGTCGCCAGCTAGTGTTTATGTTCTGTCGTCCACGTCGACGTCGTCGTCGCCCGATGAAAAACGAGTAGCGAAATTTGAAACCGTATATACTTGCAGATACAAAGCATAAAACAACGCTGAAACAGAGTAGATAATACAGTCATGATTTAAACTACTGTGTATCATCAGTGGCACATACAAATCAGTAGTGATGCTATACTTCGTAATATGTGACGCCTGGCGACATTAGTGCAGGTGACAACTATAGTGTTATCTACGGTAAGGTGGTTCCAGGCCTACCACGAGCACAAGGTTCCCTCCGCAGACACCCTCCGGGGCTGGCTTACCGGCACGTCACAAGGGCGCCACGAGGAACCCTTGGCTATAAGGGAACCACTCTTGTTTCAACATAATTATTTCATAGTTAATCATGCATCTGATAAAGAAATGATTGATAAATACACATTATCATTACTACAAAATAAAAAAATAAAAAAGTAGACTATCCTCTACTAGTAGTATCACCTACTGCCCCAACGGGATTCGAACCCGTGACTTCTGCTTTGCAGAGCAGCTGTGTTACCACTACACCATAGGGCCAACATGAAAGGTTATGTGGTATTGAAACTATTTCCGCATATTTTTATATTTTTTATATTTTTTTTTTAAGTTGGAGCCTAATGTAATTGTGGACGCCGATGAGCCACACAGGAAACCCCGGGACAAGATTATTAGACTAGCTATCATTAACAGTCTATTCTTTCATTCATTTCATTCATTCAGTGGCACATACAAATCAGTAGTGATGCTATAATTCGTAATAAATGGCGGCTGACGACATCACTGCAGGTGGCGACTAAAGTGTTATTTACGGTAGTAGGAATAAAATAAAAGAAACTAAATAAGGGCAAAGTGACTTATTTTTTTTTTTTTTTTTTTTTACGTTGGAGCCTATAGCGCCTGTAGGCTTTCATTTCCCTTCCTTAGGTTTAAGTATATCCATAAAACCATCCTTTTCCACAAACTCACTCTCTTCCCGAAACTCTTCTGCTTCTCAACACGACAGGTTTTGACGGAAATAAGGAGCCAGGGGGGGGAGGAGGGGGGAAGGAGGGAGGTGTCAGTGTGAGTGGCAATTTATGATGGAAAAAATGTCAGTATGAGTGGCAGTTTATGAGGGGAAAAAAATGTCAGTATGAGTGGCAGTTTTGAGGGAAAAAAATGTCAGTATGAGTGGCAATCTATGAGGGAAAAAAACGTCAGTATGAGTGGCAATTTATGAGGAAAACAAATGTCAGTATGAGTGGCAGTTTATGAGGGAAAAAAAACGTCAGTATGAGTGGCAATTTATCAGGAAAAAAAGTCAGTGAGTGGCAATTTTTGAGGGAAACAAAAACCCTTCTCTTTGTTAGGTTAGCCACACGACCGCCCCCTGCCTTCCCCTGGGACCCCCTGCCTTCCCCTGGGACCACGCTGACAGGTGGGGCGGCGATCCCCTCCTTGACTGCAGGTAAGTTTAGTAGTGTTATAAGTTCTTAGTGTTAGTAGTTAGTTAGTGGTGTTACTGTTCATTTAGTTATGTTGCCACCGCGGTTCAGTTTCCGATGTTTGTTTGACTCACGTGTTGGTGTTTACGGCTTATCGAGAGTTTACTTCCAAGGTGAATTGATGAAGGTTATGCTTGTCCTACTAATAACTAATAAAGAGGATAGAAATAAACCTATGCTATTTATTTTAGATCCATAAAAAACAAAAGTTATATTAAATAAACATGAACAGAACCGACAATAACAACTACGACTTACATTTCTTCAAGAGAGGAGTGACAAGAGAAAATCAAAGACACTAGTAACTATAAAAGTAAAACAAATATTCGTAAAGCATCACAGAACACCAAAACCTTCCTCAGCATCCATCAAGATACACCAAAACCTAACATAATGAAAAAAAAAAATCATCAATCAATCAAATTAATAAAAAAATCTAAGTTATCTCGAAAATCCATGAAACTAATGTCCTTCGTCCCGTACCTGAACCACTAGCGCCACGCCACCTTAATTCAAGACCCGCGTCACGTGTGGCTGCCGTTGAATCGCCCTGGCGTTCCACAGCTTCCAAAGACGCCCTAAGAACCCAGGACGCCAGATAGGGAACCAATAAGGCGGCGTGAGATAAGCCCAGACGCCCTCCAATCCTTCTCCACACCGCCCGCCCGCTCTCCCCCACACACGCAAGACAAATGAACACCGGATATTGCTTCTATTTCTTCCATATATTCTCTCTCTCTCTCTCTCTCTCTCTCTCTCTCTCTCCTCTCTCTCTCTCTCTCCTCTCTCTCTCCTCTCTCTCTAGATTGATAACTCTCAGGTGGGGGGCATCTTTACAGGAAAAAAAGTCAGTGAGTGTATTTGGTGTATTTCTTTAGTTAGTTGCACCGCGTCTTTCCGATTTGACCACGGGTGGGCGGCTATCATTTACTTCAGGTAATTAGAGGTTATGCTTGTTATAATATAAAAGGGTAGTCTTTATTTATTTAGTCCATAACCAAGTTGTTTACACGACGCAACAATACAATAGATTATTCAAAAAAAAAACGTATAAATAAACATCAGTGGCAATTTTTGAGAAAGACAAACAACCATTCTGCTGATCGCCCTGGGTCCCGTACCGACCCTAGACCCACCATAGACCGCGCGTGGTGCCGATCGCCCTCTTACAGCGAGTAACAGAGAAAGAAACAATGTCTATTGCCAGATCCCCTTCCTGCCTTTCTTCCCGTCGCTTCCCCAAGAGAAGAAAATATAAGTTATTTATTTTCAATATTTTAATTGCTTTACTTTGTTATTTCTTAATTTTTTGACTACTATACTCTTTAACAGTAAAGATATAGCTATACTTAAAGTATAATATCTTTAAGATCAAACTATACTACTAGTTTACACTAAATATTATGATTGATATCTACACAGTTACAGTAAATACTACTATACTTGACAGCAAAACTACTATACTACTTTGACAGCTAACACTAACAACACTTACTGTTGACAGCTAAACTACTACTCTAAACAGCTAAACTATCTAACTGACAGTAACTACTCTACTATGACAGCTAAATACTATACTCTACTTGACAGCTAAACTAGACTAACTACAGCTATATTGACAACTACTACTACTCTACTCTACTCTACTACCTACTACTACTACTTTCAGTAAACTACTACTGTCTACTACTACTACTACTTTGACAGCTAAACTACTACATATATACTACTAATACTTTAATAAGCTAACTACAATACTACTACTACTTGACGCTAAACTATACATACTACTACTACTATTACTTTAACAGCTAAACTACTACTACTACTTTGACAGCTAAACTACTACTACTACTTTGACAGCTAAACTACTACTACTACTACTACTACTTTAACAGCTAAACTACTACTACTACTTTGACAGCTAAACTACTACTACTACTACTACTACTTTGACAGCTAAACTACTACTACTACTACTACTTTGACAGCTAAACTACTACTAATACTAATACTACTACGTTGACAGCTAAACTACTACTACTACTACTACTACTACTACTTTGACAGCTAAACTACTACTACTACTACTACTACTTTGACAGCCTAACTACTATTTACTACTCTAGCTACTACTACTATCTACTACTTTGACAGCTAAACTACTTCTACTACTACACTACTACTACGTTGAACAGCTAAACTACTACTAACTACTACATACTACTACTTGACAGCTAAACTACTACTACTACTTTGACAGCTAAACTACTACTATACTAGCTATAACTACTACTATACTACTACTTTGACTACTAACTACTACTACTACTTTGACAGCTAAACTACTACTACTACTACTACTACTACTACTACTACGTTGACAGCTAAACTACTACTACTACTTTGACAGCTAAACTACTACTACTACTACTACTACTACTACTACTTTGACAGCTAAACTACTACTACTACTACTACTTTGACAGCTAAACTACTACTACTACTTTGACAGCTAAACTACTACTACTACTACTTACTACTTGACAGCTAAACTACTACTACTACTTTGACAGCTAAACTACTACTACTATACTACTTTGACAGCTAAAACTACTACTACTACTACTTGACAGCTAAATACTACTACTACTACTAACTACTACTACTTTGACAGCTAAACTACTACTTACTACTACTGACACTACAACTACTACTACTACTACTTTGACAGCTAAACTACTTACTAAACTACTATACTACTACTACTTGACAGCTAAACTACAACTACTACTACTACTTTGACAGCTAAACTACTACTACTACTTGACAGCCTAACTACTACAAACTCTACTAACTACTATACTACTACTAACTTTGACAGCTAAAACTACTACTACTACTTTGACAGCTAAACTAACTATACAAATACTACTACTATTACTACTTGACAGCTAAACTACTACTATACTAATAAACTACTACTACTACTTGACAGCTAAACTACTACTACTACTTGACACTAAACTACTACTACTATCTTTTGACAGCTAAACTACTACTACTATTTGAAACTATACTACTACTCTACTACTTTGACAGCCTAAACTACTACTACTACTACTACTAACTTGACAGCTAAACTACTACTACTACTTTGACAGCTAACTACTACTACTTACAAAACTACTACTACTTTCACATGCTTAGAACTACTACTAATACTTACATACTTACTACACTTGACAGCATATAACTACTACTACTACTACCTACTACTATACTACGTTGACAGCTAAACTACTAACTACTACTTGACAGCTAAACTACTACTTACTACTTAACAAACTACTACTACTACTACTAATGCCAAAACTACTACTACTTGACAGCTAAATACTACTACTACTACTACTACTTTGACAGCTAAACTACACTCACTACCTAACTATCCCTACTTGACAGCTAAACTACTACTAACTACTATACGTTGACAGCTAAACTACTACTACTACTATACTACTACTACTTTGACAGCTAAAACTACTACTACACTACTACTACTTTACTAACTACTACTACTTAACTACTAACTACTACTATACATACTTTGACAGCTAAACTACTACTACTACTAACTACTACTTTGACAGCTAAACTACTACTACTACTACTTTGACAGCTAAACTACTACTACTACTACTACTTTGACAGCTAAACTACTACTACTACTACTACTACTTTGACAGCTAAACTACTACTACTACTACTACTACTACTACTACTACTACTACTTTGACAGCTAAACTACTACTACTACTACTACTACTTTGACAGCTAAACTACTACTACTACTACTACTACTTTGACAGCTAAACTACTACTACTACTACTACTACTTGACAGCTAAACTACTACTACTACTACTACTTGACAGCTAAACTACTACTACTACTACTACTACTTTGACAGCTAAACTACTACTGCTACTACTACTACTACTACTTGACAGCTAAACTACTACTACTACAGCTACGTACAAATATTTTTCCCCTCTCAGGTGCATGTTTTACCAAATGTTGTAGTAGTACTCTTAAGACAAGACTGCCGATAATTGATGTAAGCCGCTTGTGTGTGTTCTCTTCGCAAACCACACTGCTATTACTATTACTACCACCACTACTACTACTATATTAACCCCTTGAGGCCCAGAACGTAATTTCCATTGTAATTTGGGCATCATTAGACGATTACTGAATATAAGCAATGTTTTATAGATATGACCTGTTTAGTATCCTTGTCCACTAGCTAATTTGGTATATTCAGTTACTTTTCGTAATTTCATGGCTAACAGCAGACGATTTTGTACAGCAAAGGAAAGATATGGGCGTGAAGGGGATAAAAATAATAGCAATGATAATACGAATAATGATTAAAACAATAAAAAATATCGCATAGCCCTGACAAGCACCCAAGCAGACGGTGTCCCAACCAAGCAGACCAATATTGGGGGGAGATAGGGAAGAGGGGGGGAAGAGGGGGGGGAAGAGGGGGGATGCCATACCTGCCCACTAGAGGACGGTAATTACAGGTTTGAAGGGGGGGGGGCGTCGTAGTAACACCTGGCCATCACTCAAGGTAAGTGAAACAATTTACTAAAGAGGATGGTTTGCTCGAAATTTTGGGGGATGCAGAAAAATGATTAGGAAAAAAAATGAAGAATGCTTTAAAAAAAAATTGAAACATGCTTAGAAAAAAAACTGAAAAATGCTTAGAAAAAAAACTAAAAAATGCTCAAAAAAACTTTAAGGAGGAAAGAAAGGAAAAAAACCCCACTTTAATATGCTTAGAAAAAAATAGAAAGGCAGAGGAAATGGTTGAAGGGAGATGATAATTAGATCGATTACTTGTGCTTAATGAAGTAAAGTTGTTATTGGAAGTGAAATGTACGTGAATGTTCTTTAAAGAGGATGTGAATGCCTCTATGAGAGAGAGAGAGAGAGAGAGAGAGAGAGAGAGAGAGAGAGAGAGAGAGAGAGAGAGAGAGAGAGAGAGAGAGAGAGAGAGAGAGAGAGAGAGAGAGAGAGAGAGAGAGAGAGAGAGACGAGACGAGAGAGAGACGGAGAAGATGAGAGAGAGAGAGAGAGAGAGAATATAACACACATAAGTCAACGCGCAAGCATGCACTCTGCCCTCCTCCAACCACAAACACACACACACACACACGCACACACACACACACACACACACACACACACACACACACACACACACACACACACAGCACACACACACACACACACACACACGCACACGCACACGCACACGCACACACACACACACACACACACACAGGCAATAACACCCCACACCCCACAATTTAATAAGCCAAGAAGCGCACAGACTTAAACCCCAAAACACAATTCCAAGCCCACACACTACGTACGTATAACCTCCTTTCCTTTCCCCTCCCTTAACCCCCCTCTTCCCCTCCTTCCCCCTCCCTGCCCCTCCTCAACCACCCTTTCCCCTCCCCTCCTCCTCCTCCTCCAGCCCATGCTCGAAGTCTTACTCGCAATGATCTACAATATTAATTTCCTCGCCTTGACTATGCAAATCCTGTCTCAGTTAATCTCGAGGTCCTGACAGAGCCCGCCTCGACGCCCGCCTAATGAACCCACCTCCTCATCCCTACAATATATAGGGCCACTTTTTTGCGTCATTTTGGGTTATTGGATCCCACTTCCCCTCCCTTTTCCCCTTCCCATTCCCCATAGAGAGATAGGGGAATGAGGGAATGATTATTGGATTCCCTTCCCCTCCTTTTTCCCCTTCCCCTTCCACAGAGGGGTAGGGGAATGAGGGAATGATTATTGGATCCCCCTTCCCCTCACCTTTTCCCCTTCCCCTTCCACAGAGAGGGGATGAGGGATGGGGAAATGAGGGAATGATTAATGATTGGATCCCATTTCCTCTTCCCATTCCACAGAGATAGGGAATGGGGAAATGAGGGAATGGTTATCGGATCCCATTTCCCCTCCCCTTTCCCCTTCCCATTCCACAGAGGGGTAGGGGAATGAGGGAATGATTATTGGATCCCCCTTCCCCTCCCTTTTCCCCTTCCCATTCCACAGAGGGAATGGGGAAATGAGGGAATGATTATTGGATCCCCCTTCCCCTCCCTTTTCCCCTTCCCATTCCACAGAGGGAATGGGGAAATGAGGGAATGATTATTGGATCCCCCTTCCCCTCACCTCTCCCTTCTCAGTCCAGAGAGAGGGATAGGGGAATGAGGGAATGAGGTAGCTATGGGTAGAGGTGGGGAGGTTGGGGTGGATTTGTGTTGTGTTGTGGGTAGGGGCATGTAAGGGTAGTGGTGAAGATGTGTTGTTGTGGGATGGGAATGATGAAAGAGGGATTTTGGGGAGGTGGAAAAGGGAGGGAAGAGGAGAAGGATTGGTGGGAATGAAGGGAAGAGATTTTAGATTTTGAGACACTGGTGAGATTAATGTAGGAAAGGGAAGGGAAGGGAAGGAAAAGAAAGGGAAGGAAAAAAAAGGGAAGGAAAGGAAAGCTAGAAGAGAGGAAAAGGAGCCAGAAAAGAGATGAATGACTATGAAACAAAAATCAAGGAAAATGAGAAGTAAAAAAGAAGGGCGCAAGGAAGAAAGA
>JACEEZ010003775.1:45000-62500 GCA_016584305.1 Chionoecetes opilio
AATATTAAAGAATTATTATTATTATTTTTTTTTTTTTTTTTTTTTTTTTTTCCTACCACGCGTGTCACTTGGCAAAACCTCTCCTCTCTATTGCCCCTTCAAAGTACTATCTAAGTAAGAATTAATAGACCACTAAAACTTAGCAAAACAGACATTTAAAAAATCAATAGGGGGGAACAAAAAAAAGGGAGGCATAATTTAAAAAATTTAGTTTAATTTTCCCTGTTTTTTAAAAAATTGTGGCAAATCCATGCTTTTAAAAATCCCCAAAAACATTTTTTTTTACTGTTTCAGCTTTAAAAGTTAGTTTTTTTAGTAGAAAGATAATATGGAAATTCCTTCTTTTGTATACAAAAAATTTTAAAAAAATTTTTCACATGCCCAACACAGCAATCTATTATATATACGGGGGAAAACCCATAACACACACAAAAAAAGAGAGAGGGAGAGAGAGAGAGAAAAGGGGAGAGAGAGGGAGGAGAAGAAGGAGAGAGAGAGAGAGGGAAAGAGAGGGGAGAGAGGGATGAGAGAGAGAGGAAAAGAGAGAGATGAGAGAGAGAAAAGAATGAAAAGAAAAGAGAGAGAGAGACTCGGTTTTCGGGTCGCCACCCCACCAATTGTTAAACCCATTTCGACAGTCAAAAGGTTTGATTGGGGGGTTAGAGGAGGAGGAGGGGGGAGGGGGGAGGAGGAGGAGGAGGGGGAAAGGAGGGGAAGGGGGGAAAGGGCAGGGGGGCGGAAAGGGGCAAAAGGAAAGGCCGCGTTTACCTTTTTACTTGGCAAGGGAATATGAAAAGATAGCGAAAAAAGGGAAAAAAAAAGGGGGTTGAACGGGGAAGGAAGGGAAGAGCGGTGAAAAAAAGGGGAAAGAAAAAAAAAGATAAGAATAGGGAGATAAAAAAACGATAAACCAGTGGACAGAAGAGACATTGATGATACAGGCGGGACACAGGAGAGAGAATGGTTAGCACAGTTTTTGGCAAAAAAAGAAAATTTAACCAATGGAAACTAAAAAAAAGATAAGAATGAAGGGAAGAGGGGTAAAATACGATAAATTTTAATAAGGTAGATAAGACCCATTTGGATAATGAAGGGTAATTAGAGAGCATGGATACCTGGAGGAAGACTTGAGGATTAAGAGATAAAAGGAAATTAAAGGAAAATGAAACCGCTACTCATAAAAAGCTTAAAGAATTGGGAAAGAAGATGGGTTATAATTATAGAGTTTTTGGGAGGGAAAAAAGTAAGTTTTTCATCCACCCTAGACATTTTTCCAAAGTCCCAACTAAAAGGGGTTAGACTATCCCAAAGCGCCGCCACGTCAGCACAAAATTGGGGCGGACTCGAACCGCTAAACCAAAGCCAGGAGGGTGCCCCTTTGCGAACCCCTTTCGCAAACCAACCTTGCCCCCCTGACGGGCTATTAGTGATGAGAAGAGGGGAGGGAATGGGAAAAAAAGAGTTAAAATAGAGAAAATGTAGTTTGAAAAAAAAATGTTATAAGGAAAATGTATATACTAATGAGGACCAAATGTAATGTATGTTGACGAAATGAAACACGGAGAAAAAGTTACAAAAAATCAAATAAATGAATAAAAAATGAAATAGGGAGAAAAAAGTTGATAAAATAAATTAATAGAAAATGAAATAAGGGAAAAAGGTGATCAAATAAATGAATTGAAAATGAAATAGGGGAAAAAGGTGATCAAATAAATTAATAGAAAATGAAATAGGGGAAAATGGTGATCAAATAAATTTATTGAAAATGAAAATGGGAAAAAAAATTTTTTGGTTTTGATAAAAATAAAGGAATAAAAAATAAAAATAGGGAAAAAAGGGGGAGAAAAAAAAATAATAGAAAATGAAATATAGAGAAAAAAATTATCAAAATAAATGAATAAAAAATGTAGAGCAAAGTTGCAAAGGAATATAATTTACAAAAGATGTGAAGATGAGAGAGAGAAAAAAAGAGAACACATTATAAATTACAGAGAAATACAGTTTGGTAAAGATAGTTACAGTATCCAGTTGCCTGAAATCACCAGTTAAGTGGTTTAAAAAAATCTTCACTTCTTAATTTTCTTTGAAGTTTTAGTAAAAAAAAAATAATTCTAGCATCATGGAAGGAAAAAAAAAGGGAAAAGGGGTAAAAAAATTTATTTATTATGTTAAAACTTAATCTGAAAACCCTAGAGAGAGAGGAGGGGAGAGAGAGGAGGAAAAGAGAGAGGGGAGAGGAGGAGAAGAGAGAGGAGAGAGAGAGAGGGGAAAAGGAGAGAGAAAGAGAGAGAGAGAGAGAGGAATGAAATCACCGACACATTAATGGGGGAAAGAGCCTTTGCACAAACTTTATTTGCGCGCCCTAGTGTGGGGTGTGTGTGGTTGTGTGTTGGGTGTGTGTGTGTGTGTGTGTGTGTGTGTGTGTGTGGGTGTGTTTTGTGTGTTGTGTGTGTGTGGTGTGTGTGTGTGTGTGTTTTGGGATTTGTGGGTGGGTGTATTTGGTGTGTTTTGGGCTGTTTTGTGTGGTTTGGGGTGTGGCAAGTGTGCAGGGCGTTTGCTTCGCCGTTTTCTGTTTAAAGGGGGAGAAAAAAACCCTGCGGCATTTATGTTGGAGGCCCCGCATTCTTTTGAGAGAGAAGAGAAGAAGGGGGAGAGAGAGAGAGAGAGAGAGAGGAGAGAGAAAAGAGGAGAGAGAGAGAAGAGAGAGAGAGAGAGAGAGAGAGGAGAGAGAGAGAGAGAGGAGAGAGAGAGAGAGACCTTTTAATTTTTGGTCACAAATCACGGGTCTTTGTTTCTTTAAGACTGTGATCAAAGGTTTCCCCCACAGACTATAAGAGTGTTGGGTCTCTTCTCTCTCTCTCTCTTCTCTCTTTCTCTCTTCTCTTCTCTCTCCCCTTCCCCTTTTCTTTCAATTTTAAACGTCCTTTTTTTTTCCTTTTTTTCCGCGTTATCTTTATGTATTCTATTTTGGTTTTTTGGGGCCTCGTTTTCCTTCCCCCTCCCCCTCTTCCTCCCCCTTCCCCCTCCTTTCCCCCTCCTCTCCTCCCCCTACCCTTTTTTCCCCCTCCTCCTCCTCCTCCCCCTCCCTCCTCCTCCTCCTCTCTTCCTCCCCCTTTTTACTTTGTGGATTTTAACTATTTCACCAAGAATATAAAAAGTTGGTTTGGAAAATTTGAAAGGATGTAGGGATTTGGGCTCTCTCTCTCTCTCTCTTCCCCTCTCTCTCTCTCCTCTCTCTCTTCTCTCTTCTCTTTTTCTCTCCCCCTTTTTTTCTCTCTCTCTCCACCCCGTATATGATAAAACGAAAAGTTATGTACATTAATTGAGTGATTGTAAGGAAAAAATAAAGGAAATGCAATGAATATCGAGAAAAAAAAGTAGGGTTTGTGTGAAGTAGGAGAAAGGAAAGAGGAAAAGAAGGAAGGAATAGAGAGAGGAATGGAAAGAAGAGGGGAAAATAGTGTTTGTTTTTACGTTTGAGCATACAGCGCCTCTAGGCTATTATCTTCCTTCAAATAGGTTATACGAGATGTTTATACGTTTACAACACACAAATAACTACATGGTCTACCTTCCTTCATATACTTTCACTTCCCCCATCTTCCTGTAATCACAATCACATTTTTACTTTTCCCCCTTAAAAATCTCCTACGTTCCATTTTCCCTTCCCATCAAACAAAACTTTACAACTTCTTCCTCTTCCACATTAATCCTCTTCAGAACCGAACCCATTCCACCCTTTAAAAAACCCCTTAACCCCCTTGAGGGCCCAGTACGTAATTTTCCCTTGTAATTTGGGGAAACCCAAAAACAATTTTTAGTTAAAATAAAAAATATTTTTTTAAAATATTTACCTGTTTTGTAAACCCTTTGCCCACTTACTAATTTGGTATATTCAGTTACTTTTTGTAATTTTATGGCTCGACAACATACCATTTTTTATAGCAAAGGAAAGATCTGGGTGTAAAGGGGTTAACCTAACTTAAACCTACTATAACCTCACCCACTCTTAACCTTCTATAACCTCACTCACTCCTAACCTAACCTAACCTACTATAACCTAACCAAACAAAACATAGCCTACTATAACCTCATCCACTCCTCACCTAACCTAACCTACTAAACCTCATCCACTCCTAACCTAACCTATTATAACTTCATCCACTCTTGACCTAACCTACCCTAATATATACTCCTCCACTCCTAACATAACCTATAATAATAATATAAGCGAAAGTGTGTGTGTTTGTCTGTCTGTCTGTCCGCGATAGGTGCCGCCCCCTGTGGCGGAATCCCATCATATGTCACAGTTTTGGAATCAGGTTGACCAGGGGAAGGTTTTAAGCCCACTCATAGGATGATCCGATCACTTTTTTTTTTTTTTTTTTTTAGCAGCCTATTAGCGAGAACTGTGAAGAAAAAAAAGTGGGTTGCGAGAATTGAGGAAACCTTGATGTAGGGTGATGGGTAATAGGTGAGTGAATGGGTGAGGTGATGGGTAATGGGTGTGGGGTGATGGGTGAGTGAATGGGTGGGGGGTGATGGGTGAGGGAATAGGTGGCGGGTGATGGGTAATGGGTGAGTGAATGGGTGTGTGGTGATGGGTAATGGGTGAGTGAATGGGTGTATGGTGATGGGTAATGGGTGAGTGAATGGGTGGGGGGTGATGGGTAATGGGTGAGTGAATGGGTGGGGGGAATACATACATTTCAGGAAAGTTAGAAGGGGCTATCTGGAGAGTCTGTGTTTGGTGGGCCGAGGTGGTGGGTAATGGGTCTATCTGGAGAGTGTGTTTGGTGGGCCGAAGGCCCACCAAACACAGGTGGTGGGCCGAAGGCCCACCAATAGCCCTCCGCAGGAGCTAGCCAAAAAGTCCGCCCGGAGGGCGGCTTTGCTTTCAGGAAAGTTAGAAGGGGCTATGATGTGAATGGGTTGGCGTTAATACATACATTTCTACATCCATGATTTCAGGAAAGTTAGAAGGGGCTATCTGGAGAGTCTGTGTTTGGTGGGCCAGGCCCACCAATAGCCCTCCGCAGGAGCTAGCCAAAAAGGCCGCCCGGAGGTCGGCTTTGCGGCTAGTAACCTACTATAACCTCATCCCCTCCTAACCTAGCCTACTATAACCTCATCCCCTCCCAACCTAACCTACTATAACCTCATACGCTCCTAACCAAACCTAACCTATCCTAACCTAACTTTACCTCATCCACTACTTTACCCTTTCTGCTACCAACACTTCCACCTGCCTGGCCCCTCTTCCCTCCTCCTCCCTCCCTCACCCCTACCCCTACCACCCTTCCTCCCTCCCCTAGCCTCACCCCTACCACCCTTCGTCCCTCCCCTAGCCTCACCCCTACCACCTTTCCCCCCTTCCCTCCTCACCCTTGGGCTCGTGGGTGAGACTTAGCAGACCCCTAAATTAGGCATGTTCGCGAGCCACGTTAAATAAGCGTCTACACATATCCCGGTTTGTCATTGAACACTGTCTTGTCTCATTCAAAAAGCAATTCCAGCTTCACTATTACATATATTTTCTCTCCCAACCTATGTATTATTTTCCTTCATTGTTATTTTTTTCGCTTTTTAATTTTCCCCTGACATGTGTATAACAGACAGTCGGGTCGGTTTGGAAATTAAGGAGAGTTGGTTAGTTTGTGATTGAGTTATGCAGTTAAGAGAGGAGGGAGGGAGGGAGGGAGGGAGAGATGGGAGGGATGGGAGAGGAGGGAGGGAGGGAGGGAGGGAGGGAGGGAAGGGAAGGGAAGGGAAGGGAAGGGAAGGAGGAGGGGAAGGGAGGGAGGAGGGAGGGAGAGAGGTAAAGGAGAGTAAGGAAAGAGGGAGGGAGGGAGGAGAGAGGAGGGAAGTGGTGGTGGTTAAGTAGATGAATATATAGATGGTTAAGGTGTCAATTGAGGTGGTTAAACTAATACTTAATTAGACGTTTAGCTTTGTGAGTAAAAAAAATTAACTCGGCAGGGAGACGAGGAAGGGGAAGGAAGAATGAAAACAGGAAATAAAACAGAATAATAAGAATGAGGGACTGAAAATAATAGCATTAATGGAAACGGGAAAAAAGTAAAAAAAATTGTAAGGAAAGGAAAAATAGATGTTTGAAGAAGCAATTGAGGAGAAAAGGAAAGGAAGAGTAGGAAAGGAAAATGGAAAAGAGTGGCAGAGCGAAAAGAGAAAGAAAATGAAGACAGAACAGGTGCGAAAAGTGTAATGCAATGAATGAGATCATCACCACCACCACTACCATCACCACAAACACGTCTACCATCACCATCATCACCACTACCATCACCGCAAACACCTCTACCATCACCATCATCACCACTACCATCACCGCAAACACCTCTACCATCATCACCACCACCACTACCATCACCGCAAACACCTCTACCATCACAATCACCACACCACCACCACTATTACCACCACCATCACCATCACCACCATAACCACCTTAGTAAAAAGCATTCGTTCATAGTGTGAACAGAATAGCGTAGTAAAATGCAGAGGAAATTACCATGAGGAGGAGGAAGAAGAGGAGGAGTAGGAAGACGAGGAAGAGGAGGAGACAGCTTTCCACTTTACCTGCACTCACACTCATTATCTTCATTTCTCATCACCTGTACACCATCAACATCACCACACCACAACAACAATTACCACCATCACCATTACAACTTCCACCATCAGTACACTACCGATACCTCTCTTCTTCTTCTTCTTCTTCTACTACTACTACTACTACAAAACAACAATAACTACAACACCCGTCACATCAACAACAAAACAATAGCAGTGGTACAACAAACAACAACAACAACATCGCTTGACACAGTGGAGGTTTCGGTCCTTAGTTACTTCGGCCACTCAGGTAAAATTAGGTTAAAATTATTTACCTGGTGAGTGGTCAGGTAAGGACATCAGGTTCGGCTACAACACCGAATGAATGTCAAAGGCAATGCATCGCCTGGAGCCGAGGCTGTGACGGCGCCGAGTATGTCATCACAACTCTTTGAGACCACCCGAGGAATGTGGAGCTTTTATCTTTAGTATCATATTATCATTAGTCAATACTATCGTTACTATCATCGTTACCGTTATTGTGTAGACATATGACAGGTGTAAAAAAATGTGATGAAGGAGACCGGGCTGACAATAAAGGAATAAAGGAAATAAGGAATAAAGTAATCGCTTCTCAGCCCGTGTCTTTTCATCACCCTTTTTTTATTACTTATCATCATATCATTATTATAATTATCTTTACTACTACTATCATCATTATTACTCATTATTATTGTCATTATTATTAGTATTTATTTGTTTCTCCTTTTAAATGTTGTCTCTAGTGTTCATGCCTGAGTGAATCTCGTGCAGTCTTTTTATTCTTTCACTCCACTAAGAACGACTTTTTTTTTTTTGCCATCGCGTTGAATTGCGACTCTGGATAACTCAGTGTATAAATTCACCATTTTTTTTCATGCTTAATATTTTTTTACCATCATATTTTTAAACTTCTCGCTGAGGTTAGTCTATTGTTTTTAATCGTGAAAGTTTAATCTGGACACTTTGAATGCCGCGGAACTGCCACAAGTGGAGAAGGCAAGGCGAGGTATCTACTTGTGTTTATTCGAGCTGTGTTCATTGTATTTATTATTCGATGGAGAAGCTAAAGTTAAAAGACCGAACGAGTTATGTGAAGCAATTTGAAGTCAATGGTGGCGCGACACAAGTAATAACCACCAGTGTTACCAAAAAAAGGAAAAGAAGGATAAAAAAGGGACATGGAAAAGTGTGCTAGATCGAAAATGGAAAGAAAATGAAGACAGAACAGGTGTGAAAAGTTAAATGTCATGAATAAGATCACTACCACAACCCCAACCCGAACAACACCCCACAAACGACCCTCAACCTTTAAGTTAAAAGAACGAACGAGTTATTTGAAGCTAGTCAATGGTGGCGCAACGCTACAGTAACAACCATCCAGAGTTACCAACCCCACAAACGACCATGAACCCTTCTTAACAACCATCACAAGCCACCTGGTCATTAATGAGGAAGTTGTGGGTTACTTACTTCACACATGCGCTTTAATGGGTCCTTGGGTTCGTTATCAGCAGCGGCGCATGAATCTATCGTCCTTTACCGCCCCCGCAAACCACCACCACCACCACCACCACTACCTCCTCACCGATAGAGGCGCCGGTCAAACAAACAGCCGATCAAGAGTTACCAACCCCTCCCCCATGCCCTTCTAACACAGGTAAAAATAACAGAAGGGTTTAAGTACATTAGCTCCACCCAATCGCCCCCCCTCACGCCTCTGGGTTGTTAAGAAGCGGGAGAATATCGTCTTTTAGCGAACCACTACACGCCTTAAATTTCATGTAGAGGGTCCGGGTTTTAAAGCTGTGGGTTGTTGGGTTAAAGTTTTTACGTTAGTGTAGATCCGGGTTTTTAAACGTTGGTAATGTATGGTGTTTGTGGGTAAATGTGAGCCTATGTCAGGATGGGGTGTGGGTATAAGGGTAGTGGGGGTAGTAGTGTGCGTTGTGGTGTAAATGTGGAGGTATATGTATTGTGGTTATGTGTTTAAATGTTGTGTTAGTGTGTAGTGGTAGTGTGGTGGTGGTTGTGGTGTTAAATGTTGTGTTAGGTTGTAGTGGTAGTGTGGTGGTGGTTGTGGTGTTAAATGTTGTGTTAGTGTGTAGTGGTAGTGTGGTGTGGTGGTTGTGGTGTTAAATGTTGTGTATAGTGGTAGTGTGGTGGTGGTTGTGGTGTTAAATGTTGTGTATATGGTAGTGGTTGTGGGTGTTGGTTTTGTGGGTGTTAAATGTTGTGTTAGTGTGTAGTGGTAGTGTGGTGGTGGTTGTGGTGTTAAATGTTGTGTTATGGTAGTGTGGTGGTGGTTGTGGTGTTAAATGTTGTGTATGTGGTAGTGTGGTGGTGGTTGTGGTGTTAAATGTTGTGTATAGTGGTAGTGTGGTGGTGGTTGTGGTGTTAAATGTTGTGTTAGTGTGTAGTGGTAGTGTGGTGGTGGTTGTGGTGTTAAATGTTGTGTTAGTGTGTAGTGGTAGTGTGGTGGTGGTTGTGTGTTAAATGTTGTGTATAGTGGTAGTGTGGTGGTGGTTGTGTGTTAAATGTGTGTATAGTGGTAGTGTGTGGTGTTTAGTGTTAAATGTTGTGTATATGGTAGTGTGGTGGTGGTTGTGGTGTTAAATGTTGTGTTAGTGTGTAGTGGTAGTGTGGTGGTGGTTGTGGTGTTAAATGTTGTGTTAGTGTGTAGTGTGGTGGTGGTTGTGTGGTTAAATGTTGTGTATAGTGGTAGTGTGGTGGTGGTTGTAGTGTTAAATGTTGTGTATAGTGGTAGTGTGGTGGTGTTGTGTGTTAAATGTTGTGTATAGTGGTAGTGTGGTGGTGGTTGTAGTGTTAAATGTTGTGTTAGTGGTAGTGTGGTGGTGGTTGTGGTGTTAAATGTTGTGTAGTGTGTAGTGGTAGTGTGGTGGTGGTTGTGTGTGTTAAATGTTGTGTTAGTGTGTAGTGGTAGTGTTGTGTGGTGTAGTTGTGGTGTTAAATGTTGTGTATAGTGGTAGTGTGGTGGTGGTTGTGGTGTTAAATGTTTGTAGTATAGTGGTAGTGTGGTGGTGGTTGTGGTGTTAAATGTTGTGTTAGTGTGTAGTGGTAGTGTGGTGGTAGTTGTGGTGTTAAATGTTGTGTATAGTGGTAGTGTGGTGGTGGTTGTGGTGTTAAATGTTGTGTAGTGTATAGTGGTAGTGTGGTGGTTGTGTAGTTGGTAGGTTATTAATGTTGTGTTATGTGGTAGTGTGTGTGTGGTGGTTGTGGTGTTAAATGTTGTGTGTTAGTGGTAGTGTGGTGTGTGTGGTGGTAGGTTGTGTTGTGTAATGTGGTGTGTGTGTAGTGTGTAGTGGTAGTGTGGTGGTGGTTGTGGTGTTAAATGTTGTGTTAGTGTTAGTGGTAGTGTGGTGGTGGTTGTGGTGTTAAATGTTGTGTTAGTGTATAGTGGTAGTGTGGTGGTGGTTGTGTGTTAAATGTTGTGTATAGTGGTAGTGTGGTGGTGGTTGTGGTTGTTAAATGTTGTGTTAGTGTGTAGTGGTAGTGTGGTGGTAGTGGTTAATGTTTAAATGTGTGGTGTGTATGTTAAGTTGGTGTAGTGTGGTGGTGGTTGTGGTGTTAAATGTTGTGTTAGTGTGTAGTGGTAGTGTGGTGGTGGTTGTGGTGTTAAATGTTGTGTTAGTGTGTAGTGGTAGTGTGGTGGTGGTTGTGGTGTTAAATGTTGTGTATAGTGGTAGTGTGGTGGTAGTTGTGGTGTTAAATGTTGTGTGTTAGTGTGTAGTGGTAGTGTGGTGGTGGTTGTAGTGTTAAATGTTGTGTATAGTGGTAGTGTGGTGGTGGTTGTGGTGTTAAATGTTGTGTATAGTGGTAGGTTGGTGGTGGTTGTGGTGTTAAATGTTGTGTTAGTGTATAGTGGTAATGTGGTGGTGGTTGTAGTGTTAAATGTTGTGTATAGTGGTAGTGTGGTGGTGGTTGTGGTGTTAAATGTTGTGTTAGTGTTAGTGGTAGTGTGGTGGTAGTTGTGTGTTAAATGTTGTGTGTATAGTGGTAGTGTGGTGGTGGTTGTGGTGTTAAATGTTGTGTTAGTGTATAGTGGTAGTGTGGTGGTGGTTGTGGTGTTAAATGTTGTGTATAGTGTAATGTGGTGGTAGTTGTGGTGTTAAATGTTGTGTTAGTGTGTAGTGGTAGTGTGGTGGTAGTTGTGGTGTTAAATGTTGTGTATAGTGGTAGTGTGGTGGTGGTTGTGGTGTTAAATGTTGTGTATAGTGGTAGTGTGGTGGTGGTTGTGGTGTTAAATGTTGTGTTAGTGTTAGTGGTAATGTGGTGGTGGTTGTAGTGTTAAATGTTGTGTATAGTGGTAGTGGTGGTGGTGGTTGTGGTGTTAAATGTTGTGTATAGTGGTAGTGTGGTGGTGGTTGTGGTGTTAAATGTGTGTTAGTGTATAGTGGTAATGTGGTGGTGGTTGTAGTGTTAAATGTTGTGTATAGTGGTAGTGTGGTGGTGGTTGTGGTGTTAAATGTTGTGTATAGTGGTAGTGTGGTGGTGGTTGTGGTGTTAAATGTTGTGTTAGTGTGTAGTGGTAGTGTGGTGGTGGTTGTGGTGTTAAATGTTGTGTATAGTGGTAGTGTGGTGGTGGTTGTGGTGTTAAATGTTGTGTATAGTGGTAGTGTGGTGGTGGTTGTGGTGTTAAATGTTGTGTTAGTGTGTAGTGGTAGTGTGGTGGTGGTTGTGGTGTTAAATGTTGTGTGTTAGTGTATAGTGGTAGTGTGGTGGTGGTGGTGATGGTGTGTATGGTGGTTGCAATGAGGGTACAGTATAGTGAGGTGGTATGGTGTGTATGCTTCACTTACTGTGTGTTAATGGTGTCCTTAGCCGCCTCCTTTTCCTCTAATGGTAAGGTAATTAACACTATCCTTCCTCTATCCACTATCCTATTTTTTGTCCTCCCCTTGTCCTGTTACCTGCAAGCCATTCCATTCTCTTCCTCTAATGGTAAGATCTATCCTTTTTATCTATCTATCTGTCTATCTATTTATATCTATCTATCTATCTCTATCCTATTTTCCCTTCACTAGAGTCTAAATTAACAGGTTTCTCATCTTCACTCACAACCTAAACTTTTAAAAATCCTGATATTGTAAACATATTTTTCTTCCTCATATCCCTTTTGCATTCACTTTCCTTTGAACACCTTTGCATTCACTTTCCTTTGAACACCTTTGCATTCACTTTCCTTTGAACACCTTTGCATTCACTTTCCTTTGAACACCTTTGCATTCACTTTTCTTTGAACACCTTTGCATTCACTTTCCTTTGAACACCTTTGCATTCACTTTACGTTTGAACACCTTATTCCTTCTCCTTTCCTCCTCCTATTTCTCTTTTTTGACCTTCTCGTCTATCTACCTTTCTCTTCTAACTCCTTCTTTTTCCTCCCTCTGTTGCTTCTGTTTCTCCTTTCCTTTTTTCTCTCTTTTCTATTTTCTCTCTTTCCTATTTTCTCTCTTTTCTTTTTTCTCTCTTTTCTCTCTAATCTTAATCTCTTATTTAGATTCCTTTTCGTGCACTTTATTTGTTTTCCTCCTCTTCTTCATTTAAACTCTCACTTGTCCTCCTCCTCCTCCTCCTCCTCCTCCTCCTCCTCCTCCTCCTCCTTTAAGCCTCACTCCACCAGGAACAAATCACTTCGCTCCCTAGTTGAAGTGGTAATGACATGTAATTATACCTTCCATTTCCTCCTAAGCAATGCCCATACCTCCCCCTGTCACAACCTTCCCCTCTACTATTCAATCTCTCTCTCTCTCTCTCTCTCTCTCTCTCTCTCTCTCTCTCTCTCTCTCTCTCTCTCTCTCTCTCTCTCTCTCTCTCTCTCTCTCTCTCTCTCTCTCTCTCTCTCTCTCTCTCTCAATCAGCACGAACACACTACATATCTCTCTGTCACCACCATCATTTCCTCATCATTGGTACCGTTTCCTTCCTTCCTCTCACTTTCTACACAGAACAATATTCCTCCTCCTCCTCTTCCTCCACCAGGTAGGTGATTCCAACGACCCCCTGACGCGTAATTTAAGATAAATTACCCGTGACGTCACTGTTATCGTATATCATATTGGCTAACAAGCTCCTAATCGCCTCAGGACCCAACACACCTGCCTCTCCCACCTGTACTTCTAGCCTTAAAAACCACCTTCTTCTTTATCCTTCCCTACCCTCCTTCCTTCTCTACCTTCCTTCCTTCCTTCCTTCCTACTCTTTCCCTTAACTTCCTCGTACAGGTGTTAGGTTAGGTTATGTTTGTGATCAGATGTACTTCCAGGTGTGTACATCTACTATAATACCGAGTATACGACGACTACTACCTGTGATACTACTACCGAGTATACGACGGCTACTATTACCTGTGACTACTACTACCTGTGATACTACTACCGAGTATACGACAACTACTATTATATCTGACTCCTACTACTACCTGTGATACTACTACCGAGTATACGACGACTACTATTACCTCTGACTACTACTACTACCTGTGATACTACTACCGGTTTGTGATCAGATGTACTACCAGGTGTGTACATCTACGACCCATTATACGACTACTTACGACTGCTACTACCTGTGTATTCTTTTTATTTGTCTTTTTGTATTGTTATCATTGGTTTGATTCTTAAATGACACGTATTCTATATAAAAAATAAATAAAAATTCTTAATGAATCGTCTCACTTTTACTTTTTTCTTCTCGTGTCATTCTTATAACTGTGTATTTTATTTTTTTGTTATTTTCTTATTGTTATAATTTGTATGATTCTTAAATGACACGTGTTCTCTATCTATTTTTTCTCATAATTAATTCTTCTTAATTCATAAAAAATTCTTCTCATAATTAATCGTCTCACATTTATAATTTTTCTTCTAGTGTCATTAATTATACCGGGTGTTATAAACCTCCTTTATATTCGTTAAAGCGATACACTTACGTACGTACTTTCATTTCCACTTCTCATCATCATCTCTTCGCTATGCCCTCACTTCCTCTTCTCGTTTTTCTCCCTCTTTCGTTTCCCCCGCCGAGCTTATTAGGTCAACAAATGAGTGTTATGTGAGGTGAAGCTTAAGCATTGGTGGGGAGGATGATGGGGGGAGGGCGATGAAGGGGGGTGATGGGGGGAGGCCGATGAAGGGGAGTGATGGGGTGAGGCATAGAGGTGATGTAGTTGTGGTCAAGGTGACATTAGAGGTGGTGGCGGAGGTGATGATGAGGACAAATGAGGTTGGGGGAGGGTGGGGGTTTATGTTGGGGGGTTATGGAGGTGGTGATAAATAAGATTGACCAGTGGTGTTGGGGAGGTTATGGTGGGGGGTTATGGTGGGGGGTTATAGAGGGGGTGATAAATGAAGTTGTGGTTATTCACGTTTCCCTGCAGACAATTAGATAAATAGCAAAATAAAGGTTTCATTTAAGACACCTCACAGCGTTTTTCTCTTTCCCTCCTACTGTTTCCTTCATGTTTATTTCTTCCTTCTGTCTTTCCTCCATCCTTCTCCACTTCCCTTTCTCTTCTCCACTTCCCTTTCTCTCCTCCTCCTCCCTTTCTCTCCTCCACTTCCCTTTCTCTCCTCCTCCTCCCTTTCTCTTCTCCACTTCCTTCTCTCACTTACATTCCCGCCGCTACTATAACCAAAGCCTTGAAAATTAGCCTAGAAAACTAGAATTATAATTAGAATGAACTGAGAAAAGCCTACTATTTCTAAAGGCTTTGGATATGACCTTCTTCCCTTACACTTTTTTTCAACTTGTCCTTCACTTCGCTGTTACTGCCGAGGATTAATTCCAGACAAAATATGACGAGAAAAAAAAAGAAAAAAAAAAGTTATCACCATCAACTTAACTTCCTCGGTAGTGCAACAGCCGCACACACACACACACACACACACACACACAAACACACACACACGTACACACACACACACACACACACAGACACGTACACACACACACAGACACGCACATACACACACACACATACACACACAGACACAGACACAGACACACACACACACACACACACACACACACACACACACACACATACTCACACACATAAGGCATGAAGCTTAATTATTAATATGATTTATGGCACAATTATCACATATTTAATTTCCTGAGACATTCGCGGTCGCCCTCACCTGAATCTCACGTCCTCTCAGCGTGAGTTGCGTATTTAACCACAAAGAGAGAGAGAGGAGAGAGAGGAGAGAGAGGAGAGAGAGAGAGAGAGAGAGAGAGAGAGAGGAGAGAGAGAGAGAGAGAGGAGAGAGAGAGAGGAGATATTCAACATGTTTAAGAAAAAATGATGGGTGATAGCACTAATGATGATAATGATACCAATAAAAATAACGATAATAACGATAATAAAAATGATAACAATGAAATAATTATCGGGAATGGAATAATTGGGCAGCGAGTTGAGGACGTGTTTGGAGAGAGAGAGAGAGAGAGAGAGAGAGAGAGAGAGAGAGAGAGAGAGAGAGAGAGAGAGAGAGAGAGAGAGAGAGAGAGAGAGAGAGAGAGAGAGAGAGAGAGAGAGAGAGAGAGAGAGAGAGAGAGAGAGAGAGAGAGAGAGAGAGAGAGAGATAAGGAAAAGGTTAACAAGAAAATAGACAAGAATATGAATAAAACTAGATAATAATATGAAAAAAAGTGGAAAAAGGGAGTGAGAGAAATGTCAGGTGAGGGCAAAAGATGGTTGTTGCAGTGACGGGAGAGTGAGGGAGAGGTGGAAGGGAGAGTGAGGAAGGGAGATAGGGGAATGAGGGGAGTGAGGGGAGAGTGGCCGGAACTTTGCCTCACCGCCACTACGTCCTAACTCTCCTATAACCCGTGTGATTGTTGGATATGTAATTCCCAGAGACAAGCCGTAAAGTGCAAAGTCGGGGGAATAATAGTCGCATTTATATAATTATCCATTTACCCCTGAGTGCGCACCTTGCTGAGAGAGAGAGAGAGAGAGAGAGAGAGAGAGAGAGAGAGAGAGAGAGAGAGAGAGAGAGAGAGAGAGAGAGAGAGAGAGAGAGAGAGAGAGAGAGAGAGAGAGAGAGAGAGAGAGAGAGAGAGAGAGAGAGAGAGAGAGAGAGAGAAGAGAGAGAGAGAGAGGAGAGAAGAGAGAGAGAGAGAGAGAGAGAAGAGAAGAGAGAGAGAGAGAGAGAGAGAGAGAGAGAGAGAGAGAGGAGAGAGAGAGAGAGAGAGAGAGAGAGAGAGAGATCCCTGTGAGTGTGTAACGTTGGGGTAAAGATAAAATATTTTCACGTTATTATTATTTTATGACAGCAAATCGTTCACGTTCCTGGGATGAGAAAGGAAAGATTGGGTTTTGGAATCAATTTTCGTGAGCATGTCGTGTCATGACAGGTCGTTCATTGATTTAAAGCTGTCTTATTATCATCATTTTTCATTATGATGGTTATCGTTATCATCCTTAGTATTATTATTGAAATGATTAATATCATAACAGTTATCATATTCTTAATCAACTACCTTCATTATTAGATCAGTTATCACTTGTATCATCATCATTATTTTTATCATTATAATTATTATTATTATTATTATTATTATTATTAGTAGTAGTAGTAGTAACAGTTATCATCATTAACTACCTTCATTATTAGATTATTGTTCTTATTACCGTAGATAACACTAAAGTCGCCAGGACAACGTTTTTTTCTATTTACAGACGTCTGGTGGCGTTAATATTTACATTTCTACATCTATGATTTCAGGAAAGTTAGAAGGGGCTATCTGAAGAGTCTGTCATTTTGTGTCTTCATCTGTATCATATCATGGCTATAAAATGAACAAATTACCAACATATCAACCGAGTGGCGACCTACACTAAGATCGCCAGCTAGTGTTTATGTTCTGAGTGTCCTCCCACCGTCGTCGTCGCCCGAAAAAAACGAGTAGCGAAATTTGAAACAATTCATACACGCAGATGCAAAGCATAAAACAACACTGAAACAGGGTAGATTATACAGTCATGACATAAACTACTGTGTATCATCTTCAGTGGCACATAAAATTCAGTAGTGATGCTATAATTCGTAATATATGGCGCCTGGCGACATTAGTGCAGATGGCGACTATAGTGTTATCTACGGTAAGGTGGTTCCAGCCATGCCACGAGCACAAGGTTCCCTCCGCAGACACTCTCCGGGGCTGGCTTACCGGCACATCACAAGGGCGCCACGAGGAACCCTTGGCTATAAGGGAACCACTCTTGTTTCAACATAATTATTTCATAGTTAATCATGCATCTGATAAAGAGATGATTGATAAATACACATTATCATTACTACAAAATACAAAAATAAAAAAGTAGACTATCCTCTACTAGTAGTATTACCTACTGCCCTAACGGGATTCGAACCCGTGACTTCTGCTTTGCAGAGCAGCCGTGTTACCACTACACCATAGGGCCAACATCAAAGGTTATGTGGTATTGAAACTATTTCCGCATACTATTTTTCCCTTTTTTTTTTTTTTTACGTTGGAGCCTAATGTAATTGTGGACGCCGATGAGCCACGCAGGAAACCCCGGGACAAGATTACTAGACTAGCTATCATTAACAGTCTACAGATCTTGCCCTGGGAGACCCTTTTCAATACCAACTACAGAGACCCAGAGGTAAGAGCTGCAGAGGAGGAGGAGGAGGAGGAGGAGGAGGAGGAGGAGGAGGAGGGGAGGAGGAGGAGGAGGAGGAGGAGGAGGAGGAGTGGGAGGAGGACTATAGTGTTATCTACGGTAGTATCATCATTATTATTTTTACCATTATGATTATTTTTATTATTGTTATTATTATTAATATTATCATTGGAGTTGCGAACGAGACTGCCTCACATGACTGCACCC
>JACEEZ010003775.1:65000-67500 GCA_016584305.1 Chionoecetes opilio
GCAGGAAAAAGATAACTCACGGGTCTGGAAGGCGATAAATTGGAAAGGAATGATGCAAGATAGTGTACGTGATGAAATGTCTCCTTCTGACCAGGAATTTAGGGAGTTTTATGCTAATAGTTCACATGTTGATGATTATCTGCATAGGTCATTTGATCTCTCCACGAATGTTAGTATACCTATCCTGGACGACCCCATATTTCACGATGAAGTGAACACCCAGATTAAGAGTATGAAGCTGAATAAAGCCTGTGGCCCTGACGGTTTTTAAGAAAGGAAATCGTAGAGACCCAAGAAACTACAGGGGAATAAGTATCATGAACTCGATCGCAAAGCTCTATGATCTGATATTGTGCGCGAGACTGAACCAGTGGTTCAAGCCTTTTCGAGAGCAGGCGGGAGCGCAGAAGGGTCGCGGCTGCGTAGAACATATTGTCACCTTACGTCTACTAACAGACCTAGCTAAGAAAAAGAAAAGAATGCTTTATATAACATTTGTAGACTTCTCGCAGGCGTATGACCTTGTACCCAGAAGCGTGCTTTTCACTGTTTTGAAGAGGTTAGGTTGCGGAGCAGTAATGTTGGGGGCAATAGTTGCCATGTATAATGTTACTAACAGCATATTAGGAACAGCATTGATTGCCACAACTATAGGAGTAAGGCAAGGTTCTCCTACATCATGTTTACTGTTTATCATCTACGTTAATGATCTAATTAAAATTGTAAAGGAAAATTGTGATTCAGATGGTTTTTTGTCATGGTTACACTTGTTGATCCTTATGGACGATACGGTATTGTTATCGACGAGTAGGACAAACATGATAAGGAGGTTGTCATTGCTATGTCAGTTTTGTAAGAATTATGGCATGAAAGTGAATAAGACTAAGACTAATTTCATGGTTATCTGTGGTTCGGATGCTGACAGGCTTCCTATGATTGTAGATGGACTGGTTGTGAATCACTGTCAACGCTACACTTACCTCGGCTCACCCTTCACGGCAGACGGCTCTGCGTCGTCGGCGGTCAAGGCTCACGCTCAGGATAAGATGGCTCACTTTAATAAGTTTGTTTCCTTTTTGCATAAAAATAATGACTTGCCCTTCATTGTAAAGAAGAGAGTGTTTGATGCTGTAGTATTATCTGCTGTCTTGTATGGATGCGAGTCGTGGCTGAATGCAGATTTGAAACCAATAGTTAAACTATATAGCTGGTCACTTAAACAGATGCTGGGTGTCCGAGGTACGACTTGTAATGATCTTTGTTACATCGAGTCAGGGTGTCCACCTATACAAGCTCTTGTTAAAAGTAGACAAAGAAAGTTTTTTGCGAATATGTACGCGGAGCGATCTAGGATGGATGATGACCCTTTAGGATTTGCTTTGCGAATCGTACTGGACACGAGATATAATACCAAGACTTATGTGTCAGATCTTATAAACAATAATATTGATGACTGTGCAGTAGCAATGGATACACTTAAAAATAACATCAGGCATTCTGCATCATCAAGAAGAATAACCTACTTAAATGTCATGAATCCCAACTTAACAGTGCAATCTTTGTATATTGAAAAGCATAACATCAGTGAATTATATAGAATAGCTTATACACGCTTCCGTGTGTCAGCTCACTCTTTAGCTATAGAGGCAGGCAGGTGGAATAGGAGGGGACGCGGCCGTCTCCCGGTGGATGAGAGGCTGTGTCCCTGCGGCAAGATACAGACCGAAGAACATGTCATGGCTGAGTGTCCCTTATCTAGTGATGTTCGCAACGTTTATTGTATCAAAAGTATCTATGATTAATTCTCAAAAACAATGACCGATGATGATGTGTGTACAGCTATATACAAAATATTACGGATATATGCGTAAATCTTTAGGTTGAATGAAGATTTATAATTTAGTTATTCATCATAATTATGTATTCTTTTGTTGGACCATAGGATATGTTGTATGTGAATTTTCTTTGTATTGGTGTGGTCAATAAAATATCTAATCTAATGTGTGTGTGTGTGTGTGTGTGTGTGTGTGTGTGTGTGTGTGTGTGTGTGTGTGTGTGTGTGTGTGTGTGTGTGTGTGTGTGTGTGTGTGTGTGTGTGTGTGTGTGTGTGTGTGTGTGTGTGTGTGTGTGTGTGTGTGTGTGTGTGTGTGTGTGTGTGTGTGTGTGTGTGTGTGTGTGTGTGAACTCCGTAGTGTAGTGGTTAGCACGCTCGGCTTACAACCGAGAAGTCCCGGGTTCGATCCCCGGGCGGAGCGAAAGATAGATGGGTGGTCTTTCTTAAATCCCTAGCCCCTGTCCACCCAGCAGTGAATGGGTACCGGGTGCCAGCCGGGGGTTTGTAACCCCCCCCCGGGGTGGTGGCTTCGGCCAACACTAATATGCAGCAGCGGTAGATCACTATGGCTCTGAGGCATTATCCTCTAAACAAAACAAACAAGAAAAACAAGAGTGTGTGTGTGTGTGTGTGTGTGTGTGTGTGTGTGTGTGTGTGTGTGTGTGT
>JACEEZ010003775.1:72500-77500 GCA_016584305.1 Chionoecetes opilio
CAATTTCAGTAGTAGTAGTAGTAATAGTAGAAGAAGTAATAGTAGTAGTAGTAGTAGTAGTAGTAGTAGTAGTAGTAGTAGTAGTAGTAGTAGTAGTAGGAGTAGTGGTAACAGTACGTAGCATTATCCTAATCAAATATAGGCGTCCAGCCTCTGACCCCTTTGCTTTTGGCTCAGTTCTTGCGGCTGGAACGTGGCAGCGAGCCACGTTCCAGCCAATTAACTCATTACGCTAATTACTCATTAAGGGCTTGTTCTACGCAAAAAATTTGTTTCACAGACCCCCATTGATTTTGACAGCACTACTTGCATGTCAAATTTCAGCTCAATTTGACAATATTTAGGAGTAGTTATTCACTTTTTGGCTTAAACTTAAAATCTCACATCTCATCTCTTGCTAAAACAGTTTCTAAGAAGTTATGTGTGCTGTGGCGTCTGCGTCCTTTTTTTTCTCCCTCCCAATTGCTTGCTCTCTACAGGGGCCTTATCCGTCCATGTATGGAGTATGTCACACATGTTTGGGGAGGATCCACTCATACAGCTCTCCTAAACAGGGTTGAGTCAAAAGCTTTTCGTCTCATCAACTCCTCTCCTCTGACTGACTGTCTTCAATCACCACCGCAATGTTGCTTCTCTTGCTCTCTTCTACCGTTATTTTCATGCTCACTGCTCTTCTGAACTTGCTAACTGCATGCCTCCCCCACTCCCGCGGCCTCGCTGCACAAGACTTTTTACTCATTCCCATCCCTATTCTGTCCATCTTCCTAATGCAAGAGTTAATTAGTATCTTTACTCTTTCATCCCTTTCACTGGTAAACTCTGGAACTCTCTTCCTGTTTCTATTTTTTCACTTTCCTATGACTTAAATCTTTCAAAAGTAGAGTAACAAGACACCTCCCGAACTAAATTGGCCTACCCCCTTTGTTTTTATTTTATTCTCTTACTGTCTTCTTTATAGGGACTGGCAACTAAGCGGGCTTTGTGTTACCCATTTTTGTTGTGCCCTTGGCCAGTTCCCTGTGATGATTGATTAACGATGTTCCCTGTGATGATTAACAATGATGATTGGCAGCTCGCTTCGCTCGCTGCCAATCATCATTGTTATCATTACTATCAAGTATAGGCGTCCAGCCTCTGGCCCCTTTGCTTTTGGCTCAGTTCTTGCGGCTGGAACGTGGCAGCGAGCCACGTTCATTAATTCCACGTTCACAGAATGTTGCAGAATTAACTTATTACGCTAATTACTCATTAAGGGCTTGTTCTACGCAAAAAAGTTAGTTACAAAGATCCCCATTGATTTTGACAGCACTACTTGCGTGTCAAATTTCAGCTCAATCCGACAATATTTAGGAGTAGTTATTCACTTTTTGGCTTAAACTTGGTTCCACGGGTCTTATGGTAAGAAGCAGCTCGCTTCGCTCGCTGACAATTATCATCAAGTATAGGTGTCCAGCCTCTGGCCCCTTTGCTTTTGGCTCAGTTCTTACGGCTGGAACGTGGCAGCGAGCCACGTTCCAGCCAATTAACTCATTACGCTAATTACTCTTTAAGGGCTTGTTTTACGCAAAAAGTTTGTTGCACAGACCCCCATTGATTTTGACAGCACTACTTGCATGTCAAATTTCAGCTCAATCCGACAATATTTAGGAGTAGTTTACGCTAATTACTCATTAAGGGCTTGTTCTACGCAAAAAGTTTGTTCCACAGACCCCCATTGATTTTGACAGCACTACTTGCATGTCAAATTTCAGCTCAATCCGACAATATTTAGGAGTAGTTATTCACTTTTTGGCTTAAACTTGGTTCCACGGGTCTTATGGTAAGCGGCAGCGAGCGAAGCGAGCTGCCAATAATGTACTAGTTACAGTTTTTCCAGTAGGAACAAAAACCTATACCACAACCATCACAACCACCACCACCAACTACTACCACCACCACTTTACCCCCCTCCCTCCACCACCAACTACTACTACTACTTCCACCACCACCACCACTTTACCCCCCTCCCGTCCACCACCACCACCACCACCACTTTACCCCCCTCCCCTCCACCACCAACTACTACTACTACTTCTACCCTCCCCCCGTCCCCCACCACCACCACCAATAACAGTACCACCAGGCGACAGTATCTTAATGAACACTCCTTCAATTTACCTGTTGTTGCCCTGCCGCCCCCCACTACCTTCCCCCACCACCACCTGCCGCCCCCCATTACCTTAACCCTCCCCAACCGGCAGCCGCGCACCTGTAATCAAGGGAGTCAGGTGAAGGCGATATGTCCGAGCTCTTAATTGGCTTCGAACTGTACCGCGAGGCTTCAAAACACCGTTCGAAAAGGCAGAGTGCGAGCCCTTTGCAGGTGAAACTAGGGGGGGGGGCACTCTGTAGAGCGCATACCTCCGCCCGAATATTTCATCAATTGGTTGCCATGGCAACAGTTGAGATTCGATTTCATCCAAAATTAAATCAGTTCTTCCTTATACCAAATAGACTTGGTATACTAAGTTTGGTCCAAATATATTCGTAACTTTTCGAGAAATCCTGTACACTAACAAACAAACAAACAAACAAACAGATCGGGGTGAAAACATAACCTCCCTCCAACTTCGTTGGCGGAGGTAATGAGAGAGAGAGAGAGGAGAGAGAGAGGGAGAGGAGAGAGAGGAGAGAAGAGAGAGAGAGAGAGAAGAGAGAGAGAGAGAGAGAGAGAGAGAGAGAGAGGAGAGAGAGAGAAGAGAGGAGAGAGAGAGAGAAGAGGAGAGAGAGAGAGAGAGAGAGAGAGAGAGAGAGAGAGAGAGAGAAGAGAGAGAGAGAGAGAGAGAGAGAGAGAGAGGAGAAGAGAGAGAGAGAGAGAGAGAGAGAGAGAGAGAGAGAGTAGAGAGAGAGAGAAAAGAAAGAAGAGAGAGACGAGAAGAGAGAGAGAGAGAGAGAGAGAGAGAGAGAGTTTCCTAGTCCTTTTCCTGTATACATAATATAACATCAACACACGCACACACACACACACACACACACACAGTCATTGTCAACAGGTGCACACAGACACAGACAAACAGAGACAGACACACACACACACACACACAGTCATTGTCAACAAGTGCACACAGACACAGACAAACAGAGACAGACACACACACACACACACACACACACACAGTCATTGTCAACAGGTGCACACAGACACAGACAAACAGTGACAGACACACACACACACACACACAGACAGACAGACATGCAGACGCCACCGATATCCTTACATGGCCACACGTACACACAAAAGTAGTAACACGTGTCTCGCCAAATCTTGAGTAATCTTCACTTCTCTGTGCTTATTTCATATTTATAAAGGCTTGCTTGCAACGTGACCCCAATACTCTCTCTCTCTCTCTCTCTCTCTCTCTCTCTCTCTCTCTCTCTCTCTCTCTCTCTCTCTCTCTCTCTTACACCACTACCACATTTAACCACAACCACCTTTTTTTTCTTGAAGTCGAAAAATTAGTCTGAATATATGTCACCTGTCCAATCCACAGTCACCCACACAAACACTATCACTAGAAACATCTGTAGTCTCTTTAAACTCTTGTTCACCTGTCACCTGATCCCCTCACCTCCCTTCCTTCACCCTATCACCCTATTTTTACCCTCCAACTATCGTCTCTTATAGTTATGTACTTTAAGAATCCTTTTTTAGGCGACGAATACTGACTGTAGTTAATGGGAGTAGAAAAAAAAGTGAACTGGGGTGGAATAGGATAAGATTAGATGACATGAGGGGTAGGTAAGGAAAAAGGGAGACAAGATATTAACCCCTTGAGACCTAGAACGTAATTTCCATTTTAATTTGGGTACCACTAGACGATTTTTAGTGAATATAAGCAATATTTTAGAGATATGACCTGTTTAGTATTCTTGTCCACTAGTTAATTTTGTATATTCAGTCAATTTTCGTAATTTTATGGCTAACAACAGACAATTTCATATAGCAATGGAAAGATCTGGCCGTGAAGGGGTTAATCAATCAATCAATCATTAGGAGCATACGCCGGGGGACTACGACGCCACTCCCGGGGGTCTCTACGCGCGAGCTCCCATGCAGGCTCCTTTCCCATACCAAGCAGCTCTCGACAAGAAACATCAACTTGCCCCAGCCAGGAGCCTTGTGGGCGCCCCCTTGGCATCCTCCACGCCGGATTGTCTCTTACAGATACAACCCGATGGGAAGGATCGGTTTCAGGGTAGCGTGCCACATGCCCATATAGCCGAAGTTGGCGCTGACGGACTATGCAGGTAATAGGCCTCGATTCAGTCTCACGGTACAATCGCTGATTTGACACATAATCATCCCAGCGATACCCCATGATTCTGCGAAGACACTTATTACCAAAGGCATTGATTCGTCTCTTCAAGTCACTATTTAGTGTCCATGTCTCACAACCATAGAGTAAGACAGGGATCACAAGCGACTTGAAGATCCGGATCTTTGTCCTTCTGCACAGGTACCGACAACGCCAAATACTCCAGCTGAGCGAGTCCATAACACCGTGGGCTATGCCAATCCGCCGTAAGACTTCTTGACGTGACCCGCCGTCATTATGGACTGCGCTACCAAGGTATGTAAAACTTTCCAAGATCTCAATGTCCTCGCCACACGCATGAACACTGTACTGCTTCATCTAGTAAGTCTCCAAACACCTGGACCTTGGTCTTGAGCCAGGAGACCTCAAGTCCCAAAGGCTTTGCCTCCTCGTGCAGCGCCTCGAGAGCCATCACCAGGACCTCCAGCGACTCAGCAAAGATTACTGCATCATCGGCAAAAACAAGATCAGTGATCTTGGTGTTGCCGACGGATGCTCCACAATCACTTTGATCTACAACCTTGTCCAATACCCAGTCCATACAAGCGTTGAAAAGTGATGGGGCAAGGACGCACCCTTGCCTCACTCCTGTATTCATAGGAAAGAACCTGGATACACCTGCCCCACACTTCACAGCACTCTCAG
>JACEEZ010003775.1:82500-90000 GCA_016584305.1 Chionoecetes opilio
CTTTCCCACCTCCTCCTCCCCCCTTCCTTCACCTACAACCTCCTCCCTCCGACAAGCACTTCCCTATCACCAGCGTCCCGTCGTGAACTGTGCCACACACTTCTCTCTCTCTCGGCGCGGTGTGGTTTCTGTGGTTCGCCTTCCCGGACGACACAGTAATAACACGCATCCTCCTCCTCATCCTCCTTGTCTTGCTGTGTGCCTTCATTTAGTCACAATTTCGTTTTTAAGTGTGTTGTTATGTATTGTAATGGTACAACTTATGATATGTTAATGATGATGATGTTGCTGGTGATGAGTGGTGATGAGTGGTGGTGATACTTTTCATTGTATCGTTTTGTGAAGTATTCCCTCGCATGATTTGACTACTACTTCTACTACTATTGCTACCCTAACAAGAACAGTAACGACACCAATAATACCAATGCTAATTATCATTATTTGAGGTGATAATCATACCACCACAACATAAACAACTAGTCACTAAAACAAAAACATCATCTGCTAGTACTACTTCTACAACAACAACAACAACTACTACTTCTACAACAACAACAACAACTACTATTTCTACAACAACAACAACTACTACAACTACAACAACTTCTACAACAACAACAACTACTACTACTTCTACAACTACAACAACTACTACTTCTACAACAACAACAACTACTACTTCTACAACAACAACAACTACTACTATTTCTACAACAACAACTACTACTTCTACAACTACAACAACAACTTCTACAACAACAACTACTACTTCTACAACTACAACAACTACTACTTCTACAACAACAACAACTACTATTTCTACAACAACAACAACTACTACTTCTACAACAACAACTACTATTTCTACAACAACAACAACTACTACTTCTACAACTACAACAACTACTACTTCTACAACAACTACTATTTCTACAACTACAACAACTACTACTTCTACAACTACAACAACTACTACGTCTACAACTACAACAACAACAACTCCTATTCTACTACTTCTTCTACTTCTACTTCTGCCACTACTACTTCTACCACTACTATTACTACTACTACTACTGCAATTTTGTCAGTTCAATTCAGTATTCAATGGTTAAATTTCAGGTTGCTGTAACACTGCATTCGAAGGTAATATATTTTCATAGCTCGTAATAATCATATTTACCTCTATTCTATACCGCATATATGTGTGTGTGTGTGTGTGTGTGGTGTGTGTGTGTGTGTGTGTGTGTGTGTGTGTGGGGTGTGTGTGTGTGCGTCGCTCGCAACATAAAACGGGTTGTGTGTGTGTGTGTGTGTGTGTGTGTGTGTGTGTGTGTGTGTGTGTGTGTGTGATGTGTGTGTGTGTGTGTGTGTGTGTGGTGTTGTGGTGTGTGTGTGTGTGTGTGTGTTTTGTGTGTGTGTGTGTGTGGTGTGCGTGGTGTGTGTGGTGTGTGTGTGTGTGTGTGTGTGCGCGTCCGCTCGCAAAACATAAAACCAACTATGTGTGAATGCGGTAGTAATATTAATATGCGTCTAAGTGCTTTACCCCAACCCCCTGACCTACCTTCCTACCCCTTCTCCCCCCTCTCTCTTCTCTCTCTCTCTCTCTCTCTCTCTTCTCTCTCTCTTCTCTCTCTCTCTCTCTCTCTCTCCCCTCTCTCTCTCTCTCTCTCTCTCTCTCTCTCTCTCCTATTCCATCTCAAACCCGTCAGTTCCCTTCCATATCAATTCTTCTCTTCTCCCTCTTGTCTACTTCCTCTTCCATTCTCTTCCCTTTACACACCGAAACGTTTTAAGGAAGTAATATTTTTTTTGTTTCCTTCATCCTTTCCTTTGTCTCTTGAACCGAAGATATTCGCTACCACTACTACTACCTTCTACCACTACCTACCAGTACCTTCCTTTTTATTCTATTAGTAATGTTGAACTTGAAAGGCTTACTAACAGTGACACAGTCCACACAAACTATTTGTATGTAATGAAACTTGATCAGATGATATTTAATCCGCTTGACTAGAACAAGATATGAACAGTAATGGTATGATTCATTTATTATTGATATGGGGAACATGACACATAAATTTTCACAGTATATATATTTAAATGATGTTAAAGCAAAATTAAGTGAAGTTGATGTATTTTCGGTATTAAATATGAACATTAGAAGTCTAGCTAGTAATCTCCAAATATTAATTAATTGATCAGTGTTTAACCGATAAGGATAAATTTGAAGTGATGGGGTTCTCGGAGACTAGGCTAGATAATAACATCGAAGCATTGTATGTTTTAAAAGGTTATAATATGTACGCAATGAACAGAAATAGGAAAGGTGGAGGTGTGTGTATATATATATCCAGTAGGTATAGTTCTTGTATCATTAAGGAGTGTTGTATGATGGAACCATTTTTGAGTGTGTCTGTGTACAAGTGAATAATGGTAAGGAAATCAACTTGTTGCATCTGTCTATAGGCCGCCAAAGGGGAACATGCTTGAATTTCTTAATGCTTTAAAGACAATATTTGATTATACAGCGATAAAAAAGTACAACAAAATATTTTTTCTGGGGGATTGGAACTTAGATTTACTTAAAAGCAACTGAATCAGGAGTCTTTGATTTCATAAACGTTATGTATTCGCATGGCTGCTTCCCATTAACAACAAAACCCACGAGAGTTACTGAAAACTGTGCCTCATTAATAGATCATATATGGACCTCACATCTGGAAAATAATATAAACAATTACATAGTATATACTGATATAACAGATCATTTGCAGTATACTCTCAGTTTAAAAAAAGTTGTAAATAAGTGTGATGCATATGTAGAAAGATTTTTTTCTGACATCATATCAATTTATTTGCAGAAGAAATATCAAATGAAAATTGGTTGCAAATTATAAATATTAACGACGCAAATGATGCATATGATAAATTTCACAGATTATATAATGATAAATTTTTATCTTGTTTCCTTTAAAGAAAAATTAAAGTTAACGTTAAAAACGAAAGAAGCCCTTATATAACTGCAGGATTAAAAACTAGTATCCAGGAGAAACACAGACTTAAAAGGGTTTGGCATCAAAATGGCCATTGTCATATGGACCAAGATAAAAAGCTTACAGGAACAAGCTGCTAACACTACTTCGAGCTGCAAAAAACAAATATTTTCAAGATAAATTTAAGAGTGAACAAGGTAATAATAAATCAATTTGGAATACAATAAATAGTCTAATGGGCAGAAAAAAGGTCAATCATTGTAATGAAATTAAACTAAAAAATTTAGTAATGGCCTCACTGCAAATATTTTTAATGAACATTTCTTAAAAAAAGCGGATCCCCACCGCAACAAACAAGTGCACAGCAAAACTCTCCCTCTCAATTTTCAATAATCCATCGGAAATTTCTTTTTATCTTTATCCTGTTACTAGGGAAGAGGTTAATCAATATTTAAAATCTATAAAAGCAAACACAGCACCAGGATGTGATGAAATTCCACAAAACTGCTCCAACTTACTGCACATACATTGATGTCCCTCTCACCCACATAATCAATCTATGTTTCCAGCAAGGATGCTTTCCGGACAAACTTAAAATTGCTAAAGTGATCCCAATATTTAAATCTGGTGATGATGATGATGAAAATAATTATAGCCCCATATCTATTTTACCCTCGATTAGTAAAGTTTTGAAAAAGCTATTGTTCATAGATTAAAAGGGTTCTTGGAAGATTTTAAATTATTATCTGATAATCAGTATGGATTTCGCAATAACAAGTCAACAGGGGAAAGCCATAATGAAATTCACAAGTGAAATTTATAGTAATTTGGAAAGAAAACATTATGTTGCAGGCATTTTTATGGACTTATCTAAAGCATTTGATTCACTGGACCATAAAATATTAATAGATAAGCTAAATAATATAGGAATAAGAGGAACACCATTAAAGTTATTTTCAAGTTATTTGACAAATAGGAAACAAGCTGTATATTGTAACAAGAAAACATCAGTGCTGAAAACTGTTGACAGGGGAAATACCTCAGGGATCAATACTGGGCCCATTGCTGTTCTTGGTATTTATAAATGATATTTCCAATGCAGTAATAAATTTAACTATGTTCTTTATGCAGATGACACCAATCTGCTCTTACAGGATAACAACTTAGATCACTTGAATGCGGTGTTAAATACTGAACTAGAAAAAATAGTAAATGGGTTTCAGCTAACAAATTAAAGGTAAATATTACAAAAACTAATTATATGCTATTTGAAAATCGATCTGTAGTATACAACATGGGTCCAGTATATATGGATGGGTGTGAACTTAAGAGGGTTGCATGTACAAACATTTGGGGTTTATCATAGATGAAAACTTGAATTGGAAAATCATATTCAATCAGTCTGCTTAAAATTGTCAAAAACTTGTGGAATATTATACAAAATTCGTTACAATCTAACAACTGATGCTTTAAAAAGTAAATATTATTCCCTGTGTTATCCTCTTATTATATATTGTGTGTCCATCTGGGGTTGTACGTGGCCGTCAAATGTAAAGGAAAATTTTTGTCACTCAGAAGAAACTGATCAGAACCATAACATATAGAGGGAAACATGACTCTACACACTTTTTATTCAATGAGTTAAAATTACTAAAATTTGAATTACTACTTAAATATTTTTGTCTTCTCACTGTTTATAATGATTTAAATGATAATAGTAACAACAGAAAAATATTTAGAATGATTCATCACAGCCTAGGTACCAGAGGGTAACAATGTTAATTGTTATGTCCACAACCAAGAACAACACTACAAATTTTCTATATATTGTTTGGCCCGAAATGTTGGAACGCATTACCAGATGATATCAAAATAGCAAATAATCTCAATATATTTAAATTTAAACTTAAACAGTATTTATTTAATTTACAAAGTCAAGGTCTTATAGATTGAAAATGAAAATACAGTAAATTTGTGCTCCTGAAATTTAGGTACCTTTTTTTTTTTATATAAAAAACATGTTTTTACCGAGTTTATATTTTGTATGTTAATCTTTATTTGTAAATTATTTCCGTCATCGTATTCGCATTTAGATTATGTTAACTGATTTATGTCTGCTAAGGAGCTCATGCTCAGCAGACTAATGCCTATAAAATGTGTATAATTTATTTATGTGTATATAATTGTTATTTGGCAAAAAACTCTATAAACTACCTTCACTACTGCTACAATTACTACTACTACTAACACTATTAATACTACTAACATTATTACTACTATACTATACTCTTAACCCCTTCACACCCAATCTTTCCTATGCTATAAAAAAATGCATGTTGTTGAGCCATAAAATTACGAAAAGTAACTGAATATACCAAATTAGTTAGTCGACAAGGATACTAAACAGGTCATATTTATTTAAAAAAAAAAATTATAAACTCACTAAAAATCGTATAATAGTAGCCATATTACAATGAAAATTACGTTCTGGTCTCAAGGGTTAATGCTTCTGATGATAATAATGATGATGATGATGATATTATTTTTCCACGTATCTCCTTTTCATCCTCTTCCTCTTATTCTGCTTGACGTTCTATGCCACACTCTTACTTCTCTTTCAAACTTTTTTCCTTTTATGATTTCCTACTCTTACTACTACGTACTTCCTGATACTCTTCCTACTTCCCTTTTTCCTTTCCTCTTCCATCAATACTAACATTTTTCACTCTCTTATCTCCTTGTTCTACTTTCTTATTGCCCTATTTCTAACATTAATTTTTACGTTCATCTTCAACCTCCTCCTCCTCCTCTTCTTCTTCGCCCTCCTCCTATTGCTACTCTTCCCACTCTTCTGCTTCTCCTTCCCCAACCTATGCAACCTCCTCTTCCTCTTCCTCTTCCTCCTCCTCCTCTCCTCCTGTTGCTACTCTTCCCACTCTTCTTCTTCTCCCTTCCCGACCTATGCAACCTCCTCTTCCTCTTCCTCCTCCTCCTCCTCCTCCTCCTGTTGCTACTCTTCCCTCTCTTCTTCCTCTCCTCCTCCTGCCCCCCCCTCCCCCCCCCACCTTTGCGGGAACACCTCCGCTCCCGCTAATGTGAGACAACTTGTTAATGATGGTTACCTCGTTAAGGGAGCACTTAGTGGCAATTACCAGTGTAAGGCGAGGCGGGGACTGGCTTAAGCACTTACTAATGACGAAGACCTCAGAGCACGTCAGAACCTACCTCTTTTTACCCCTTCCGTTAACCCCCCCCCTTTTTACCCCTTCCCCTTCCTTAACCTATCCCTTTTTTCACCCCTTCCCTTAGCCTCCTCCTCCTATCCTATCCTCCTTTTTACCCTTCCCCTTCCCCTTTAAACCCATCCCTATTTTACCTCTTCCCCTTCCCTTAAGCTCCCACCTTTTACCTCTTCCCCTTCCCTAACCTACCCCCCTTTTAAACACCTTCCCTTCCCTTAGAATCCCCCCTTTTTACCCTTCCCCTTACCTTTACCTCTCCTACTCCCCTTTTTACCCTCCCCTTACCCTCTTACCTTACCCTCTACCCCGTTTTTGCCCCTTCCCCTTCCCTTAACCTCCTCCTCCTCCTACCGTTCCTTCTTCCCGGTTCTTTAAATACATTACTTCAGCTTTGGAGTGTGAGGAGGTTGCAGGGTGGGGAGGGTGGGGAGGTAGTGGGGGTGAGAGAGGAGGGGAGGTGGTGGGGATGAGAGAGGAAGGGAGGTGGTGGGGATGAGAGAGGGGGGGGAGGTGGTGGGGATGAGAGAGGAAGGGAGGTAGTGAGGATGAGAGGAGGGAAGGTAGTGGGGATGAGAGAGGAAGGGAAGTAGTGGGTTGAGAAAAGAGGAGAGGTAGTGGGGGTGAGGTGGGGGGTAGAGTTGTGGTGGGGGGTAGAGTTGTGGGGGGGGCTGTGGATGGGCATGTGGGTGGGGGAGGGGGGGGGGCGTGAGTCCTGTACTACATCACTGACGTATCCTTGGTCTGGGGGTTATTTCTATACGAGAGATTCTTGTTACCATTTTTTGTATTAAGGATTTATTTTTATTTTACTTCCTTTCTATTTGTATTGTCATATTGCGCGCTTTTTTTTTTTACTTTCTATTTTCTTATGTTTTGTATTGGGCGTTTCTCTCTCTCTCCTCTCTTGAGCTCCTCCCTTAATACCACAATTCCTACTTTTTTAATCCGATTTCTTCCGTTCGTCTCAGCACCATGCTCTATTCTTCCCTCTTCTTCCTTTAACAACTCCCTTGCGCCCCTATCATTCATCTCATCCGTTCCATCGTCTCTCTCGTCTCTTTCCCTCTCTCTCTCCCCCTCCTCCATTCTCTCTCGATCTCTCCTCTCCTCCTCCATCTTCTCTCTCTTCCTTCTCCTACATCTTCTCTCTCCACTCTTCCTCCTCCTCCTCCTCCATCTTCTCTCTCTAGTCTTCCTTATCCTCCACCTCCTCCATCTTCTCTCTCGACTCTTCCTCCATCCCTCATCCTCTTCCTTCTCCTCCT
>JACEEZ010003776.1:0-42500 GCA_016584305.1 Chionoecetes opilio
CCTTTTTAAAGGTCTTTTTAAAGAGATCCCCCTAAAGGGCCCTTTAGTATTTTTGGCATGGCTTCAGTGTGGTGAACTGAAATAAGATTTGTATTACAGTGTCTTCAAAACAAGGCGGCGGACGGCGCAATTACCGGTCTACTCGCAAACGTGCGCCACCTACTTTCCAAAACAAAACAAAAATTATTGAAATGAAAGGAGTGAATTTGACCCTGAAAAACAGCCAGAATGCATATTTTAACACCTTCAAAGGCGTGGGCTTCTGGGGCCTAGGCGGCCGCAGACCCCCAGCCTATCAAGCAGCGCCTCGCTTCGCTAGGCTTTCAATCAATCTCCACCTCCTACTTTCTTCATTCCAACTCCTACTTTAAAAGAAAATGAAAACACTGTATTATATAAACGCAACTTTCAATATATATTTTTTATCACAATACACACACACACACACCACACACACAGAGCTATGCAGTTAAATAGTCTCGTCTAAAAAATGATTAGCCTAAAAAGTGAAGTAAAAAAAAGTAAACAAAGATGGAAGATCCCCCCAAGACGGGATCAAACCAATTTGATGGCTTTGATACCAAAGAAAAGACATATTAGAGCTGAAAATGAACCAGAGAAGAGTTATAATGCTAGAAAATGTAGTACACGAAATGATGGATAAACTAGAGAAAATGGAAAAGAAAGTGTTCCTACTGGAAAAAGATAATACTATTTTGAAAAATAGAGTGGATGAATTAAATCATAAAGAAGACGACGAAAAGGTAGTGAAAGTGCATGCAGAAATTAATGCAGTACATAAGAAATGGAAAATGGCACAAGAGGAAATGAAAGATGAAAGAAAGACATTGAAGATTGAACAAGAAAAAGACCAAGAAAGCTTACTTCAAATAATAGAAGATCAAGAAAATGAAAAGAAAAATCTGACCAAAGAAGTAGTTAAAGTAATCAAACAAAAGGAAAATTTAGTAAGAGATATGGTGGACAAAAAGAAATGTGTAATCATTTTTGGTTTTACAGAAAAAGTGCTGCCCAAGAAAAACATAAGAGAAGAGGAAGAAAAGAAAGTGGCAAAAGAAATATTTAAAGTAGTAGAAGAAAATACGGAGATAGAAGAAGAAATAGAAGAGATACATAGGTTAGGCAAATATGAGGAGGGAGGGGCCCACCCCTTAAAAGTTAAATGTAGGTCACAAGCTACAGCACAAGATATATTGTCTAAGGCATGGAAACTGACAAAGACAGAAAAATATAAGATAATATGGATAAGAAAAGATATGAATGAGGAAGAAAGAGCCAGATTGAATGTACTGTTTAAAGAAGCCAAAGAAAAAAACGAATTGAGAACGGAAGAGGAAAAACAGAAATTCTATTGGAGAGTTTTGGACCAAAAACTGAAGAAGTGGTATCTAAAAGAGAAAGAGTAAGAGAAGACAGTTCAAAGGAAAATGAAAAAGGATTGCGGGTATCGTACACAAATATAAATGGGCTAGTTTCAACATTAACAGAAGTAAACGATTACCTGAGAGCCAAGAAACCAGACATTTAGTAGAAACGAAGCAGAGTCATTCTGAGGATGTGCCAGTTGGGGAAAGTCAATATAATGTATGGAGGCGAAACAGAAATCAGAAAAAGGGAGGTGGTGTAATGGTGTTAACAAGGAAAGATGTGGTAGTAGGGAATGTGGAAAAGGAGAAGGTATGGCAGAGGTGTTGAAGGTAGAGTTGGTGATGAAAAAAGGAAGAATAAGAGACTTAGTACTCGTATACGTTCCACCAAAGACAAATTCCTGGGGGAGAGAAGAGTAGAGAATGAGAATGAGAAGACATGATAAGAGATACAAGCAAATGTTTAAAGAATACGATGGAAAATTGTGAGAACATAATTTTGATGGGAGATTTTAACTGCAAAGAAGTTTGCTGGGAAGAATGGTATACTGAAGGAGGAGAAGACTCATGGGGTGGTACATTGTTGGATTTGGTAATGAATAACATTATGACTCAGTGGATTAAAGAGAATACAAGATTCAGAGGTAGCGAAGAACCATCAAGACTAGATCTACTATTGACGAAAGAACTGGAAGTAATTAGTAAAGTAAATTATCAGTGGCTACTTGGAAAGAGTGACCATGTACTTATTGAATTTGAAGTAAATGATAACAAAAAAGAGGGGAGAAGAGAAGAACACAAGAAAGGAAGATACAATTATGGAAAAGCAGACTTTGACGGATTAAGAACATTTTTCGGAGAGACAGACTGGAGTAATTTCCATGCAACAAGGAGTACCCAGAAAAAATGGGATGAGTTCATCCGAATTTACACAGAAGGAATAAATAGTTATGTTCCAAGGATGGTTATCAGAGAAAAGAAAAAGAATGAATGGTTTAACAGAAAATGTGAATTAGCAAAACTAGAAAGAGAAAAAACATGGAATAGTTGGAGGAAAAAGGTGGTATCAACCTTTGGGAGCAGTACAATACAACTAGAAATGAATATGTAAGATTCCGAAGAGAAGAAGAAAGTAACTATGAGAGGAATATAATAGAAAAATGTAAGAACGAACCGAAACTTTTCTTATAGATATATAAATGGAAAAATGAAAAACAAGGAAGGAATAGATAAGCTGAAGGTAGAAGGCATAGTGTACAAAGATGCATTACAACAGGCTGAGGTGATGAATAAGTGCTTTCAGACTGTATTTACAAGAGAAAGTGAATTTAAAACAAAAAACATAATAGCAAAAGAAAATATAATGGAAGACATAAAAGTAGACGTAATAGAAGTAAAAAGGCTAATGGAAAGTCAAGATGTGAGAAAAGCTCCGGGTCCAGATGGAGTGTCGAATTGGATAATGAAAGAGTGCAGTAACCAACTAGCAGGAAAGTTACATAGTGTAATTGAGAGTTCACTTAAGGAGAGCAGAGTCCCGCTTGATTTGAAAAAAACAAATATTGTGCCAATTCACAAAGGAGGAGACAAAGAAGAACCATTAAATTACAGGATGTAATTTAATGTACATTAATCTAAAATGTACATTATCATTAACAAGTGTAGTGGCAAAAATATGTGAAAAAATTGTGAAAGACAGATCGATGGTTGAAATATTTGGAAGAGAAACACACTCGCAGGTGGCCAGTTTGGATTTAGAGGAGGAATGTCATGTACAACAAATCTATTGAGCTTTTACTCGAGTGATCGATGTGACACAGGAAAGAGAAGGGTGGGTCGATTGCATTTACTTGGACCTAAAGAAGGCATTTGACAAGGTACCTCATAAGAGACTGCTCTGGAAGCTAGAACATGTAGGAGGATTGAAGGGTGGTTTGCTGAAGTGGATGAAAGACTTTTTGAGCAACAGAGAGATGAGAACAGTAATAAAAGATCAAAAGTCAGAATGGTGCAGTGTGATAAGTGGAGTTCCTCAAGGATCAGTATTGGCCCCAGTGATGTTCTTGGTCTATGTAAATGATATGACAGAAGGAGTGAACAGTTATATGAGTTTATTCGCTGATGATGCTAATTAAATTACTAAGAAAAGTAGAAAGTAAAGAGGACTGTGAGGATTTACAAAAGGATCTAGATAAGATTTTCAGATGGAGTCAAATATGGGAAATGGAGTTTAATGCCAAAAAGTGTAAAGTGATGGAAATGGGCAGTAGCAAAAAGAGACAGAGAGGAAAGTATTCGATGGGAAACGAATGGATAATCAAAACAAAGGTCGAAAAAGATCTGGGAGTATGGATTAAGGACAATTTGTCACCAGAGAAGCATATAAACAAGATCACAGGAGATACATACCAGTTGCTGAGGAATATAAGAATGGCATTCAAATATCTGGATGAAGAGATGATCAAGAAATTGATAACATCTTTGATTCGACCAAGGTTGGAATATGCGGCAGTGATTTGGTCACCACATAAAAAGAAGGATATAAGGAAGATTGAGAGAATACAAAGAGCAGCCACAAAAATGGCTCCAAGCCTGAGAAATTTAACATATGAAAAAAGACTTTCAAGACTAAAACTCCCAACACTTGAGAAAAGAAGAGAAAGGGGAGATTTTATAGCAGTGTATAGAGCATCAATGGGTCTGGAAAAAATTGATGGAAATTATCTGTTTGTGTGCGACAGAAGTACAAGAGGTCATGAGAAGAAATTGAAAAGGACAACATGCAAGAGGGATATAAAAAAATACAGCTTCCCGTATAGAAGCATAGAAACCTGGAACAACCTTGATGCAAAAGTGATTAATGCAAGAAGTATTCAGGACTTCAAAGGCAAACTGGATAATAGTAGATTTGGAGACGGGACAGTACGAGCATAGCTCTTTTCCTGTATGTTACAACTAGGTAAATACAACTAGGTAAATACACACACAGTGGGGAACTCCGTAGTGTAAGGGATAGCACGCTCGGCTCACAACCGAGAAGTCCCGGGTTCGATCCCCGGGCGGAGCGAAGACAGACGGGCGGTCTTCTTAAAACCCGAGCCCCTGTCCCACCCAGCAGTGAATGGGTACCGGGTGCTAGCCGGGGGTTTGTGACCCCCCTCCCGGGGTGGTGGCTTCGGCCAACACTAAGCACTAAGGATGAATGATAAAATAAATGTTGATATGGAGACGGGGCCATACGAGCGTTGCTCAGGCCCTGTAAAATACAACTAGATGAACAACTAGATGAATACACACTATGGTTTTAGGAATAAGAGATCATGTGTGACCAACTTAATAAGCTTTTACTCAAGAATAATTGATACAACATAAGAAAGAGATGGATGGGCAGATTGTGTATATCTATAGCTTAAAAAGGCATTTTTAGGTAGCCTTCAGGTAGGATTATTGGATCACAGTCTGATGTAAACATATTGCAGGGAGACTTAGATAAACTTAATGAATGGGTAGTCAGATGGCAGATGGAATTTAATATTGATAAGTGCAGCGTTATGAATGTTGGTAGAAAAACCCTGGTAATAGATACACCATACACAATGTATCGCTGAAAAGATCAAAAGTGAGAAAAATCTGCAAGTGAGGGTGAGCTCCGACCTCCGACCTAGGAAACAATGTACAGGGAGGTCCCGTTATACGAGCATTCGGTATACGAGAATCCGATGTTACGAGATGTGTAAATTAGGGTCTATTTTCAATATACGAGATCGAAATTCCAATGATACGACATTCAAACTGGGGTGAGTAAAATTATCAAGTTCAAAATGCGCGCCCTACCACTCCCGGGCTGGACAAAGGGGGATTTGGTTGACCCCAGTGAGGTCACCCCTAGCAAGCCTTGACCTGAAGGGTAATTAAGCATATGGCGCGGCCTGACATTTAGGGGTAATTAGCAGGTGTGCGACCCCAACCTTGGGACCGCAGTCAGGTCACCCCTAGCAAGGCGTGACCTGAAGGGTAATTAAGCATATGGCGTGGCCAGACCTTTAGGGGTAATTAGCAGGTGTGCGGCCCCAACCTTGGGACCCCTACACTACCCTCTCTTGTATCAAGCGGCGTCCCCTACATTACAGCGTCTTTTTTGCTTGTTCTGCATGTTTTATGTTTAATTTATGTGCAGTTGTTATTTTCTGTGCTATTTTCTCTTTCAGAATGCTTTTTCTACAGAATAGGTAGTACAGTGTGGGTAATAGAGACGCTGTGTGTTTGTTGTGTTTGCTATAGTTTATTTTAGCTTGAAAAACATGTCTGTTTTTTTTTTTTTTTTTTTTAATTGATGGGGTCCTGGAACCAAACCTATATTTTACCATTAGTTATGTGTTTCGTTATACGAGATTTCGCTTTACGAGTATGCCAGGTGGAACCTAACTGCTCGTATCTTCGGGACCTCCCTGTATTGAGGCTAGAAATAGAGCTAATAGGGTGTTAGGATTCATTACCAGAGGTGTTAAAAGTAGAAGTGCTAAGGTTATTCTAAAGCAGGGGTGGGGAACCATTTTACTACCAAGGGCCATTTGGATATTCATGACGTCATTCGCGGGCCATACAAAACTATAAACATAAAATTCGGCTTGCTTTTTTTTGCCGACGAGAACCATACGTGAATTATAAGTGTCTGTCCCGTCATCTATGTGTCCTATCCGTCCCGTAATGGACATGCTTGTCCCTTAAAATTGGTCATGACGCTTCGTAAGATGGTCACGATGGAGTAAGATAATGATAGGTGTAAGACTAAAGGGCCAGTTGCAAGAAGGTCTCGTCGTGTGCCCTATAGGGTCCCGGCATGGAAATGCCCGACTGCACAGGTTCAAGAACAGCGTCATTTCACCCCCATCGTGTGCCCCATCGGGAAAAAATCGTCGGGCGGTAACCCCCTACCGATGAGATGATCGATGAGCACCATATATAATCAACTACTTTCATTGAACATTAATAATCAACATATTCAATATGTGACACATTTCTGAGGAGGAATCAACGCGGTTACTAAGCAGAAAAGGCAGCTAATTCATCATTTTCAGTTGCCGGGAACTCAAGACAAGCGGGTGGATGTCCGCACCACCTATTGACAGTGGCTGGTGATATGGGGTGGGTGGGCGGGCGGGCGGAGTACATCCACACCTCATAACAATACGTTGTCATCCACCTTACCTGTGTCTAACTGAAGAAGACTGATCAACTACCACGCCTGTGAACGCATCATAGGACATCACCAGGGCTCATATAATTCCTCAACGGATCATTGCAGCCCTAACCAACGCCTATACCCGCTCGGTATTCCTGCTGGGATATAAGTGAACAGACTTTAACTATGATTGAATGTATGTGTTACTTTTATGCAGTTACCATTTCGAAATGATAAGTAATATGGCTAAATATTACTGACTAGAATCATCTAGAAACGCAAATAAATTGTAACCATGAGAGAGAGAGAGAGAGAGAGAGAGAGAGAGAGAGAGAGAGAGAGAGAGAGAGAGAGAGAGAAGGGAAAAAGAAGAGGAGAGAGAGAGAGAGAGAGAGAGAGAGAGAGAGAGAAGAGAAGAGAGAGAGAGAGAGAGAGAGAGAGAGAGAGAGAGAGAGAGAGAGAGAGAGAGAGAGAGAGAGAGACGGCGTGGTATACGTATTTCCCGCCAAATACAGACTTGTGTCGCGCGCGCTGATTGGTTAGGTGGCACTAAGAAGGGTTGGCCTTCTGTCCCCTTACACGAGGCTAAGATGACGCCCGAAAATGCTTCCTTAGTAATCTTCTTGGCCCGGTATAACTAAGTCGGTCTTAGGACGCTAAGAGGGTGTAGTTTAGAGCCCCTTCGAAAATGCCCACCCCGGCCAATACCCAGTGGCGTCACCGTGGGGGGGCTAAGGGGGACTGAGCCCCCCCAAGTCAAGGACTGAGCCCCCCCAAAATTGCTGCTAGTAGCCTGCTACCCAAAAACAATAAAAAGGAATATTTATCCAATTTTCCATGCCAGAGCAAAACCTTATTTTTCACACTTTTATAGAAAAATTGGTTTGATGTTTCATTTAAATGTTGAAATATGTTTGCTAACAAACCTTGAAATTACTAAGTATATTCTATTATAGAGATATTCTATAGAACCTCCATTACCTCTTCCAAACCAAGCTGATCCCTGCATTGGGTTATTAAATTGACAAAATAGTTACCGTTCACTTCGTGACTTCTCAGTCAGATTCGTTTTCTTTCATGACTTCAATCATGCTACGCAGCTTCGCTTGAATCGCTTCAGTGTGTACATGTTATGCAAAGGAAGAGGACTGTTGAATTTTAAGGTAAAGGAAGTATTTTTTTCTGAGCAAATATCATTGAAATGTGAATTTTGCAGATCACGAATATCTATTGCCTAGTTCAAAGATATTGTCAGTGTGTATGAAAGCTAATACAAGACAGTGACTGTCGCTGTCTGTAATATGACATAAAAACAGGCAGTATAGCAATGGCATTGTAGCCTTGTAGGCCTCGAGTCCTCGACCCAAGGTTATTGTTCTCAATATTCTGTGGGAACACTAAAGTCCACAAACATCTAGAATGTATATTATATTCGTACATATTCTTATTTTCAGTTATCCAACAATATATTAAAATCAACCTAAAGTGTATGGGCAGAGATGCTCGAAAGAGTTACGGGCCCGTAAGTACTCCCCAAAGGGGACTTTTACCTCGTAGCGCCTCTAAGGGAGATGCTCAAACCATTTTTTCACTTGCTACAGGACCGCGAGGCTGAGGGTGGTCGGGAGCACCCTTAACTCCCTAAGGGAGTGAAATTTGAAGTGGCTAGACGTCAACAAACAATAAATTACAAGTTGTATCACTATACTTTATGTTTATTGTGTATTATAGAGCCATTTCATGCTTGCCTGTTTGAAATGTGATGTGTTTATTGCTTCATTGACTCCATATATATCATATTTAACATACAATACCTATAGTACTTGTAATAAATTCATATCAGGGCAAACCTATATATTAAATATATATATCGGTCGACTTCTTGAATCAAAACGTATAGTTCATCATACAAGTTTGGCCGCTATAAGATCCGGTGGTGGTGATGGTATCAAATGTCTGACGTACTAGTACACACCACGTACACACACAAGCAAGGATGTTAAAAAGTTATACTATCCTTGCACACAAGTGTCACGTGTGTCACAGTGAGGTGTTAGCCCCCCCGTGTGTCTTGTCTGACCTAAAGAGCGAACGCGCAGTTCTCGTCCACTATAACAGAGTACCGCCAGGGCCACGGATACGGCATACGTACGTCGCGGGCCAGCAGTGGTCTATAGATACTAATTTCGGGCACGCTAGACTCGAACCTATGATCAGCGCATCAAGGTATACCCTGGGTACGTCTCTGTAGTAATCAGTGGGAGAATATTACGCTGAAAGGCTAATGTGGCAGCTATGTATTATCGTAACATTCTGGCGATAGTGAGCTAAAATCGGCCCTATTTCGGAAATCAGCCAATCTTAGCTCAACACCGGCAAACATAGTTTTTAGGTTTTAGGTTAAGTTATATTTAGGTCTGGTTTAGGTTAGGTAAGGTTTATGATAGGTTTGTGTTAAGTTTTGTAGAGTTATTTAGGTTAAATAAGCGTCTGCGGGACGATTTCCGAAAGAGGCCGATTTTAACATAACAGCGACATTTGAAGTCTCTTTAAATTTATTTATCGGGCTCCCTGACAGCTGAGAGCATGATGATTGGCTAGATAAAGCCGCGTCATGAAGGGCGCTGCTCTGTGATTGGTTAGCAGAATTTTCCCACACATATCCTAGAAATATCCCTATATTCCCACCCAGAGGCCACCGATAACCGTACGGGAGTGACGGCTCGGTACGAGCATCTCCCTCAGCCCACCCTCGTAAGGTTATTGTAACCATACACTCGTAAGTTGTCCCTTAAGGTTAAGGCAGGTTAAGGCAGTGGGAGCCAGGGTAAGGCAGTGGGGGAGGCAAGGGTAACACAGGACGGGAGGCAGGTTAACACAGTGGTATGCAGGTTAAGGCAGTGGGTGCCAGGGTAAGGCAGTGGGAGGCAGGTTAAATCGGCTTTTAGTTACTTTATCATGATCATGTACTTTATTCTGTTTAACTACAGTATCCCATGTACCTGTTTTTGTGCAATAAGGGAAATACCTTGAATATATTGTAAGTTTATATTTATATATTTTTTTCATTATCAAGATAAAACCTTACTGAGAAACAAAAACCCAAAAACTACATTGTGCAATTCCTTTGTGTTTGTTAGTGGAGAGAGAAAAATGGCAATTTTATTATTTTGTATAAACAGAATAAAAATTTTCTTCAAATTATCATATTTAGTTAATATGGTATGATGCATGGTATAACTCTATTAATTTATGTGTCATGTAATTAAAGCTTAATTCCACTTTCTTCTCTTTTTTGGTCCTCAAAATTACCCTGGAACTGATTAATTTTCAAAATTACCCCCCGACCCCCCAGCTGGATAGCCCATCACCACCCCGGGGCTGAAGCCCCCCCAAATTTTTTTTCCTGGTGACGCCACTGCCAATACCCGCTCGGTACCTATTCCCGCTGGGATATAAGTGAACAGACTTTAACTATGATTGAAGATATGTGTTACTTCTATGCAGTTACCATTTCGAAATGATAATAAGTAATATGGCTAAATATTACTGACTAGAATCATCTAGAAACGCAAATGAATTGTAACCATGAGAGAGAGAGAGAGAGAAGGTTCAGCTGGAACGCCATCGGGGCGTTGTCATGGTAACTGAAATTACCAACCTCAGAACTTGTGAAATCTTTTTGTACCGCCTCTTTCTATTGAAAACAGCATTGCTAAAGCCGCGGTCACATGAGCAACTTTTCCGTCAATATTCAGGCTGCAATTATTCAGCAAAGGCAACACCTTGCCGTGTTTTGGTCACACGGAGTTTCAGAGGTAGCAATAATTTGAATGACAATTTTGGCTTCTCAAGATGTATCTGAAGAAGCGTCTTTGGAAAAATAGGGAGAAATAGGGAGAAACTGGTTCACAAATAGGGTGGTGAATGATTGAAATGGATTCTTGTGCATCAACATATAACATTCAACATTAAAACATCAAAGTGATCAATAATAAGTTTAAATTGGTATCCCCTAAAATTTTTAGTTTTAATAGACCGTCAACAAGGAAAATGTATCCACCATAAGGCCTCTTCCATTTGTGCCCAAGTTGCATGAACCAGTTCTTTCATTTCAGGGTTGGGTTCTGGTTCAGGGTTGGGTTCGCGTGTCACAAAGGGAAAACGCAAAAACCCCGTTTTTTGTTTACAAACATACTCAGCTGTCGAGGCAATTTAAGAGAGAGAGAGAGAGAGAGAGAGAGAGATAACGAGAGATAACGAGAGATAACGAGATAACGAGAGAGAGATAACGAGAGAGATAACGAGAGAGAGATAACGAGAGAGATAACGAGAGAGAGAGATAACGAGAGAGAGATATATCGAGAGAGATAACGAGAGAGAGAGATAACAAGAGAGAGAGATAACGAGAGAGAGATAATGAGAGATAACGAGAGAGAGAGAGATAACGAGAGATATAACTCAGCTAGCTGCTATGTGAAGGGATCATATCAAGTTTAAGATCGCGGGAGCGCATGGCCTCCACCAGGCATGTATGCCTCTTTTATGCCGTCTGACATCCTCTCCGACTCGTGCATGCGGAAAACCCTTCACGATAAGAGAAATGGGGCCCAAGGCGACCATTGTTTGTTATAAACTGAAAACTTCTCCCCAAGCTACCCACCTCTCAATGTGAGTAGAGAAAGTTCACGGGTTTTGCTGAGTCACTACGCGCTTTGCCTCGGACCCAGGTTTTCGTGCGCAAATGGAACGCCTGAACTCTTGGGTTCCGTGAACTGGTTCTTGAAATGTCGCAAATGGAAGAGGCCTATAACTCATTTAAATTTTTCTTGGTTTTTTGTATCCTTCAAATCGCTTAAAAACACGTACAAGAGTGTACAGGGTTTCACAATTCGTCTTGTAATCGGTTCTTGCCACTTTGTAGCTATGTATTCAGCTTCTTTTATATTGAATTAGAGCGTGCATTTTAAAAATTAATGTCAAATAATATGCATTGGTGGAAGGATATTGCAGCAATATGTCTTGCCGAAAGACCGACATGTTGGTCATCATTAGAACTCGCAATTATATCCGAGTTTGGGCCGCGTTTGCGTTGTCGGGTGTAATATTGCCAGAAAAATTGTCCGTGTGACCGCACCTTAATACAAGTATTAGTTTATTTTTATGTTACAGAAAACAATAATTTATGATAGAAATGACAGGAATTAATTTCTTTATAGTAGTAAATATTATCATTCTATTTATCGTACGGGTTGGTACATCTCGCTCCCGACGTCGGGACATCATGCCGATGGGGGCAAAATCAGCCGTTCATGAAACTTATCAATGGAGTATCACGACAGTCGGGCGCCCCACTCACTATCGTGTACTCGATGGCAAACGTCCATTTCTAGCAACTGGGCCTAAGTCACGAATGAAAAATTAACGGTAATTTTGTCGTCACGATAGAGCTACAATAACCACGACAGTGCCATGACGGTGCCATGAACGTATCACGATAGCGTCAAGAGCTAGTAAAAATGCCCCACACAGGGGTGGGTGTTGGTCATGGGAAGGGAGGAAAAGGGGGGGGGGTAATGAAGAAGGGGGTGTTGGTGTTGGTGGGAAAACGGGGATGGGGGGGGAGGATAGAGAAGGCGTTGTTGAGGTAGTGGCGGGGATGTGAGCAGAAAGCTTCACCGAGAGGTGTCACTCGGGTGATATAACATGGCGCACCGTTTTGATTTCATGGATGACAGCGATCCTAGCGGTTGGTGCACGCACTGACAGTCGCCCGTGCAGATAGAGGGGGAATCGCTCCTCCTTTTTGTGTTGATGGGGTGATAATGGAAGGTGTGAGAGAGGGAAGGAAGGAGATATGAGAGAAGGAAAGAAGGAATAAGGAGTAAGGAAGAAATTGGAGGGATGAAGAGAGTCAGAAGACAAACTGACGAGGAAAGAAATAAGGAATCAAAGAAGGGAGGGAATTCCTCCACTCACCCATTACCCATCACAACAAACACCCATTCACTCACCCATTACCCATCACCCCCCACCCATTCACTCACCCATTACCCATCACCCCACACCCATTCGCTCACCCATTTCCCTTGTCAGGCACATTCACCTTTTTGGCATTAAAGTAATCGTCCAGACCATTTCATCATTCCTAATTTGATGTAGTTAGAGTATAGCCATTATCGAGTGTATCAACAATATGTTGTCACTTTTTGCATCCAGTCAGCCGTTTTTGAATAATCCGCAATCAAAAGCTGTAAATTCCCGAGCTTCGAAAAACGCTGATGCAAACAGCAGATGATGCGCCACGGCTAGGTGACGTAGCAAAAGGAAGGCTCCTCTTCACCGCGATGCTGTGTGTGGTGTAGTAGTGTTGTATGTGTGTGATAGAAGTGTTTGTGTGTGGTGTAGTAGTGTCTTGGGTGGGTGTGTGTGTGTGTGTGTGTAGTAGTGTTGTGTGTGTGTGTGAGTAGTGTTTGTGTGTGTGTTTATAGTGTTTGTGTGTGGTGTAAGTAGGGTTTGGTGTGTGTGTAGTAGTGTTTGTGTGTGTGTGTTAGTAGTAGTGTTGTGTGTGTGTGTGTTGTAGTAGTGGTGTGTGTGCGCTGTGTGTGTGCGTAGTAGTGTTTGTGTGTGTGTGTGTGTGTGCGTCGTGTTGTTTGTGTGTGTGTAGTAGTGTTGTGGTGTGTAGTAGGTTGGTGTTGTGTAGTAGTGATTTGTGGTGTGTGTAGTAGCGTTTGTGCTGTGTGTAGTTGTAGTAGTGTTTGTGTGTGTGTGATGGTGTGTGTGTGTGTGTGTGTGTGTGTGTGTAGTAGTAGTGTTTGTGTGTGTGTGTAGTAGAGTGTTAGTGTGTGTGTGTAGTAGTAGTGGTTTGTGTGTTGTGTGTGTGTAGTAAGTTTTGTGGTGTGTAGTAGTGTTTGTTCGCTAATTCTGGCCTAGGTGTGTAATAGTGTTTGTGTGTGTGTGTAGTAGGGTTTGTGTGGGTGTGTGCGTAGTAGCTTGTTTGTAGTGTGTGTGTGTAGTAGTGGTGTGGTGTGTTGTGTGCGTGTGTTTGGTGTGTAGAGTGTTTGTGGTGTGTAGTAGTGTTTGTGTTTGGGTGTGCGTAGTAGTGTGTGTGTGGCCCCGTGTGGTGTGTGTTGTAGTAGTCGTTTGTGTGTGTAATTCATCTCAGTTGTATTAATCCTAGTCGTAGTTTTCAGGCCAGAGACAATGCTCGTGTGCCCCGTCTTCATATCAACATTTTTTTATTCATTATCCTTAGGCTTGTGTGCCGAAGCCAGCACCCCGGAGAGCAGGTCACAAACCACGGCTAACACCCGTACACCCATTCACGCGGGTGGACAGGGGCTAAGGGTTTTAAGGAAACAACCCATCTGGTGTTACGCTCCGCCGGGGATCGAAACACGGGACTCTCGGTTGTGCCACCGCAGACGGGCTTACCTAACCCGGAGGTGTGTGTGTGTGTGTAGTAGTGTTTGTATGTGTGTGTGTAATAGTGTTTGTGGTGAGTAGGTAGTGTTTGTGGTAGTAGTGTTGTTGTGTAGTCGTGTTTGTGTGTGTGTGTGTGTGTAAGTAGTAGTGTTTTGTGGTGTGTGTGTGTGTGTAGTAGTGTTTGTGTGTGTAGTAAGTAGTGTTTGGTGTGTGTTAGTAGTGTTTTGTGTGTTGGTGTGTAGTGTTTCGTGGTGTGAGTAGGTTTGTGTGTGTGGTAGAAGTGTTTGTGTGCTGTAGTAGTGTGACCTCAGCAGGCTCCGTTAACACCTGTTCGTCCACTGTCCGGCTCAAACATATAGGGGTGGCGCTCCCACCAAAGCTGAGGTCTCCTTTTCCTTCATATACGCGAGCTAGCGTCATTTAGTTCCCGGTTTCAGATGAGCATCGTATACTCTAGATCTATCGCAGCGGCAAGATTCACTGTTGACCACGAAGTACAAGCGCTCATCATAACATTTGCCGACAGGGTCTCACAGAGGCAGAAGAGGTTGTTTACATTGGAGCGTTTCCTCTTGTGACGTCACAATAATATGCGTAGCCCTGTTGCGAGGGAAGATTCTTTTTCGCGCGCTTTTTTACAAAAGTCGTGTTTTACGGAAATAAGGCCGGAAATCAATTATTTTGGTGAGATTAGGGTTTTGACTTCAACATAATTAGGCAAAAAAAATGGTCCGCGACGAATACTTTAAACAAGCAACACCATGGTCCCATCACCCCCAAACCCATTCACTCAACCATACTCATCACCCCCCACCAATAACTCACCCATTACCCATCACCCCCAACCCAGCACTCACCTCATACCTCATCAAACCCCACCTCATTTCACTCACCGATACCATACCCCACACCATTCACTCAACCCATTACCCATCAACCCCCAACCCACATATGTCCCACCATCCATCACCCCCCACCCATCACACACCACCATCACCCCACACCAAGTACCCATCATCCCAACCCATCACCACCCATTACCCATCACCCCACCCATCCACTCACCCATTACCAATCACCCCCCAACTATTCCTCACCCATTACCATCACCCCCAACCCATTCACTAACCCATTACCCATCACCCCCCACCCATTCCTCACTACCATCACAGCCACACCAATTCACCACCACATCACCCCACACCGGCCATTATCCATCACCCCCACCCAATTCACTAACCCATACCCAATCACACCCACCAATTTGACTTCAGCCACAAAACAAAATGTGTGTGGGGGGAGAGAGGGTAATTGAGATTGGAGACAATTTATTGGAATGACGGGGCTTCGTCATGAAAATTCAAAAGGAACAAAAGGGGTAATAAACAAAAAATACATCCATCAATACCACTTCAGTTCAATTAAACGTAATACTGACATATATATTTGCGTCTTGGTATTGAAAAAGCACAACACCGGCGCACAGTAATGAATAAGCATTGTGCACTTTGACGGATTGCACCATCGCATAGCGGCGACACGTTCAAATCCAAATGCGCGGCCGAGTGACACCTTGCTGTGAAGCTCCTCTGATGTGAGTGGTTAACGGAGGTGGGTGGTATCACCACGTGGTGAGTAACGGGGGTGAGGAGTCGGGTAGTGGGTGGAGGTGAATGAGAAAGAGGGGGGAGCGGAAGGGGGGTGGGCCAGAAAAAGGAAGGTAGAGATGAAGGCACACGCTAACGGTTTTTTAAAGTCACGGTAACAGACACACAGCGATAGCGTCACGAAGCTGCTACATAGATAACGATAGAGTCACGATAGACTTACGATTAGCGCTTGCGTTGGGTACAAAATTCGGGGAGCTTCCGATTTTTTAGGCATGTGGAAAAGTATCACCAAACCACCCTTCATATTGGTAAGAGTGGTATAGTTTGATTCCCCCCCCCCCCCTTAGTGAGAGGTATTTTCCGTTCATCATAGGAGGGCGTTGTACAGGGATTGTATATACATAACATAATGGTAATGGGTAATATTAAAGGTAATTTTAAGTAAATGATTTCGTACTGGGATAGGATAAATTAATTCCCAGTGGTAAAAACATTGCACTATTAATAATCGCACCTTAAATTGGAACGAGGTCATTGGTCTGTCGCCCATAAATACTAGCTAACTAAGATTTTGTACGTGGCTATAGGTAGGGTGGCCGATCGCTGATCGCCAACAGGAGAACACGTACACCAGACCCTCAGTGAGGATAACATCAATTCGTTAATAGGACGTGACTTGTCTAAATACCAGGACAGTACACCCGACCCCCGTGAGCGAGTAAACACAATCTAATAGGAAGTGCTTGTCTACAAGTTCACTATAGATTATTCACTTAGCTTGATTTTGGGAGCTGCTCGTGCCTAGCCTAGTTTGTAAGGACGTCGCGGATTGGCTGCATTAGACTCGGGGGTGGTGGCGATGGTGGTGGTACTTGCCTTGCAGCAACCCAAAACCCTTGCGTCTGCCTCAGAAAAAATATTCATTAGTTCTTGGGTTTACTCATCTCTACACAAGATAGGCCCATTTTGTTTGCAGCGTGAATCAGGCATGATTTTCAAAAAACAACACGCCTTTTAAAACTCAAAGGGTAAAAAATAAAGTCAGACTGCACACAAGAGTAGGCGGACTTTTGGGTTTTTCAGTGCTTGAAATTTTGTACCTACCCGAATTACCAACTCCCAGATGATATTTTAAAGCTGAGCCCCACGTGTTCAAATACATTGTTCATATATGAGCATAAAAAATACACTAAGACTACAGTAATTTTAAGATAATTGAAGGAAAAAAAAAGATGTATAAACATTCTTTCTTGCTTATTTTGCTTCAATTCGCGTAACCCATATTTTTGGGTTTGCATTCAATTTTCAAGCACTGTTTCAAAATCCTTTTCTTTCCGTTCCCTTTGGTATGTAGCAGTACCAAAAGGAAAAGAGTAGGTGGGGCAAAATGGCTAAGAAAGTAACTGTTTCAACTGAACAGTGAGGATGAGCATGCTCCCTCCCATTACAGTAAGACTTCCGGGAGAGCTAAGGGCACCCGCCGGGCCCCGTTGAAAAGTTTTAAATTTCTACCATTTTGACCACCTACCTTTTCCATTGGGACGTGCAATACCAAACCGGAAGCGGAAAAAATTAAGGATTTTGAAACATGCTTGAAAATTGAAAGCAACCCCCAAACGATGGGTTTCATCGAGTTGAACAAAATAAGAAGAAAGAATGTTTTAAAACTCTTTTACTTTCTTTCAATTATTTAAATTCTGTAGCTAAAACGGCTATTACACGGGCACTTTTCTGCTCAGGAGCAGATTTCACTGACATTTTTAGGATTTTGCTAAACCAAAACCCGTTTTTATGGGAAACAGGGAACTACTTTTAAGCTATTTTTGCTGTATTTTTGTGAGCAAAAAAAAGTTTTCTGTTATAAAGGGCCGAAATTAGTGGATGACTATATTATTTATTGCAAGATCTTTTTCTTCTAAAACTCTCAAAAAGACATCAACATCCCTGCTGATGGACAGACGAGATGGAAAGCTTACTGTTTGACTTAGTTCAGGAAACATCCTACAATAGGGAAAACATATATAGCCCTTTATTTGTTAAAAAAACATTAAAAAAGAAAACATACACCCTCAATACCTAAGAAGCTGACCTTCCAAGTCATTTATTACGGTGATACACAGGCGACAGGTGTGTTGCGAGGCCGTACAGGTGTGTAGTGACAGGTGTGGTGTATATGGTAAAGCGAGAGGCTAAGAGTGCGGGTGTTAGCACCCGAGTGTGTGTGTCTGACCTAAAAAAGCAAACGCGTAGTTCTCTTTCTACTATAACGGCGTCAGCCGTACCGCCACGGCCACGGATACGGCGCGGGCCACAGTGGTCCATAGAAGCTACTCGCGGGGATTACGGAAGTTTAAATGAATCAAAAACCTTTGGCCTAATCAAAAAACCCTTTCTTAATTAGGTATATTAAATTTGAAAGTAGTTATTTTCGTACACTGATTTTGAGTATTTTCGTACATCCCTGGTGTCATTTCTTTAACTCTAGTAGTCAAGTTCAACTCTGCGCTGAGTGTACGAAACGACTATGGTTTCATATAGACTACGAAACAACTTTTGGTAATAATGGACGAGAGTTTCGCGGTCGTTTTTAGAGACACCAACTATTTTTTCTTGGCCTACAAAAGGTGCTTGTTCTAATGGGGATAGTTTTATTTTGCGCACCCCCCCCCCAAAAAAAAAATAATAATATAATAATAATGAAACCTAACCTAACCTTATAGGTTTTAATGAAACCCAACCTAACCTTAAAGGTTTTAATGAACCTAACCTAATCTTATAGGTTTTAATAAAACCTAACCTAACCTTAAAGGTTTTAATGAAACCTAACCTAACCTTTTAGGTTTTAATGAAACTTAACCTAACCTTAAGGTTTTAATGAAACCAAAACCCAACCTAAAAAGGGTTTTTAAAGAAACCTAACCTAACCTTAAAGGTTTTAATGAAAACCCAATCTAACCTTATAGGTTTAAAAAACCCAACCTAACCTTAAAGGTTTAATGAAACCCAACCCAACCTTATAGGTTTAATTAAACCTAACCCAACCTTAAAGGTTTTAATTAAACCTAACCTAACCTTAAAGGTTTAATTAAACCTAACCTAACTTAAAGGTTTTAATTAAACTACCTACTTAAGTTTTAATAAACTAACCTAAACTTAACCACAGGGTAAAACCTTTTTTTTTTTTTTTTGTTTTTTTTTTTCGCAAAATAAAGCTATCTCCATTACAAAAAAACACCGTTATTAGGAAGCGCTATGATTATTGTCAAACCGCACTCAGGGCGTATGCATTTGTCATCAAAACCAGATCACCGTGTATAGTTTCGTGAACCAGTGAAAACTGCTCAGTGAATTGTCAGTGAGCAGAAAATGCCGTGTAATAGCGCCTTAAGTGTAATTTTTTTATGCTCATGAGAATGGGAGGAAAATGGGGGGTGTAATGAAGAAGGGATTGTTGGTGTTGGTGGAAAACTGGATGGGGGGAGAGTAGAGAAGGCGGTTGTTGAAGGTAGTGGCGGGGATTTGAGCAGAAAGCTCACCGAGAGTGTCACTCGGGATTATAACATGGCGCACCGTTTTTTTGATTTTCATGGATGACAGCGGTCCTAGCGTTGTGCACAGCACTGACAGTCCCGCCCGTGCAGATAGATGGGGGAATCGCTCCTCCTTTTTGTGTGTGGGGTGATAAGGAAGTGTGAAGAGGGGAGGAAGGAGATATGAGAGAAGGAAAGAGAATAAGATAAGAAGAGATTGGAGGGATGAAGATTATTCAGAAGACAAACTGACGAGGAAAACTAAGGAATCAAGAGGACGAATTCCTCACTCACTCCATTACCCATCACAACAAACGACCCATTCACTCACGCCTCATTACCTATCACCCTCCCACCCATTCACTCACCCATTACCCATCACCCACACCCATTCGCCTCACCCATTTCCCTTGTCAGGCACATTCACCTTTTTGGCATTAAAGTATCGTCCAGACCATTTCATCATTCCTAGTTGATGTAGTTTTAAGAGTATATCCATTATCGAGTGTATCACAATATGTGTCACTTTTTGGCATCCAGTCAGCCGTTTTTTTGAATAATCGCGCAATCAAAAGCTGTAAATTCCCCGAGCTTCGAAAACGCTGCTGGCAACAGCAGATGATTCGCCACGGCTCGGTGACATAGCACAAGAGGCTCCTCTTCCGCCGCTGCTGTGGTTGTGTGTATTATGTTTGTTATGTGTGTGTAGTAGTGTTTGTTTGTGTGTGTGTAGTATGTGTTTGTTGTGTGTGTGTGTTTGGTGTGTGGTGTGTAGTAGATGTTTGTGTGTGTGTGTAGTAGTGTTTGTGTTGTGTGTAGTAGTGTTTGTGTGTGTGTGTATAGTGTTTGGTGTGTGTGTGTAGTAGTAGGAATAGTTTTGGGTGTGTGTGTAAGTAAGTGTTTTGTGTGTGTGTTTGTAGTAGTGTTTGTGTGTGTGTGTGTGTAGATTGTGTGTGTGTGTTTGTTTGTGCGTATAGTGTTTTGTGTGTGTTGTGTGTGTGTGCGTAGTATAGTGGTTTGTGTGTGTGTAAGTAGTGTTTTTTTGCTGTTGTGTATTATGTGTTTTGTGGTGTGGTGTGAAGTAGTGTTTGTGTGTGTATGTAGTAGTGTTTGTTGTGTGTGGGTAAGTAGTGTTTGTGTGTGTGTGTGTGTGTGTTGTGTGTGGTGTGTGTGGTGTGTGTGTGTCGTAGTAGTGTTTTGTGTGTGGGGTGTAGTAGTAAGTGTTTTGTGTGTTGTGTAGGAGTAGTGTTTGTGTGTGGGTGTGTGTGTGGTGTCGTCGTGTTTGTGTGTGTACTCGTGGTTTGTGTGTGTGTGTAATATTGTTTTGTGTGTGTGTGTAGTCAGATGTTTGTGGTGTGTGTGTGCGTAAGTAGTGTTTGTGTGTGTGTGTGTAGTGTGTGTGTGTGTGTGTGTGTGTGTGTGTAGTACTTGTTGTGTGGTGTGTAGTAGTGTTTGTGTGTGTGTGTTTGTGTGTGTGTAGTAGTGTGTGTGTGTGTGGTGTGTGTGTGTGTGTAGTATGTTTGTGTGTGTATTCATTAGTTGTATTACATCTATTTGTCTTTACAGGCAGACAATGCTCGTGTGGCCCCGTCTTCAATCAACATTTTTATGCATTCATCTTAGTGCTTTGTGTTGGCCGAAGCAGCACCCCGATAGCAGGTCCACACACCCGGCTAACACCCGGAACACCATTCACTGCTGGGTGACAAGGCTCGGTTTTACGGAAACAACCCATCTGTTTATCCCGCTCCCCCGGGATCGAACCCGGACTTCTCGGTTGTGAACGCGCGTGCTTATTACCTTACACCACGGAGTGGTGTGTGTGTGTGGTCAGAGTGTTGGTGTGTGTGTGTAAATAGTGTTTGGTTGTAGTCCGTAGCTTTTTTGTGTGTAGTAGTGTTTGTGTATGTAGGTAGTGTTTTGTGTGGTGGTGTGTGTAGTAGTAGTGTTTTGTGTGTGTGTGTGTGTGTGTAGTAGTGTTTGTGTGTGTAGTAGCGGAGTGTTTGGTGTGTGTGGTAGTAAGTGTTTTGTTTGTGTGGTGTGTGTAGTAGTGTTTCTGTGTGTGTAGTAGTGTTTGTGTGGTGTGGTAGAATTGTTTTGTGTGCTGTAGTATAGTGTTGAACCTCAGCGGCTCCGTTGTAACACCCTGTTCGGATCCCCGCGTACTCTGGCATCAACATATAGGTTTGGTGTCTCCCACCATCACGCTGAGGTTTCCTTTTTCCTCATATAACCTAGCAGCGTCATTTAGTTCGGTCTCAGATTGAGCATCGTACTCTAGATCTATTCACAGCGGCAGATTTCACTGTCTGACACCGAAGTACAATCCGCTCATCATAACATTGCCGACAGTCTCACAGAGGCAGACGATTGTTGTTTACATTGGAGCGTTTCCGTCTTGTGAAGTCATCATATATGCGTAGCCCTGTTGGCAGGGAAATTCTTTTTTTCGCGCGCTTTTTACAAAGTTCGTGTTTTTTAGGAAATAAGGCTGGAAATCAATTATTTTTTGTGGATAGTTGTTTTTGAATTCAACATAATTAGGCAAAAAAAAATTGGGTCTGGAACGATTACTTTAAATCAATCAATCACTCCCTTTTCCCATCACCCTCACCCATTTCACTCACGCCATTACTGCATCACCCCCACCCATTAACTCCCCCATTACCCACATCACCCCCACGCCATTCACAATCACCCATTACCCGTCACCCTCCTCCATTCACTCACCCATTAATTACCTCACCCCACACCCATTCCGTCAACCCATTACCCATCAACCCACCCTAGTCCCATCATCCATCACCCCCCACCCATTCAACAGCACCCATCACCCCACACCCATTACCCATCACCTCCCCCCCACCCATATCACTCACCCCTTACCCATCATCCCGCACCCATTCACTCACCCATTACCCATCACCCCACCCATTCAACTCACCCATTACCCATCACCCCCCAACCTATTCCCCCCCCATTACCCATCACCCCCAACCATTCACTCGACCATTACCCATCACCCCCCACCCATTCCTCACTACCCATCACCCCACACCACATTCACTCACCCCATCACCCCACACCCGGCCATTATCCATCACCCCCACCCATTCCTCACACCATTAACCCATCACCACCACCCATTTTGACTTCAGCCCAAAACAAAATGTGTGTGGGGGGAGAGGGTATTGAGATTTGGCGACAATTTATTGAATGGACGGGCTTTCGGGGGGGGGGGTATGATTTCAAAAGGAACAAAAGTTTAATAACAAAAAAAATACATCCATCAATACCACTTCAGTTCATTATTTAAACTTAATACTACATATATTGCGTCTTGGGAGTATGAAAAACACAACACCGTGCACAGTGATGATATAAGCATTGTGACACTTTTACGATTGCAACATTCCGCATGAGCGGGCGCCCACTGTTCATCCAATGGTCGCGCCGAGTGACACCTCCTCTGGGAAGCTCTCTGATGTGAGTGGTTAAACGAGTCGTTGGGTGGTATACCACGTGGTGGAGTATAGGGGGTGAGGAGTCGGGGGTGGGTGGAGGTGAATGATAAAGAGGGGGAGGCGGAAGGGGGTGCAGAAAAAGGGGGGAGGTAGAGATGAAGGCACACGTAAACGGTTTTTTTACGTCACGGTAGACAGACTACAGCGAGCGTCCACGGAAGCTGCTACATAGATAACGATAGCGTCACGATATACTTACGATAGCGCTGCGTTTGGGTGACAAATTCGGGAGCTTCCCGATTTTTTAGTGCATGTGGAAATTATCCACCAAACACCCTCTCATAATTGGTAAGTGGTGTTTGTTTACCCCCGCCCCCCCCCCTAGTGAGAGGTATTTTCCGTTCATCATAGGAGGGCGGATATAGGATGTATATACATATCCTAGACTGGTAATGGGTAATATAGAGAGTATTTTCAGTAATGATTAGTACTGTGATAGGATAAATTATATTACCCAAGTGGTTAATAAACATTGCACTTAAGTAATCAGCACTTAATTTGGAACGCGTCATTGGTTTCGCCATAAATACTAGCCACTAAGAGATTTATGTAGCGGCTATAGGTAGGTGGCGATCGCTGCTCGCCCACAAGGGAGGAATCAGTACACCCAGACCCTGCCTTGAGGTAACATCATTGTTAAAGACGTGCTTGTCAGAATAGCAAGGACGGTACAACCCAAGACCCTCCGGAGTATAACATCAATCTAATTAGACTTTGCTGTCTACAAATTACTATAGTCTATTCCCTTAGGCTGGATTCTTGGGAGCTGCTCGCTGCATAGCCGAGTTTGTAAAGGACGTCGATGATTTGCTGATAGACTCGTGGTGGGTGGCGATGGTGGTGGTACTTGCCTGCCGCAACCCAAAACCGCCTTGGCGTTGGCCTCAGAAAATATTCATATTTCTTGGGTTTACGTCATCTCTTACAACAAGATAGGCTATTTTGTTTGCAGCAGTGAATCAGGCAGTGATTGTTTCAACAACACACTCCATTTTAATCTCAATAGGGTAAAAATAAAGTCATGACTGACTATCACAAGAGTAGGCGGGACTTTTAGGTTTTCAGTGCATTGAAATGTGTACTCCTACCCGATATTAACCAAGCTACCACCAGATTATATTTATGGAAAGCTGAGCCTACCAGCGGTTCATATACCATTGTTGCATATCATGAGCATAAAAAAAAATAACACTAGACTGAATATTTTAAGATAATTGAAGGAAAGAAAAAAAAGAGTGTATAAACATTCTTTCTTGCTTATTTTGTGCTGTCAATTCGCTGTAACTCCATATGTTTTGGTTGCATTCATTTTCAGCACTTTCGTTTCAAAATCCATTTACTTTTCCGGAGCTTCTGTGGTATGTATCACTTACAATAAGGAAAAGAGTAGGTGGTCAAAATGGCTAGAAAGTTAAACAGTTTCAAACTGACACAGTGACGGATGAACATTGCTCCCTCCCTATTGTACAGTAGAGACTCCTCGGAGAGCTATCAGAGGCAACCCGTCACGCCCAGATTTGAAACAGTTTAACTTTCTGTGCCATTTTGACCACCTACTCTGTTTTCCTTATTTGGTACGTGTACATACCACAGAAGCGTAAAAGTATAAGGATTTGAAACAGTGCTTGAAAATTGAATGCAACCAAACTGATCGAGTTACATCGAGTTGAAGCAAAATCAAGCAAGAAAAATGTTTATACACTCTGTTACTTTCATTTCAATTATCTTAATATTTACTGTAGTCTAAAGCGGCCTATTACACGGGCACTATTCTCTCGATGAGCAATTTTCACTGAGCAGTTTTTTTGATTTTGCTCAACCAAAGCCTGTTTTGATTGGCAAACAGGGAACTACTTTTGAAGCTATGTTTGCTCGTCATTTCAAGTGAGCAAAAACGTTTTCTGTATAAAGGGCCGAATAGTGGATGACTAATTATTTAATATGCAAGATCTTTTTCTTCTAAAACTCTCAAAAAGACATCTACATGCCTGCTGACGGGCCAGACGATATGGAAAGCTTACTGATTGCTTAGTTTCAGGCACATCCTACAATATGGAACATATATAGCCCTTTATTTTTAAAAAAACATTAAAAGAAACACCATACACCCACAATACCTAATAAGCCTGACCTTTCCAGTCATTTTGTTATTTACGGTGATACCAGGCGACGGTGTGTGCGAGGCCGTACAGTGTGTAGTGCGGTGTTGTGTATATGGTAAAGCGAGAGGCTAAAGTGCATGTTATGCACCCAGTGTGTGTGTCTGACCTAAGAGCGACGGTAGTTCTCGTCCTACTATAACGCGGTCAGCCCCGTCCGCCACGCCAGCGGATACGGCGCGGCCACCCAGTGGTTCCCTAAAGCTACTCGCCGGGGATTACAGGAAGGTTTAAATAGAATCAAAACCTTTGGCCTAATCAAAAAACCTTTCTAATTCGGTATATTGAATTGAAAGGTACATATTACGTTTCGTACCTGGATTTTGAGTAAAAACATTTTCGTACATACCTGGTGTCATTTTCGTAACTCTAGTAGTCAAGTTCAACTCTGGCGCTGAGTGTACGACACGACTATGTTTCATATAGACTACGAAACAAGCTTTTGGTAATAATGGACGAGAGTTTCAGCGGTCGTTTTTAGAGACAGCCAACTATTTTTTCTTGGCCTACATAGGTGCTTGTTCTACTGGCGATAGATTTTGTATTTTGGCGCAACACCCCCCCAAAAAAAAATAATAATTATAATAATAATGAAACCTACCCTAACCTTATAGTTTTTTAATGAAACCTAACCTAACTTAAAGGTTTTCATGAAACCTACTAATCTTTATGGTGTTTAATAAAACCTAACCTAACCTTAAAGGTTTTAATGAAACCTAAACCTAACCTTATAGGTTTAAATGAAACTTAACCTAACATTAAGGTTTTTTAATAGAAACTAACCTAACCTTAAAGTTTTACATGAACCTTAACATACCTTAAAGGTTTTTAATGAGCGCTAATCTAAAACCTTTATAGTTTATTAAACCTAACCTAACCTTAAAGTTTTTCAATGAAACCTAACCTACCCTTAGAGGTTTTTAATAACCTAACTAACCTTAAAGGTTTTAATTTAAACCTAACCGTAACCTTAAAAGGTTTTTTAGTTAAACTAACCCTAACCTTAAAGGTTTTAATTAACCCTAACCTAACCTTAAGTTTAATTAAATACCTAACCGAAACTTTAACCCAGTGGTATACTTTTTTTTTTTTTTATTTTTTTTTTTTTTGCGCATCAATAAAGCTATCTCCATTACACAAACTAACCGGCTTTATTAGGAAAGCGCTATGATTATTTTGGTATCATAACCGCAACTCAGGTCTGGTATGCATTTTGCTCATCAAAACACAGAGTCACCTGTACTATTTTCGTTGAGCAGCTCATTGAAATCTGCTCAGTGGGAAATCTGCTCAGTGAGCAGAAAAATGCCCGTGATAATGCGCCTTAAGTGTAATTTTTTTATGCTCGATATGCAGCAAGTAATTATTAAACACACGGTAGGCTCAGCTTTCATAAATATCATCTGGTAGCTTGTGTAATATCGGGTGTGAGAGTACAACATTTTCAATGCACTGAAAACCTAAAAGTCTCCTCCTACCGTGTGATCGTCAGTCATGACTTTATTTTTTTACCCTATTGAGTTATGAATGGCGGTTGTTGTGTTGACATCACTGCCTGATTTTTACTGCTGCAAACAATAGGCCCTTATCTTGTGTAAGAGATGAGTAACACCCCAGAAATATGGATATTTTTCTAAACTGCAGCGCATGGTTTTGGGTTGCGGCGAGGCAGTAGCGCACCACCATCGCCACCCAGCCCTAGTCTTCAGCCAATCAGCGACTGTCCTTACAACTACAGTCTAGGCAGCGACGCAGTTTCCCAGCCATTAATCCCCGGCTTTAAGTTAAATAGAGCTATCCAGCCCCCACCCGAGTTAACATCTCTTATTAATATGAAGAGATTGTTGTACATCGTTAATTTTGTACATATATAGTGTTAATCATAGGACTATTTACAACACACGGATGATAGCCGTGCGTCCAGTAACTTGGTGTGATACCACTTGACCGTCCCACGATTAACGGTTCCACCTCCTCTCTTGTCATTCACTTGGCGGCCTTGAATCCCGGCGACCACATCGGGATCACAAGATCCTTGCAGTATTGATCAAACCTACAGCATAATTCAACCCACTATCCACCGATATATCCTAGTTAGTAATTAGCGAGGGTATGGAGTCGTGGCAGGGATATAATGGGTTTGATGTTAGTAAGTAAACGAAGATTAAATATGTATGTGAAACCAATTTCCCACATTGGTGACCCAGTGAGGAATATTGATGAGTCATGTGATTCAAGGTTGGTAGTTAAGTGAGGTCTTATGAGCCTACCACACCGCTGGTTTTATGAGGCTGGAGGCGGTGGTTTTTCGAAGCGTCAAGAATGACTCAGCTGTTCAACTACCATATGCCATCACCCTTTGGTATAGATAAGCATCAGAGTTTTACGTACTATTTATTTTTAATAACTAAAGTGGGGGTTGGCCATAGGCCCTTGTTATGCGCCTTGTTAGGCCAGCCAACAGCGCCTCCGCCTTATATATAATTAATTATAAACTAACAATGATTTTAGTACGTAACTTGCATTTAATATTTCATTTGAGTTAATCATTAAAATCATGGCGGAAGGACTAAATCATTAGCTGCTAAATTAGTTGGCTGACACGATTATATAATACGTGGTGATGAAGCAGCTTGACGAACCCTATAGACTATATAGTTTTAAACTCCGGTCTGCTAATGCTAAAAGCTAAATGGGAAAAATAAGAGACGGGCTTACTGCATATAATGAAAGTTACAATTAAGACAAGCTGGGGATAAAGAAATTATTCAGTTATTGTTAACAATCATGAACCGAATGTCAAAGATATCTCGATAAAGTAATTAATATGAGGGATTACTGGAGTGTGCTCATATTTCCTCAACAGCGATAGTGCTTCTTAACCCAAGTTTTGCAATGTATTACGCCAGAACCCCCCCCACAGGGAGATCACGATTATTACGCCTGAGGGGTAATCGCTTATCGCCACCTCAGAGTTTAATGATCCCTCGTTAGTTGGGTAGTTTTTATCCTGCGGCCTGTTTTACGCAAATCAAACTGCCTGGTATTACGATTCAACTTTCTCAGCCTAACCAGTAACCACCTTAGACCTACCAAATAATAGATACAACCCTAATTCAGGGTGCTTCTATTGGGAGTACGAATATAAATTGTGTCTTAGTGAGGTGAAACATACGCCCTCCACATTTAATATTTATTCAATTGTTACACGAAGTTGAAGGTTTAATGCGCCTTGGTAATTGTCTAACCTGTCTCCGTGTAAACTCTTCAAATGCCAGCCCTCTAAACTTAAGAACTTGTAGAAATGTCAACAATCTTCATAACATCGCTCTTTGTCCTAACAGTGATAACAATCATACCCTACTGTAAGTTAAAATTGCAGTCACTATAAGAGTAGTTCGCAGCTGGTTTCCAACTGCCGATTTGAATGTGAGCCATAATGGTTTCAGTCAATTTAAGACGAATGTTTGACATGTGCACAAAGATCCTTCTAAGCAGAGAGATAGTTTGATTGTTACAACTACCGATAATTAATAAAGTGAACATAGCGCATGGATGCAGGTTTTCTTGCCAATAATGAGGCTCAAACCTATGACATAGTTCAACCCCTAGTCCAATTGGGAAGATATAAATGTAGTAGCTGCTGTATAAGTAAATACTATTGGTTATCACTTAACTGTTTAATGCATCTAAAGGACAAGCAGAAATGCTGAGGATAAATGGTGTTAAACATTAGCACTACCTTCAAAGACGTTGATTGACCTTTCCATTATAATAGGAGCCGATTATTTTGTGGGCGCTACCTAAGGAAAAAAAAAAAAAAGGTCCATCAAATAATACCGTCTCAATTTCACTTAGTGCTGGTGGTAGGTAATAATGGTAACCCTCCAACAACCCCTACAGTCGAAACAGGAGAGTATTCCTAGTATGCAACAACCCCTATTAATTACCATAATAGTGAACCCTTTCTTGCCCACATACCAATAAGTGAGTTTAGAGGAAAGTGGTAATTCCAGTTCCATAATGAATAATTTCCACTATGAAATTCCATAAAATACATGTGTCGCGAGGAGATAGCACCTCAAATTGAATACAGGAGTAATGGTTTTAAAGGCCTACCTGCTGAAAAAGTGTAATAATACCCTACATATGGTTTCCACTCAGTCAGACATATCTGAAGAATATAGAAGGGAACCTGAATTGATCCCAGATACCTGTGATAGATCCTAAAGGTTTTCCTATTGAGCAATACACCCTGCAAGGTTATACTCCGTCTGGTTAGATCCCTGCAAGGTTAAATACTCCCTGCAAGGTTTAAATACTCCCTGTAAGGTTAATACTCTACTCCCTGCAAGGTTTAATAACAAGGGATAGCTCTGATCCTTTGAAGTTTTTGGATCAGAACAATACAGAAGCAGGTATTTCCTGAAGGAATATCACTCTTGCTTCAGCCGCCCCCATAGGAACCAAATGACCATTAGTGGGTCTGTTCCGTGATCATGAGGGTATTAGTGTCGATGTCGAAATTTTCAAGCTGATCTTCCAAATAAAACCTTCCATCTCTTTCTCATATCATTTTGCATACTCATTACCAAAACGCCATCATCTTACTAAATTGTTGGTGGAAGAATATCATAGGGACTCCATTACATAATGGCGGAATTGCTACAATTGACACCGAATCCAGGTGGTAATTTTTGGATAAAATTCATGTAAACAGGCACCGTCCAAATATTACCTCAGATCTCTCATTACATTTTAATAGATCTGATTGTAGACTAGTTTCCTATCTAGGGCCCCCGGAACTTCCGCTGTAATGAGTTCTTAAAACCATTTTGAGGTTCAATGGTGAGTACTTACTGGGGAGACTAATACCATCAGTGAGATAACTCTCCCCCCCGATCAAGTATATTGTCAGCATATTCACCGGTACTCTTATCAGAACTATTAATATTTAAAATGCCAAAGACCACAGTGCCGAAACACTTTGAAAATGTTCCGGCCGCTATGTGCCTGTGTGGAGTCACATGAAGCGGGACCTTCACTTCGCCGGCCCCCAGGTGGGAAATTATCCAACGACACCTCTCAATTGGTAGAGTGGTAGTTTGTCCCCCCCGCCCCCCTAGTGAGAGGTATTTTCCGTTCATCATAGGATGGCCGTGTATAGGATGTATATACAATCCTAATGGTAATGGGTAAATATTACAGTAAATTTTATAATGATTCGTACTTGGGATCGGATAAATTAATATTCCAGGTGGTTAATAAAACTTGCCCACTTAAATAATTAGCACTAATTGGAGCGAGGTACTTGGTTTGTCGCCCATAAATACTAGCCACTACGATTTAATGTAGCGTGCTATAGGTAGGGTGCATCGCTGCTCGCCCACAGGAAAATCAGTACACCCCAGACCCTCCGTGAGGATACAGCAATTGTTAATAGACGTGCTTGTCTAAGTACCAGGATATACACCCGGACCCCTCCTGAGGATAACTCATCTAAGAGACGGGCTTGTGTCTACAAGTTCACTACCATCCCCTCACCGAGTTAACATCTCTTATTAATAGAAGAGATTTTGGTACATACGTTAATTTTTTTACATTTAGTAGTTTAAATCATAGGACCTGTGTACAACACACTGATGATAGCCGTGCGTCAGTACTTGGTGTGATAACCCACTTGACCCCACGATTACGCTTCCACCCTCCGCTCTTGTCATTCACGGGCGGCCTCGGATCCCGGCGACCACATCGGATCAAAGATCATTGCAGTATTGCATCAAAAACCTACAGCCATAATTCAACCCACAATTCACCGATAAGTAGTCCTAGTTAGTTATTAGCTAGGATATGGGAGTCGGTGCAAGGGATTATATGGTTGTTTGATGTTAGTAATAAACTCAGATTAATATGTGATGTGAAACAAATTCCCACAGATGCATGCACTATCTTTTCGTGGCCTCTTCCGAGTGCTCCGAGTGTCACATTCGGTCACGATGGGACCCATAACCAGGACCATGACGGCGCTACTCGTTGCTGTTGGCGCTTTCGTGGTTTCATTATTGTATGTGTGAGAGGGGGCTTAAGGATAATGCCACATACTGATCGTTTTAACGTAATGCCGAACGCGCTACTCAGCAACCTCCAACGAGTAACTAACTTCTTCCCCCTGGATTCGCTTTCACTCTCGTTAAAATGACATTACTGCGCATTATAAGCACGAGAATATATAATGAAATATATGATAATACGCATTTCGTGAACGTTCACCGCCCTGTTCAGTCCAGTCCCGGACCGGGTCGGGTGACTGATGGTCCGCGAGAAATACATCGAACTGCCCCCGTCCCATTCGTCGTTCTATTTGCTGGGGGATCGGTGGGCGGTGTAGCTGGAACTGAACTGTGGAGGCGGCAGGCGTCCATCTTGTCAATATCCTGTATGGCGTCGCCTTTTACCTTGCTGAAGACTTTTACAATCCACCACGCCTGTGATACTATAGTCTTATGGTCGAACCATCATGGTGTTTTCATGTCTTATCAGCAGCACGAGAATCTCCTGGGGATCAGAGAGGCTAATCTCCGGTCTTCACGACCTTGCGACTTCCAACCGCGGTTTTGGCACTTTGGCATTTCTGCGGGCCAGCTGATGACGTATTTAAAGAGTTGAGCTGTCAAAAAACCAGGCAACTGCCTCTTAGGCATTTGTAGAGCACGCCAATATACATAAAAATACTCATAAATTGAGTATATATGATGTTTTCTGACTCAAGAACTGAACAGGGCAAGTATACAAATGAATTAGGCCTTAAAACTATCTCCTACACTCGTGGTGAGTTTATTATGGGGTGATGGCCGAGTGGTGAACGGTGGCACTCACCGAGACCCTGACCGAGACCACCTCGCTTCAACAGCCCGGCGGGTAGCTGCCACTAACCGCCATGCATCAGACTGAAGGTATAATGGCTCCCTTTTCCTTAATAAACCCCAAGCCCTTGTCCATCCAGCCGTGATGGGTATCGGGTGTTCCGGGTTTTGTGACCCGCCTCCCGGGTGGTTGCTTCCCCCAAATGGCAGGAAGACCAGTTACGAATAGAGAGATTATCAAGCGGAAAAGATCACCCATAGTGACACCGTAGCGCCACTGCCATATCTCGTACCAGAATCTCCGCGACTTCCGGGTTGTACAAATAGAGGAAGTTAGTTAAGCTAAACACTGTGCCCTTTAACTCTTTCTGAATGTCTGCCCTGGTCGCCTTCCCCGCTGACTGTAGTGCGCATGCGCCAGTTCTCCCCACACTGGTCCAACCTGGTCCTGCTCGCTGGCTCAGCCAGGCCCAGTCCGTTCCAGCCCGGTGTCGTGTGGGCAAGTGTCTGTTTATGAGGGAACGTCTGTTTACTAAACAAAGGCAAAGAAAACGGGAGTTAAGGGGAGTAATTACTAATTTTGACTTGATCAACAAAGGCATGTCCAGGCGGCATATTCTCCCCGCGCTCTCCCTTTTCGGCAGACCGCTAGGTTAGGTAATGTTAGAAAAACGTTAAGTTAGGTTAGGCTAAGTTAGGTTAGGTTTAGGCTTACGTTAATTATAGTAACTTTGTGTGGGAATCACAATGAGGTTATTTTCAAGAAAATCCTGTCAAAATTAGTAATTACTCCCCTCAACTCCCGTTTTCTGTGCCTTTGTTTAGTAAACAGACATTCCCTCATAAACAGACACTTGCCCACACGACACCGGTCTAAACTGCCTCGCAAAAACAGTGACCGTCCGGGACTAGCCCAGTCCAGACCGGGCCAGAGCGGCCGCGAAAATGCGCTATAACTGCTTCCCTGGATTCAGCTTTTCACTCGTTAAAATGGAATTACTGCGCATTGATAAGCACGGAGGAAATATATGAATGAAATAGTTGTTGACTCTGAGTCTAATGGTTAGCTTTCTTGATTACGGTGTGGTGAATGATGAAGGCGATTATTGGTTTACAAAGATGCCGAGATTTAAGCCTGCTACTCAAGTTCCCATTTTCTGTATGTCACAGTATGTGTATCATTATTTCATTTTGTGGTAACGATATGCCCAATTCATATAGTCTTTTTTTTGGTATTGTATTAGGAAAACAATGAAATAATTTGGTTTAGAATATTTAACACGATTAACGTACAGTTTTCAATATACTTAAAGAAAGCAAGGTGTACCTAATCAAACGAGTATTTATTAAAATATTAAAACTATGACCAGTAAGATATTTCTCTCCTTTTAAGGGTTTGATATAAAAAGGCAAACTGTAATTCAAATTTATAGTATTTCCAAAATGATATTATAACGTTAAATTTCTGGTTTGTGTTTGAGGAAGACGTTCATTTGACCAGATCAGCCTTGTTGCCAGGCAGAGGCAGGCAGTCACCGAGTCACGTAACCTCCCGCGTGTTTCTGTGTGTCGTGGACTACGTATCTGTTGTGTTCATCCTGTTTTCCCCTTAAATTCCTAACTTTACCGGAGGATATTCGAGTGTGATTAAGTGACAGTGTCGGTCGTCACTGCGTGTACATTAAAACCTCGGAGGGGATGCTGGTTTATGGTGAAATAAGGTTAGAATCGGAGGCAGTGAGGCGTGAATGCACGCATCCCACCCGCCATATTGTGCCCGTGTCCCTGCGATACGCGCGTGCACCCATATAGTAGTTTATTGAAGCGAGTGAAGTCGTCCTGAGTGTTCTATAACAGTGAGTTATGTCCCTAGTAGTGTAATGATGCGAGTGAAGTACCAAGTGTTCTATAAGAGTCGAGTTGTGGTTACGGACGGAAATCAAACACAACTTTACCACCATTCCCCGCGTACCTAGAGTCTCCCTACCACTATCCCGTCCGTCCTGACACACTCCCAGTAGTAACAGTAGTGATGGTGACAGTTTAACCCCTTCACGCCCAGATCTTTCCTTTGCTATAAAAAATCGTCCGTTGTTAGCCATAAAATTACGAAAAGTCACTGAATAGGGTGGTGTGGGGGGACACCGTACTATTAGTGGAAAAATATTCATAAAAAATCCATTTTTTACCTGAGAGAGTGCACACTGTGCCCAAAACAAACTTCACAATATGGCCCACCTATGGAAACCCCATAAATACTTAACTCAGATAAAAAGGGTCTTTAAGGTTTTTTATACATTTTTGGCACCCTCGTCCGGTGTCCCCCCCCACGAGGGGGGACCCCGGGATCGGGTATGGGGGGGCACCGTATGAATATTTTTAAACTCATATTACATCAAACATTATTGTTTTTTTTTTGCCTGAATAAACATATTCTAAGCCTAGACACCCACCATTATTATTAGGTGATGAAATGAAAGATAAGCTCATATAAATAGCATTTATTAAAAGATGGGTCTAGGTATTTTTATGGCTCACTATTCAAAGTGCATAAATGAAGGCATGCCAGCGGGGGAAACACCTTCACCAGGTTCAGCCTCCCTCTTGGTGATGCCCTTGGGGTCACCAGGACACCCTTGCACTGTTCTGGATCAACAGAAGCTTCATCTAGGATGGTAGGGAAGGTGAACGTGTCTCGGGTGTTAGCGGCTTCATCCGGGGGAAAGAAAGGTTTAATTTTCCTCCTCCATGATGGCCAACACCTGAGCAACATAGCACACTAATGTGCCCACACCCCTTTCCCTCCACTTCACTGAACCAACAAAGTCCCCCACCTGTGATGTTTTCGCAGCAAAAGGGTGTGATGCTGCAGTCCAGGTGCCCTCGTCGTCCACCTTATCCGAGTACTGGGAAGGAGTCGTCCAGCTGAAGTCGGACATCATCAACCTCCTCCTCGTCAGTGTTTCTTCCTCCGGGACAGGCACAGACTTCTTCCGCTGTGGACCCTTTCTTCTTTCCCAATGTTTTTTCTTTTCAGCCGCTGCCTTCTTTTTGTTTTCCCAGCTTCTGCTCTTCTCTGCCTTCAACCTCAGGTCAGATATTGCCTCCTCATTCTGGGTTTAAAATGCAGGCCCGCACCCTCTTCCTCCCTTTCCCATAAGGACGAGGATTAGCCTTAGGGAACGGCCCTGACACACTCTGGGGTTAAGTCTGTCTTTTGAGAAAGGGTTTGTCCTGGGGTGGCAGGGTGCGTCGTGCTGGGGCCCGGGGTGGCAGGGTGCATCGTGCTGGGGCCCGGGGTGGCAGGCTCTGTCGTGCTGGGCTCGGGGGGGCAGGCTTTTGTCGTGCTGGGGCCCGGGGTGCAGGGGGCGTCGTGCGGGGCCCGGGGTGGCAGGCTCTATCTTTGCTGGGGCCCGGGTGGCCAGGCTCTGTCGTGCTGGTGCTCGGGGTGGCAGGCCCCTTGTCGTGCTGGGCCCGGGGTGGCGGGCACATCATCTAGCCTGGGAGACACAGCGGGAAGGGTATAAGCTTCTGAGGTATGGCCTTCACCATCGCTCCTCTCCATCTGAACTTCCTCCATCAGAAGAAGTTGGAGTAACTTCCACTACAAATTCTGGTGGTGCCGGTCGCTCGGTTACATGCGCTCCTACAAACACATCTCTGGGAAGATGTTTGCGATTGAGTGGCCATATACCAGTCGCCCGGAAACCACTGAGAATGTTGGAGGGGGTATTTGGCTTTGGTCCATGCCTCAGAAGCAAACTCTGGAAACTTGTGGACTGTTATGTGCTCGTTAGGGTGCATGAGCGCGTGGTCGTTCAGTAGGGCACGCAGGAATGTCTTAAAGGGACCAAAGACACTCACATCCAATTGGCTGGAGTTTTGTCTGTTGTATGCGGAGGCAAGGTAACAATCACGATACCATGCATTATCGCAAACTCACAGGCTGAAATGTTCATGTGACATTCAGCATTGTCCATGATCAGAAATCTTGTTCTCTACAGAAGAACAAGATTTTCTCATGGAGATGCTGAAGTGCCCTGCACGAAGCATTCACCATTCATCCCAGCCCTAGGGTGCAATTCCCTTTGGAACCAAAGATTTGTGTTCCTCATGAAAGCGGGATTCCATCGGCATCTGGGGAATTATAAAAACTGGAGGGATGGACTGCCCCCCCAGCATTTATAATGCCCACAAAAGTCATGCTGTCACCGCGTTCACGAGTTCCTGCGTGGCTACTGGCTGGCCTCTCGCACACACAACCTTGACTGGCTTCATAACAGTCGACAATGAACTCTCATCCAAATTGTTAAATCCCGGTCCGGCGTGAATGTGTAATTCTCCAAAGCTAATGTGTAAGCCTTAAAGAAGGGTTTTCCCCATTGACTTTGTTGAAGGCAACAATCCTGGCCAATGGACCCTGCCTTCCGGAGCCTTCAATACAAGGTTTGGAGACGGTTCATGAAGGCATTACCAGTCCCTTGTCGCCATTTTCTCTTTCTCCCAGGCAGCAGGGATGCTCTTGCTCCCACAAGCTATGGCATACTGGTACACCATCCTACGCCAAACGTTCATGGGCAGGCCGTAGAACATCTTTGGGCTGCGTGGATGGTATAATCAGCAATGTATATTTCTTGTTGAGGCTGAAAACCCTATTGCTACGGGAAGCAACAGCCATATAGGTAACTCCATCCGACGCTTCTTCGATAGATAGAAGGCGTCCTGTAACAAAAGAAATGAATTAAGACTTAAAGGCCTTTCTGGCAACAAAAGTTGACAAAAAATTAATAAATAAGCGCTTGAAGGCATCCTTTAACAAAAGAAATTAATTAGGGCTTAGAAGGCCCTTGCTGGCAATAAAAGCTAACAAAAAATGAATAATTTTAAAATCATAAATCTAGAGACCCTTAAGCTATCCCTGGAGGGCCTTTTTGCATGACCTCATCCCAGGGAGACCAAAGAAGGGCGTGGGATGAGTCATACAAAAGACCTTGGGGAGATATGGAACTAAATAAGCAAATTACAGCAAAAGTTGTTTTCTTGATTTTGAAACTGTCAGCGGCTTCTTTCAGGCTGCAGCTAGTGGCCCGCGGTGCTTAAAGGCAGCCTCCAGGTAGTGCGGTCCATCTCTTGTCGCTCTTCCTGACATATTTGCGAGGCATGATGACGGTGATGGCGGTAGGTTAGGTTAGATCTGAAAAGAGTTAATGACATTAGACATCATGCATAGTTAGGTTAGGTTAGTTTTAGGTTAGCTTAGCTTAGTATTTTTTACAGTGTAGAGGCGATTCTTTGCATGGCCCCATATTATTTTTGGGACTTGATTCTGGCAATATATGTGGGGGATCACCGAACGTCATGCCCCCAAAATATGCAGTGTTAAATGTTTTTTTTAACCATAAAAAATTAATTCTAGAATCATTCTAATAACATAAATCACTTATATAATAGTTAGTTCATGTGCTTATAGCATAATAACACTGATATAGCATCATAATTTAATACCAATCACCTTCAACTTTACACCAACAAAAAAACACTGTTCCATTTAATTTAAATGCACTAGTTTTACCACCACCATTTAATATCATGCTAATATGCATAGTCCCTTTACTTTTTCTTATGTTTTTTTCTAAGTATGTTAAAAATATATAGATTTTCCAAAATCGTAGTGATGCGGGGATCACCGAACGTCATGCCCCGAAAATATGCAGTTTAAATGGGTTTTTTTTTAACCATAAAAATTAATTCTAGAATCATTCTAATAACATAAATCACTTAATATAATAGTTAGTTTTATGTGCTTATAGCATAATAACACTGATATAGCATCATAATTTAATACCAATCACCTTCAACTTTATGCCACAAAAAAAAACACTGTTCCATTTAATTTAAATGCACTAGTTCCCCCACCACCATTTAATATCATGCGAATATACATAGTCAAACACTGTTTGTTATGTTTGTGTAGGTATTTCAAAGATATAGCTTTTTTCAAAATTTCACTGTACGTTGATCCCCCGCACTTCACCATAAAAACGTTGTCCCCCGCGCCACCAATTTTTTTTTTTAAATAATGCCAACGCGGCCTGTTTCCCAAAGCATGCACTACTTTTACCTCAATAACATGTCCCAAACGGGTTTTACCTCGTATTGCAAACTTACCTCAAAAGAATCACGCCATCACAGCCGACATGAGACACTAATAAAAGACGCGAAAAGTAACAAGGAACATACGAAAAATAAAAATTTTTTAAACCCGGTAAACACGGAGGTGACGCTTTTACCTACCCTGTTGCCTCCAATGTAGTTCACTGAGGGTGGCGCTGCCCTCCGTGGTGGCATGGTGGCGCGAAATTTGAATTAATTTTCGCGTTGTAGCCTTCGTACGTGATCCCCCCCGTTCGGTGTTTACCCCACCCCACCCCCATACCAAATGGACCCTTTACTCTACTTGAGGGAAGGATTGATTTGAAATCTTCAAGCCTCAATAGTTGGGCAGTGATGTTGATTTTTCTATGTGAACAGTATTTTTGATGATACAGCCAATTTAAGTACAGAAAATTTATACGCTCTAAAACGACTGGCGCCATGTTGTGACGTCAACAGCGCAGACACAGAGCAAAATAGCTGTGAAGCTGCCGTACTATATGTACTACCTACTAATACACCAACTTGCATTACCCTACTAACCGCAGAGACCAGTATCCTCCTTCAAGTGATGTAGTAGGTATTCACTGTGTTTGTGAATATGTAGTTGTAGTTTATAAGGAAAAGTGGATAGCCAGAGATAAGTGGCCCGTGACACCAGACAAGTGATGATTCTGGATCGGCATTCCTTATAGGGAGCTTAAATGAACCTGCAAGACATGTAAAGCTAGACAGATAGACAAACTCATAGAGACAGGTAGAAATGTATGGCTTTCTTTCCCACATAGCAAACATCACCTTCGTCACTACTCACCACTACAACCTTTACTAACCATACATTTCTACCTGTTCCTCTATGATTTCGTCTATCTGTCTAGCTGTACATATCATTGCAGGTTCATTTAAGCTCCCTATAAGGAATGCCGATCCCAGAAGTCATCACTTGTCTGGTGTCACGGGCCACTTATCTCTGTCTATCCACTTTTTCCTTATAAACTACAACTTACATATTCACAAACGCAGTGAATACCTACTACATCACTTGAAGGAGGATTACTGGTCATCTTGCAGTAGTAGGGGTAATGCAAGTTAGTTAGGTTAGTAAAATAAAACTATAATTTTACAAGGTTAGGTTAGTAATTTTTTTTTTTATGGGGGTCTCGCTATGAGGTTATTAGTGAGATTAGGTTAGGTTAGGTTAGATTAGTAATATTAAACATATTATGTTTTTGAGGGGTCCAGGGGGGTCGTTAAGGAGGGGAGGGGGGTGAAGGGGGCATCTCCCCCACTTTATAATTAGAGTTTAGAGGTATCTGAAGGGATCTGTGAAGGTCTGGAGGAAAAAACACTCTCATAAGGGCGGGAAAGGACTCTAGAATTTTACCTAATTCACTGCGTGTTGTATGTAAATATAACATGAAAAACCCAGCCTGTCTCATCCCTACCTCAAAAGCCTTGCATACTGCATCAACTTATCACAGCTCAGCTAAAGCCCCACAGCTACATATCATTTGCAAGTTACTTATCCATGCACAAGTACATACATTAATAATACATCAAAATGGTCTTCACAGCAATAGTATGAATTTTCCTTCATCGAGAAATCACGCCTTGCAGACATCCACCACTGTTTCCTCTTTTTCTTGTCTTTAGGCATAGTTATGAACACTTTCTCTGGAGTTTTAATTGTGGTGTTTTTGCACATCAGCACAAAACAAGCATAATATGTTCTTTTTGTCTGGTACATGTTGAATGCATAGATAGGTACTGCGGTCTGCTGAGCCAAAACAAGCTGATCAGCTGATCAGGCTTCTTCTCTTCTTCTTTCTAGGTGGGGAGCTAAACCACGGTTTTCAGTCGCAGTTCAAAGCCTATTTTCCGGCTGGCTCCCTGAGGGCTTGTAGGATTAGGCCCTAACTCTCTGCTCTTTTTACCCAAGCCTTTTCTAGAAATACTTTAACCCCTTCAATGATTCTTCTATTGGTGTCCTGTACCCTACTCAAACCTAAAAGAAATTCCATTATCCCATCTATGTTCCCCTCTGCCACTCTATCCCACTGATCCACGCCTACCTCCCGTGCCACTATTGCTATAAGCCGCTCTCTTTCCTCATCATACCTTGGACACATTAATACCAGGTGATCTACAGTTTCATCTAGTCTACCCATACACATTTGACATATCTTGCTTCCTTCGTTTGCCCATCTATATGTTCTACTATTGACCTCCAGAGATTTTGTCCTTGCTTTAAATAATAAACCACTCCCCAAGCTACCATCATAAAAGACCTCACACTTTGGTGTGGTCTTCCCCTTGTGAGATCGAGATCTGAGGCGAGATCCGAGTCTGCGCTTACTACGTCACAACCAATCACAGCGCGTTCCGCCGTGTTGTGATATTTTGGCCCCAAAAAAGCCATATATTTCATTTATGGTGCATTTCTCAGCAAAAAGAATATGAGTACAGTGATATGTAGCCTATATTGCACCCAAAGCTTCATAATGCTCCGTGTTTTAGGTGTGAGTAAACGGGTCCATTAGTTAGTTGAAAGGATACTGAACAAGTCATATCTATATGAAATCTTGCTTATATTCACTTAAAATCGTCTAATGGGGGTCCATAAAAACACCGTATCGGACTGGATCTGAGCAGTAAACACCGGCGAATAGGGCCAAAGGGGTTTTAATAGTTTCTAAAAAGAGAATATATACATGACATTAGGCGTAGTTGTATCATAGTTTATCAAATATCGATATCAAGAGATAACTTGTAACACGGGCATTTTATATTGAACAGCGATCTGTGTCATTTTGTGTCTTCGGTTATAATGGACGAGATTTTCTTGGTCGTTTTCAGAGACACCAACTATTTTTTCTTGACCTACAATAGGTGCTTGTTCTAATGGTGCTTGTTTTATTTTGCGCAAACCAACCAAAAAAAAAAAATGAACCTAACCTAACCTTATGTTTTATGAAACCTACCTAGCCTTAAAGGTTTTAAGAAACCTAACCTAACCTACGGTTTTAATGAAACTACCTAACCTTACATATTCACAAACACAGTGAATACCTTACTACATCATTGAAAAAGAGGATTACCTGGTCATCCTTGCGGTAGTAGGGGTAATGGCAAGTTAGGAGTTAGGTTAGTAAATATAACTATAATTTTACAAGGGTACGGTTATGTTAGTATTAATTTTTTTGGGGGGGTCTCGCTATGAGGTTATTAGTGAGTTAGGTTAGGTTAGGTTATAGTAAGGTTTTGAGGTTAGTAACATTTAAACATATTTACCTTTTTGAGGGGTCCAGGGGTCTTAAGAGGGGAGGGGGGTGAAGGGGGCATCTCCCCCCACTTTCTATTACAGTTTAGAGGTATCTGAAGGGATCTGTGAAGTCTGGAGGAAAAAAACACTCTAATAAGGGCGGGAAAGGACTCTAGAATTTACCTACCTCACTTGCGTGTTGTATACTTAACATGAAAAACCAGCCTGTCTCATCCCACCTCAAAATGCCTTGCATACTGCATACTACTTCCCGCCAACTTATCACAGCTTCAGCTAAAGCCCCACAGCCTACATATAATTTGCAGGTTACTTATCCCATGCACAAGTACAATACATTAATAATACATCAAAATGTCTTCACAGGCAATATTATGATTTTCTCCTTCAATCGAGAAATCCGCCTTGCAGACATCCACAACTGGTTTCCTCCTCTTTTTTCTTTGTCTTTAGGCATAGTTATGAACAGTAGTAGTAGTAGTAGTAGGTAGTAGTAGTAGTAGTATAGTGTAGTGGTGGTGGGTGGTGGTGGTAGTAGTGTGGTAGTGGTAGTGGGTACTAGTAGTGGTAGTAGTAGTAGTAGTAGTAGTAGTAGTAGTAGTAGTGGTTGGTAGTAGTAGTAGTAGTGTAGTAGTAGTAGTAGTAGTAGTAGTAGTAGTAGTAGTAGTAGTGGTGGTGGTGGTGGTGGTGGTGGTGTTGGTGTGGTGGGTGGTGGTGGTAGTAGTAGTAGTAGTAGTAGTAGTAGTGTAGTAGTAGTAGTAGTAGTATAGTGTGTTGGTGGTGGTGGTGGTGGTGGTGTGGTGGTGGTGTGGTGGTGTGGTGGTGGTGGTGGTGGTGGTGGTGGTGGTGGTAGTAGTAGTAGTAGTAGTAGTAGTAGTAGTTGTAGTCGTATAGTAGTAGTAGTTTTATTTGACAAAGCATAACAACAATATACACCCAAATCTATACAAAGGAACATTCTTATCTGTTTTGGTCTATATAAAGACTAAATAAACAACATAAACTTGAGAGGAGAAGGAAAACACAGTCCTGGAGTTTTTAAATGGTGGTGTTTTTGCACATTAGCACACAAAACAAGCATAATATGTTCTTTTGTACCTGGGACATGTTGACTGGAAGGTACTGACCGGTCGCTGAACCAAACAAGGCGAGATCTGAGTCTGCGCCTACTACGTTCACAACCATCACAAGCGCGTTCCCCGTTTGTGATATGTTTTGGTCCCCAAAAGCCATATATTTCATTTATGGTGCATTTCTCAGCAAAAAGAATATGAGTACAGTGATATGTAGCCTATAGTGCACCCAACGCTTCATAATACTCCGTGTTTTAGGTGAGGGTAAACGGGTCCATTGTGGATCGTCATTTAGCGGTACATTAAAAATTCA
>JACEEZ010003776.1:52500-54175 GCA_016584305.1 Chionoecetes opilio
GACTGCTCTTACTTCATTACCCCATGAAATATAAACAACATGAACCCCGAAAAAAACCTTTTCTCCTCTGTTTTGATCTATCAAAAACTTTCGATAGTGTTTTTACATGATTCTTTAAATAAAACCCCAAGCTCAAAAATTTATTCCTACTGGTTTGACAGATTTTAGGAACAGAAACCCAATCTGTTCGCAAAAGAATTTATTTCAAATAAACACAAAATGATTATGGCGTCCCACAAGGATCAATTTTGTCCAATCCATTTAATATTTCGAAAAACTTTGAATATGTCAAAGGGTGCACAAAAATCCCAAAAGCTGATGAAACCCCAATTATACATACCAGTAATGTAGATGAACTTACACGTCTCATTCGAAAAATTGAAGAAACCCTTTGGTTTTAAGAAATATTTTTTTAGTAAAGGTATAATGCTTAACTCAAGCAAAACGCAGGTATTTTTTTTGGAAAATAAAAACTTTTGTCACATGTCCCCTTCCCAATGCCGTCTCAAAATAGATAAGGATACCATTTACCCAAGGAATCATGTTAAAAATTTAGGTGTGTACATTGATCGGGTTTTTGTTTTTGACAAACTATCAAAGGTACAAAAAAAAAATTTTTGGTACACAATTTTTATAACCGTGTAAATGCAATCTTTACAAACCCTCCCGAATAATTGCGTGAGTCATTAGTACTCGCAAATCAACTACGTATTTGGATATGGGGCACGACAAATTTAATATAAGAGCGATGTCCAAAAAATTTCAAAAATTTGCAGCCAAGGGCCATAGGGGGGGGGGCTAAGAAATACGACCATGAACGCCTATATTAAAAGAACTAGGGTGGATAAAAAAAAGAAAGCATTTTTTGGACCATGTACCATGTCTTTTAAAGGTATTACACGATTTTTATCCTGCATGGTTCAAGAAACTTCCTACGTTCGGAAGGGGAAACCCAAAAAACAGAACCCAAAAACAAAAAATTTTTATATGTACCCAAAAAAAAAAACAGATCGGGTGCTAGAAGTATGGATGTTAGGGCCTAAAAAATTTGGGAAAAACCTGCCCCTTAAACATGATGCGCTACTTTCCCCACTTTAAAGTAAACTTACCAGCATTCTTTTAAAAAAACACATCAAATTTTAAACCTACCCTAATTTTTAGCAATGTCTGTATCCTTTTTTCATTGTTTTTGTATTATGACACCCTTTTTTGTATGTGATATTTTTAAATTTAATTTTTGTATTTTATCTTATGATGTATTTTTGGAAATGTAAAGAATAACCCTATTTCAGTGGGAAAGAAAAATTTTTAATTTTAATTTGAACTCCTTTTCTCTCTCTCTCTCTCTCTCTCTCTCTCTCTTCTCTCTCTCTTCTCTCCCTCTCTCTCTCTCAAAACCTTTTCCTTCCAATATCCACTTTCCCTTTTCCTTCTCCTCTTTTTCTCCTTCCCTCCTCTTCCCTCCCTCTTTCCCTCCATTCCCTCCCCTTCCCTTTCCCTTTCCCCCCCCCTTTCCCCCCCTGTTTCCCTCCGTCCCTCCACCTTCCCTCCTTCCCTCCCTCCCCCCCATCATAAGATCTTACCGGCCTCAAAGAAAGGGAATATGGCTTTATACCTCCGTCTTGTGTTTAAGGGGGGGAGGAGGGGGGAAAGGGCCAAGGGGCCCCCCCCCCCC
>JACEEZ010003777.1:0-24737 GCA_016584305.1 Chionoecetes opilio
TCCCTTTTTCCAAATTGCAAAGAAGCATCCAAAACCTTTTTTGGTTTTCCCAATCAAACCCCCTTTTTTTGGCCAAGTTAGGGGTCATGTTTACATTTAATTTTTCACATTTTGGTATGAAAAATGCGTATCTGGACTACTGCTTATTTTACTTTCTGTGGCAGTTTAATGATGGATGAGATCCACGCAACAACACCCAAATTGATTTCTCTTTAACTGAAAGTTCCCCCATAGTCTTTTTACAATGGGTAGTAGGCCACAGTTATCTGATCCAACTAACATATCCACTTGACCAAATTGGCCTTTTCAATATCATGGCTTAATACTCCAAACAATTTTTGCAACCTTATCGGTGTTTATTTTAGCTACTTCTGCTGTTATTTCATTAATACCACATGCAATGACCTCCCAAAGTTTCCCTTTGATCATCAATTAGAGGAACAAATATTCCTTACTTTCAAATTTCTCAGTAAATTACCTACTTTTGTCACAGCTAAATTCACGTCTCTTCCCTTCAACCCCAAGTTGCTTCGCCATCCTATGAGTTATCATGGTCACATTAGATCCAGGTCCCACAATGTTGTAAATGTTTGGTTCTTACTCCTAACTTTGCTGATCATAAGAAGAACCCCATCATAGGAACAAAAGTTATTTGTGGCTTTCCTGGGATACTAGGGAAAATTGCTATAATTGAACTATTATGCAATATATGGTGATGTAATCCCCCACAAACGCCTGTCTGTCCTTCCTCACCTCACACTTCTCTTGTTAGGGCAGTTATTACTTAGATGTCCTATGTGTAAACAACAGAAACAAACATTATTCATAAAATCATTTCAAACTTACCTGATTGTTTAACCTATGAAATCCTGCACATTCTGTAATATCATGAGTGTCAGAATCATGGAAAAACATTTTCTTGCTTGACCTGTACATTGCCTTGTTTCTAACCGCTTAGAAATTTGTTCCTAACTCGTGTGACTTTGACTGTCCTACCACATTAATATAAGATCAGTCATATTTCGAGTCATGTTAACCATACATGCATGCATTTGTTTCTGATGAGATTCCTGGCTTTCGTGCAATTGTTAATCGCTGCAACTAACTCAGTTACTTTGGCGGGTTCCTCACTCACATAATTATGAATCATTGCCTTTGAACTCGATGTTACCCCCAAATCAGTCTCCATATACTCAATGACTCTCTTCTCAGTAGTAAAAAAATTTGAGCAATTCCTCAAATAATTTACTCGATCTGTCAGTCCTGAGCTATCAATACCCAATCACGCTTCTGAGTTAGAGGTAATAATCTTTCCACTTGTGTCACCATAGTAGTAGTGTTCATTTCTGAAGAAAGACCCATCCTTTCAAGTCTAACCAACATCTTCTACTGGGTCACCATATCAACAAAATTCTTAGGGCTTCCTTCCACTATGGGTTTGAGCGACTTTATCTCACTTATGACTGCATCTGTTATTTTCACTGAATCACCAAATTTATTATCCAAGCGCTCAACCATGTCACTAAAACTGTCCTCCACACCCTTCACCACGGCTAGTGCATCACCAATCAAGCAAGATTTCAGAGCATATGGATCTTCACCATAATATTAGTCACAAGTCTTTCAAAATCTTTACGAAAAGTAGGATAATCTCTGATATTCCCACTGAATGTCGGAGGATCCAGTGACTTCACTTTCACACGAGTACCTTGTTTGTCCGTTTTACATTGATATGTTTAACCAGCTTCGAGTGTTTATCAGATTTAACCCTTTCAAGTTGTAATATGTACTGCTCAGCTTTATCAAGTTCACTTTGATAGTCAAGACTCTTGTCCAAGACTATTGACAGACAACAATATACCCATTATCCATAATAGCAATAATCTATTTTATCATTGTAATAATTAAAATGCGCAAGTCTCAGTCAGGTTCAAGTCAACTCAGGTTTTTTCAGGGCATTGCGGAGACCTCACTAGGGAGGGACATGGATCCCGTTGTTCGTTGTTGGTGTGGGGCGGAACGCTATCTGCAAATGTTAGTGTTTTGGTGTTGATATTCCTGTACGTGTATTTGCCTGCCCGTATCTACCGAATGCTCCTCTTCTTTCTCCTCCTCCACCTAATACTACTAAACTACTAAACTTGATAAATGAAATACTTAGCATCAGCTGACCAACTTGATTTCTTCGTTTCTACGTAATTTTTTTCTTATAGTATAGGAGTATGTTTTGATATTGCCCCGCGAGATATATTATTAATATCCCAGGATTGATTACGGTTAGTGTAGTTTCAGTTAGTTTACTCATTCCTATTATTCTCATAAAGGAACTTCCATGTTTCTATCCTCTTTAGGGACAAGGTATACTTTTCCAACTGTTTCTCTTACATGCATGACGTACCGCAAACGTGATTTATGGATCTCTGAGTTAGATGTGTGTATTGTATCACCCCAGCTATTAGACACTGTTAATGATTTTCTGTGGTGCATCATAGTTACCTCCTTCTGACCACGCCCCGATAACCATGAGAGTCACTAACACAGGGGTTAACCTTGGTAACCTACTTGTTCGGGCAACGTCACTAGGAGGCCACGCAGCACTGCTTGGAATGGCGGGAAGTCTAGATTGATCGAAAAGCCTCTCAAGTACTATAATATGAACAAGGATAGCTTTTGAGAAATATCACACAACAAATGTTATGCATACGGGATGATAATTTAAATTCTTATGTTATAAACTTTCAGAAGCTTTGTATACGTGTGCTAAGAGCATGTACCGAGGATGAGGAGAGAGTGTGTGTAGATGGGATGGATTTAGGAGATGGGAGAGGCTATTGGAGGATGAGGACGATTCAAGGGTATGGAAAGCCATTAATTGGAAGGTGACTATGATGTATCAGCTTATGGTGATTGTACTTACCAGTTGATGCAGATTTTAGGGACCACTTTGAGGAAGTACTGAACACTCCACGAGCTACTTATTATGAAGAACCGAATGTGACTACAGATGTTAGCATCCCTGTCTTGGACGAACCCATATCTCCCTCAGAGGTACAAACTCAGATACGAAGGATGAAGGTTGACAAGGCGTGTGGGCCAGATGATATTCCTCGAGGTGTGTTCACACTATTGCCAGCCCAGTGGATTGTTACCCTTATCACTTTATTCAACAACGTTTTTATGTCTGGAGTATTTCATGATGCATGGATTAGAGCAAAAATCTTTGTAATTTTCAAGAAAGGAGATAAAACCAATCCTAATAACTATCGTGGAATAAGTGTCATAAATGCTATTGCCAAATTGTACGAGATGGTTTTGTGCGAACGCTTGAGTCAGTGGTTCAAACCCATGGAGGTAGTATTAGGGGAGAGGCCGAGGCGCGGAAAAAGTGAGGTCATTCTAGTCGGCCGGCGGCCATTCAAGGATTGGCAGAAAGGCTGTTGGTAGAAGCCGCTCCCTTTCCCTGATCTGACTTAGCTGAATATGCACCAAACTTGACCCCACCCTGGCTGCCACACCCACACTTGTGTTTATGTCAAGGTGTGTTTATCTAGCAACCATCAGTCACTCCCAGGCGGGGAACACGGCAACATGGAAAAATTAGTGACTGAGGTGGTGCGCTGTTATTAGTGGGGCATTGATGTAAGTATTGATTTATATATTTGTGTATTGTATATTTGTGAATACATACTATTAAGTGTTCATATACGGATTTGTGATGTGAAGTCGTATAGACTGGCGGCCTGACATTAGGAGTGTTTATTTTAGTTACTTCTGCTGTTATTTCATTAATACCACATGCAATGACCTCCAAAGTTTACCTTGATCATCAATTAGAGGAACCAAATATTCCTTACTTTCAAATTTCTCAGTAAAATTACCTACTTTTGTCACAGCTAAATTCACGTCTCTTCCCTTCAACCCAAGTTGCTTCGCCATCCTATGAGTTATCATGGTCACATTAGATCCAGGGTCCCACAATGTTGTAAATGTTTGGTTCTTACTCCTAACTTTGCTGATCATAAGAAGAACCCCATCATAGGAACAAAAGTTATTTGTGGCTTTCCTGGGATACGTAGGGTAATTGCTATAATTGAACATATTATGCAATATATGGTGATGTAATCTCCCACAAACGCCTGTCTGTCCTATCCTCACCCCACACATTCTCTTGTTAGGGCAGTTATTACTTAGATGTCCTATGTGTAAACAACAGAAACAGACATTATTCACACGAATCATTTCAAACTTATCCTGATTGTTTAACCATGAAATCCTGCACATTCTGTAATATCATGAGTGTCAGAATCATGGAACCAACATTTTCTTGCTTGACCTGTACATTGCCTTGTTTCTAACCGCTTAGAATTAGTTCCTAACTCGTGTGACTTTGACTGTCCTACCACATTAGATATAAGATCAGTCATATTTCGAGTCATGTTAACCATACATGCATGCATTTGTTTCTGATGAGATTCCTGGCTTTCGTGCAATTGTTTAATCGCTGCAACTAACTCAGTTACTTCGGCGGGTTCCTCACTCACATAATTATGAATCATTGCCTTTGAACTCGATGTTACCCTCAAATCAGTCTCCATATACTCAATGACTCTCTTCTCACGTAGTAAAAATTTGAGCAATTCCTCAAATAATTTACTACGATCTGTCAGATCCTGAGCTATCAATACCCAATCACGCTTCTGAGTTAGAGGTAATAATCTTTCCACTTGTGTCACCATAGTAGTAGTGTTCATTTCTGAAGAAAGACCCATCCTTTTCAAGTCTAACCAACATCGTTCTACTGTGTTCACCATATCAACAAACTTCTTAGGGCTTCCTTCCACTATGGGTTTGAGCGACTTTATCTCACTTATGACTGCATCTGTTATTTTCACTGAATCACCAAATTTATTATCCAAGCGCTCAACCATGTCACTAAAACTGTCCTCCACACCTTCACCACGGCTAGTGCATCACCAATCAAGCAAGATTTCAGAGCATATGGATCTTCACCATAATTATTAGTCACAAGTCTTTCAAATCTTTACGAAAAGTAGGATAATCTCTGATATTCCCACTGAATGTCGGAGGATCCAGTGACTTCACTTTCACACGAGTACCTTGTTTGTCCGTTTACATTTGATATGTTTAACCAGCTTCGAGTGTTTATCAGATTTAACCTTTCAAGTTGTAATATGTACTGCTCAGCTTTATCAAGTTCACTTTGATAGTCCTCTTGCTTGTTGTCTAACCTATACACAAACTGGTCGTGCGACCCTTCAACCGCCCTGAACGCCTCACATACCTCATCAAACTTGGATTTCAAAATTACTTCCGGGTCGTCTGCCGCCAGTGATTCTTCAAAAAGCTTCACTTTCCTGGTGAACTTGGATTTTGCCGTGGCTCGCTGTTGCTTGACCTCCTCCATGTTGTCGGTAGTCGTGAGTGATGTCGAAATGTTTCACCAGTCAAGCAAGACGCAGCATGATGTCACAACAGTTTATTGAACAAAGGTTTCGACCTGGAAAAACACTCAGATCAACAGACTGAACAAGATACATTCACAATACCTATTTCAATTAAATACATACAATGCATAAACTACAATACATAAAATACAATGTATATAAATCAATACTCACATCAATGCCCCACTAATAACAGCGCACCACCTCAGTCACTAAGTTTCCATGTTGCCGTGTTCCCCGCCTGGGAGTGACTGATGGCTCGCTGACACACACAAATGGCTGACAGCCACACCCACAATTCCCTAGAAATAAATTCCTCAACTGAAGCAACACATTTAAATAGCAAGTATATCCACTAAAATAAACACTCCTAGTGTCAGGCCGCCAGTCTATACGACTTCACATCACAAATCCGTATATGAACACTTAATAGTATGTATTCACAAATATACAATACACAAATATATAAATCAATACTTACATCAATGCCCCACTAATAACAGCGCACCACCTCAGTCACTAAGTTTCCATGTTGCCGTGTTCCCCGCCTGGGAGTGACTGATGGTTGCTAGATAAACACACCTTGACATAAACACAAGTGTGGGGTGTGCTGACAGCCACACCCATAATTCCCTAGTTATACAAGATTAAACAAGACACGCCTTTAACAACAATATACCCATTATCCATAATAGCAATAATCTATTTTATCATTGTAATATTAAAATGCATATAACCAACTCCATATTTACAATACACTCCCCCCCACAATATATGACATACACTCATCATGTTAAATTTGTTCATCTACAGGCAAAATCACAACCAAACGATGCACAGATCGCTTTACAGAATGTCATTTTGTCCATCGTATTTATTACCTGGTTTCTGAGTCTTATAACGCACGCTAACATCTCTTACTTGCCATCACTACCGGGTTCAGCCGATACTATCTCTGCCATCTTCCAGCTTCCCCTTACTGTATTACTGTCTTGTACTAAAACAATATCACTGGCTGCATGTTTCTCCTTCACTGTGCCACTTTTGCCTAACAACTAATGTGGAAAATAATCCCGTTGCCATTTCTTCCAAAAAGAGGACACAATACGCTCAATGAAGTTCAACCTTTTCCTAGTGTCCTGTGTATCCTTCCACATACCACCTGGAGCTTTATTGCTTGTTCTTCCCAATAAGAGATCATTAGGGCACAAATAAGTTCCCAGATCAAGGTTACTTCTTGGCTTTATCCCAATCGGTCTTTCATTTAATAGGTTAGCAACTTCAAATAAGGCTGTTGGAGTTCCCCAAATGATAAAATGTTGTCTCCTATGGCTAATACCATTCCCCTTTTTACCAACTTTATAAGGGATTCACTACATTCATTTTCCCACGGGGCATCTGCAGACTTGTTAAATGACCACCGCAATCCCTTCACTAGCACCAAATCTCAGGATATCAGACCGGTTCCATCCCTTTACCATAGCTCTTAACTCTTTATTGGCTGCACAAACTGAGTCCCTCCATCTGAATGCACCATACCTGGAAATCCCCTTATTGCTACGAATCTTCTAAAAGTTATTAAAAAGTTTTCCGTATCATATCCCTCAGTCAGATCTAGGTAAACCGCCCTGCTAGCTAGACAGTTAAATATAACACCATACACCTTTAGTTTTGTCCGGCGCTTTACTGTGTCCTTCACCAAAAATGGTCCAAATAAGTCTATAGCAATGCTGTTGATGGGGCCGCAGGTTGTAATCTCTCACTAGGAAGTTGACCCATGGTTTGATTTCCCACAAGTTTGTCAAGTTTTCTACATGTAACACATCTTTCCTTTACTGATTTGATAACTTTCTTGCTCTTGGTACCCAAAACTTGGTCTGTAACTTAGCCAATGTAACTTCCACTCCTGCATGATCTATACTATGAATATGCTGGATATATAGTTTTTGTAAATTATGATTAGTAGGAAGGAGAACAAATCTATCCTGGTTCCAGTTGTCTTTCAACAGTTGGCCATTCTCTGACCTACTACAATGAGACCCTTTTCATCCATTCCTGGGCCAGGCGTGATACCTAGTCTTCCAATCATCACATATAGACTTTTGTACTTCTTTAATCAACCACGTTCCTGCTTCATTCACTAATTCTCCACCAGGTTCTTTGAATACCCCTTTCAAAGACCTTTCCTTGAAGGCTGACAATATTCTAGCAATGGTTCTAATCAATCTATTGTAGCTACTAAACCGGCGCAAGTCAACCATTTGTAAATAGTCATGTCAGTATTTGTCTTTGCTTCGAAATTCATTACTGCTCCTATTCTATCGGGTAATTCCTTCTCACATGTTTGTTTGATAGGCCAAATCTCAGTGGGTAGCAACAGATATTCAGGACCCCTTTGCCACACAGAATCATAACCAAGCTCATTAGGATGACATGCCCTAGTTGTCATGTCAGCCGGATTACAGTTGGAGGGAACCCACCACCATTCATTAGGATCAGTCTTAGTTGGATCTCTGCTATCTTGTGGCCACAAAAGTTCCAAATCCATAAGATTCCCTTGTATTTGAGACCTGACAATAGATGAGTCTAGAATATGGATAACCGAGTGAAACTTCCATTCTACTTCTTTTTCAATGAATTCTCGCAACCTACATGCAAGAACTGCGCCACAAAGTTCTAGTCTAGGTATAGTGAGCTGTCTAGTTGGAGCTATTCTATTTTTAGCTGCCAAGAGTCCACATGAAGCCCTGTTATCCCGAAGCTCCCACCTGATATAAGCACAAGTACCATAAGCTTGACTACTGGCATCGGAAAACACAACCAAACATAGGGTCTCCCACAGCATCATCCGGTTTTACACATCTATTGAATTCCAATGCTGTTAAACAATACATATCCTTAAACAAGGATTTCCACTTCTTATACATGCAGTCAGGCATGGGGTCATCCCAACCTAGATTCTCTTCTTATCATTCTTCCATATTTTCACTTGAGACACTAATTCTCGCATCAATATCTTGGATTGAACTGTAAATGGTATTATTAGTCCAAGTGGATCATAGACTGATGCCGTTTGACTTAATACCATTCTTTTCGTCAGCTGAGTTGGAAGACCATAGTCTATGTCAGCCACTTCAATATTTGGTCCAATGTATACTTTCTTGTATTTATTTGAAAAATTTATTTTAACCTCAAAATTGAACTTGTCCTCTTTGGGTTTCCAATATAATCCTAATATTTTTTCCTTCTTAGTGTCCAAGAAATTGACCTTTTCTCTCATACCTTCATTATCTCCGGACATTATCCAGTGCTTTATCTTAAATCCTCCTACATCAAGTATCCTTTCAGTTCTTGAATTATAGATTTTGCTTCAGATGTTGTGTGTACAGACTGTAAGATGTCGTCTACATATGAATTCTTAATTATCATTTTGGCTGCCCTGGAATCCCTTGAACTCATTTCTGCCGTGCGGCGTAGAGCCATCATGGCTATTGCCCCACTAGGTCTGTCTCCAAAGTCACAGCTGTGAGAACATAATGGTCAGGTTTTCTATTAGTCTCCATATCACGCCAGACAAACCTATGCGTGTGCTGATCTAACTCAGAAATTCCCACAGTATTATACATTTTAGCAATGTCTCCAACAATAGCTACCTTTTCTTGTCTAAACCTCAATAGTATACCAAGCATATTATTTAATATGTCAGGTCCCTTTGCCCAGTAATCATTTATGACATGGCCCATGTATGCTGATGAAGAGTTGAATACAATTCTCAGAGGAGTACTTGAGGAGCCTGGCTTTAATACTTCATGGTGAGGAATATAGTGAACTGGACCTGTGTGATAACATAACTCATTTGGTTCAAGCTTACGGGCTACTTTCCTGTTGACCATACCTTCCATCTCTCTTGGTAAGCCTTAGAATATTCTGAGCCAAGTTTCCAGAGTCTTTTTCTGTAGAATACAAGCGTGCTATAGCCACAGACTGATTATTTGGCAGACTACGGGATCTTTTATCCAGGGATATGTTGCAGTCCAACGTTTAGCCTCTTGATTATGACTTAATCCTTGGTTAATTAAGTTTAATTCCTTCTTCCCTAATGCTGTATGAGTTTGCTCCAATCGGACAACCACCACATTTACAATTACCACATTTAGGATAGCAACATGTACCTAGATTTTCCACTGCAAAGAAGGCATCCAACTGTTGGTCAATCCAAGCTTTGGTCCAATGTTTATGTCATTTACATTTAATTCACATGTGATATGAAGAATGCGTACTCTGGTACTACTGCTTATTTTACTTTCTGTGCAGTTTAATGATGGATGAGATCCACGCAAACAATACCCAAATTGATTTCTCATTACTGCAAGTTCCCCATAGTCTGTCTTACAATAGGTAGTAGGCCACAGTTATCTGATCAACTAACATATCCACTTGACCAATTGGCCTTTCAATATCATGGCTTAATACTCCAAACAACTTTGCAACCTTATCGGTGTTTATTTTAGCTACTTCTGCTGTTATTTCATTAATACCACATGCAATGACCTCCCAAGTTTACCTTGATCATCAATTAGAGGAACCAAATATTCCTTACTTTCAATTTCTCAGTAAAAATTACCTACTTTTGTCACAGCTAAATTCACGTCTCTTCCCTTCAACCCAAGTTGCTTCGCCATCCTATGAGTTATCATGGTCACATTAGATCCAGGGTCCACACAATGTTGTAAATGTTTGGTTCTTACTCCTAACTTTGCTGATCATAAGAAGAACCCCATCATAGGAACAAAAGTTATTTGTGGCTTTCCTGGGATACGTAGGGTAATTGCTATAATTGAACATATTATGCAATATATGGTGATGTAATCTCCCACAAACGCCTGTCTGTCCTATCCTCACCTCACACATTCTCTTGTTAGGGCAGTTATTACTTAGATGTCCTATGTGTAAACAACAGAAACAGACATTATTCATACGAATCATTTCAAACTTATCCTGATTGTTTAACCTATGAAATCCTGCACATTCTGTAATATCATGAGTGTCAGAATCATGGAACCACATTTTCTTGCTTGACCTGTACATTGCCTTGTTTCTAACCGCTTAGAATAGTTCCTAACTCGTGTGACTTTGACTGTCCTACCACATTAGATATAAGATCAGTCATATTTCGAGTCATGTTAACCATACATGCATGCATTTGTTTCTGATGAGATTCCTGGCTTTCGTGCAATTGTTTAATCGCTGCAACTAACTCAGTTACTTCGGCGGGTTCCTCACTCACATAATTATGAATCATTGCCTTTGAACTCGATGTTACCCTCAAATCAGTCTCCATATACTCAATGACTCTCTTCTCACGTAGTAAAAATTTGAGCAATTCCTCAAATAATTTACTACGATCTGTCAGATCCTGAGCTATCAATACCCAATCACGCTTCTGAGTTAGAGGTAATAATCTTTCCACTTGTGTCACCATAGTAGTAGTGTTCATTTCTGAAGAAAGACCCATCCTTTTCAAGTCTAACAACATCGTTCTACTGTGTTCACCATATCAACAAACTTCTTAGGGCTTCCTTCCACTATGGGTTTGAGCGACTTTATCTCACTTATGACTGCATCTGTTATTTTCACTGAATCACCAAATTTATTATCCAAGCGCTCAACCATGTCACTAAAACTGTCCTCCACACCCTTCACCACGGCTAGTGCATCACCAATCAAGCAAGATTTCAGAGCATATGGATCTTCACCATAATTATTAGTCACAAGTCTTTCAAAATCTTTACGAAAAGTAGGATAATCTCTGATATTCCCACTGAATGTCGGAGGATCCAGTGACTTCACTTTCACACGAGTACCTTGTTTGTCCGTTTTACATTTGATATGTTTAACCAGCTTCGAGTGTTTATCAGATTTAACCCTTTCAAGTTGTAATATGTACTGCTCAGCTTTATCAAGTTCACTTTGATAGTCAAGACTCTTGTCCAAGACTATTGACAGACAACAATATACCCATTATCCATAATAGCAATAATCTATTTTATCATTGTAATAATTAAAATGCGCAAGTCTCAGTCAGGTTCAAGTCAACTCAGGTTTTTTCAGGGCATTGCGGAGACCTCACTAGGGAGGGACATGGATCCCGTTGTTCGTTGTTGGTGTGGGGCGGGAACGCTATCTGCAAATGTTAGTGTTTTGGTGTTGATATTCCTGTACGTGTATTTGCCTGCCCGTATCTACCGAATGCTCCTCTTCTTTCTCCTCCTCCACCTAATACTACTAAACTACTAAACTTGATAAATGAAATACTTAGCATCAGCTGACCAACTTGATTTCTTCGTTTCTACGTAATTTTTTTTCTTATAGTATAGGAGTATGTTTTGATATTGCCCCGCGAGATATATTATTAATATCCAGGATTGATACGGTTAGTGGTAGTTTCAGTTAGTTTACTTCATCCTATTATTCTTCATAAAGGAACTTCCATGTTTCTATCCTCTTTAGGGACAAGGTATACTTTCCAACTGTTCTCTTACATGCATGACGTACCGCAAACGTGATTTATGGATCTCTGAGTTAGATGTGTGTATTGTATCACCCCAGCTATTAGACACTGTTAATGATTTTTCTGTGGTGCATCATAGTTTTCCTCCCTTCTGACCACGCCCCGATAACCATGAGAGTCACTAACACAGGGGTTAACCTTGGTAACCTACTTGTTCGGGCAACGTCACTAGGAGGCCACGCAGCACTGCTTGGAATGGCGGGGAAGTCTAGATTGATCGAAAAGCCTCTCAAGTACTATAATATGAACAAGGATAGCTTTTGAAAAAATCACACAACAAATGTTATGCATACGGGATGATAATTTAAATTCTTATGTTATAAACTTCTCAGAAGCTTTGTATACGTGTGCTAAGAGCATTTTCCCGAGGATGGGGAGAGAGTGTGTGTAGATGGGATGGATTTAGGGGATGGGAGGGCTATTGGAGGATGAGGACGATTCAAGGGTATGGAAAGCCATTAATTGAAGGGGACTATGATGTATACTTATGGTGATTGTACTTTCCCAGTTAGGCAGATTTTGGGGACACTTTGGAAAAGTATGAACACTCCCGAGATTATTATGAAGAACCGAAGTGACTACAGATGTTAGCACCCCTGTTTGGACAAACCCATATCTCCCTAGGGGTAAAAATCAGATACAAAGGGATAAGGTGACAGGCGTGTGGGCCAGGATATTCCCGAGGTTGTTACACTTTTCCAGCCAGTGGATTTTTACCAATCACTTATTCAAAAAGTTTTATTCTGGAGTATTTCAGATGCATGGTTTGAGAAAAAATTTTTTAATTTTCAGAAAGGAGATAAAACCTCCAAAACATGTGGAATAAGGTCATAAATGCTATTGCCAAATTGTACGGAGGTTTGGCGAAGCTTTTTCAGGGTTCAAACCCAGGAGGTGTATTAGGGGGGAGGGCCCAGGCGCGGAAAAAATGGGTCTTTAGTGGGCCCGGGGGCCATTCAAGGGTTTTGGCAGAAAGGGGTTTTGGGAGAAGCCCCCCCTTCCCTGATCTGACTTTGCTGAATATGCACCAAACTTGACCCCCCGGGGGCCACACCCACACTTGTGTTTAGCAAGTGTGTTTATCAGAACCATCAGCATCCCAGGCGGGGAACACGGGAAAATGGAAAACTTAGTGACTGAGGTGGTGCGCGTTATTAGTGGGGCATGATTAATATGATTTAATATTTTTGTATTTTATATTTGTGAATACTACTATTTAAAGGTTTTATATACGGATTTGTGATGTGAAGTGATAACCGGCGGTGACTTAGGAGTGTTTATTTTTGTACTTCTGTTATTTCTTAATACCACTGCAATGACCTCCCAAAGTTTACCTTGATCATCAATTAGAGGAACCAAATATTCTTACTTTCAAATTTCTCAGTAAAATTACCTACTTTTGTCACAGCTAAATTCACGTCTCTTCCCTTCAACCCAAGTTGCTTCGCCATCCTATGAGTTATCATGGTCACATTAGATCCAGGGTCCCACAATGTTGTAAATGTTTGGTTCTTACTCCTAACTTTGCTGATCATAAGAAGAACCCCATCATAGGAACAAAAGTTATTTGTGGCTTTCCTGGGATACGTAGGGTAATTGCTATAATTGAACATATTATGCAATATATGGTGATGTAATCTCCCACAAACGCCTGTCTGTCCTATCCTCACCCCACACATTCTCTTGTTAGGGCAGTTATTACTTAGATGTCCTATGTGTAAACAACAGAAACAGACATTATTCACACGAATCATTTCAAACTTATCCTGATTGTTTAACCTATGAAATCCTGCACATTCTGTAATATCATGAGTGTCAGAATCATGGAACCAACATTTTCTTGCTTGACCTGTACATTGCCTTGTTTCTAACCGCTTAGAATTAGTTCCTAACTCGTGTGACTTTGACTGTCCTACCACATTAGATATAAGATCAGTCATATTTCGAGTCATGTTAACCATACATGCATGCATTTGTTTCTGATGAGATTCCTGGCTTTCGTGCAATTGTTTAATCGCTGCAACTAACTCAGTTACTTCGGCGGGTTCCTCACTCACATAATTATGAATCATTGCCTTTGAACTCGATGTTACCCTCAAATCAGTCTCCATATACTCAATGACTCTCTTCTCACGTAGTAAAAATTTGAGCAATTCCTCAAATAATTTACTACGATCTGTCAGATCCTGAGCTATCAATACCCAATCACGCTTCTGAGTTAGAGGTAATAATCTTTCCACTTGTGTCACCATAGTAGTAGTGTTCATTTCTGAAGAAAGACCCATCCTTTTCAAGTCTAACCAACATCGTTCTACTGTGTTCACCATATCAACAAACTTCTTAGGGCTTCCTTCCACTATGGGTTTGAGCGACTTTATCTCACTTATGACTGCATCTGTTATTTTCACTGAATCACCAAATTTATTATCCAAGCGCTCAACCATGTCACTAAAACTGTCCTCCACACCCTTCACCACGGCTAGTGCATCACCAATCAAGCAAGATTTCAGAGCATATGGATCTTCACCATAATTATTAGTCACAAGTCTTTCAAAATCTTTACGAAAAGTAGGATAATCTCTGATATTCCCACTGAATGTCGGAGGATCCAGTGACTTCACTTTCACACGAGTACCTTGTTTGTCCGTTTTACATTTGATATGTTTAACCAGCTTCGAGTGTTTATCAGATTTAACCCTTTCAAGTTGTAATATGTACTGCTCAGCTTTATCAAGTTCACTTTGATAGTCCTCTTGCTTGTTGTCTAACCTATACACAAACTGGTCGTGCGACCCTTCAACCGCCCTGAACGCCTCACATACCTCATCAAACTTGGATTTCAAAATTACTTCCGGGTCGTCTGCCGCCAGTGATTCTTCAAAAAGCTTCACTTTCCTGGTGAACTTGGATTTTGCCGTGGCTCGCTGTTGCTTGACCTCCTCCATGTTGTCGGTAGTCGTGAGTGATGTCGAAATGTTTCACCAGTCAAGCAAGACGCAGCATGATGTCACAACAGTTTATTGAACAAAGGTTTCGACCTGGAAAAACACTCAGATCAACAGACTGAACAAGATACATTCACAATACCTATTTCAATTAAATACATACAATGCATAAACTACAATACATAAAATACAATGTATATAAATCAATACTCACATCAATGCCCCACTAATAACAGCGCACCACCTCAGTCACTAAGTTTCCATGTTGCCGTGTTCCCCGCCTGGGAGTGACTGATGGCTCGCTTGACACACACAAATGGCTGACAGCCACACCCACAATTCCCTAGAAATAAATTCCTCAACTGAAGCAACACATTTAAATAGCAAGTATATCCACTAAAATAAACACTCCTAGTGTCAGGCCGCCAGTCTATACGACTTCACATCACAAATCCGTATATGAACACTTAATAGTATGTATTCACAAATATACAATACACAAATATATAAATCAATACTTACATCAATGCCCCACTAATAACAGCGCACCACCTCAGTCACTAAGTTTCCATGTTGCCGTGTTCCCCGCCTGGGAGTGACTGATGGTTGCTAGATAAACACACCTTGACATAAACACAAGTGTGGGTGTGGCTGACAGCCACACCCATAATTCCCTAGTTATACAAGATTAAACAAGACACGCCTTATAACAACAATATACCCATTATCCATAATAGCAATAATCTATTTTATCATTGTAATAATTAAAATGCATATAACCAACTCCATATTTACAATACACTCCCCCCACCAATATATGACATACACTCATCATGTTAAATTTGTTCATCTACAGGCAAAATCACAACCAAACGATGCACAGATCGCTTTACCAGAATGTCATTTTGTCCATCGTATTTATTACCTGGTTTCTGAGTCTTATAACGCACGCTAACATCTCTTACTTTGCCATCACTACCGGGTTCAGCCGATACTATCTCTGCCATCTTCCAGCTTCCCCTTACTGTATTACTGTCTTGTACTAAAACAATATCACCTGGCTGCATGTTTCTCCTCTCACTGTGCCACTTTTGCCTAACAACTAATGTGGGAAAATAATCCCGTTGCCATTTCTTCCAAAAAGAGGACACAATACGCTCAATGAAGTTCAACCTTTTCCTAGTGTCCTGTGTATCCTTCCACATACCACCTGGAGCTTTATTGCTTGTTCTTCCCAATAAGAGATCATTAGGGCACAAATAAGTTCCCAGATCAAGGTTACTTCTTGGCTTTATCCCAATCGGTCTTTCATTTAATAGGTTAGCAACTTCAAATAAGGCTGTTTGGAGTTCCCCAAATGATAAAATGTTGTCTCCTATGGCTAATACCATTCCCCTTTTTACCAACTTTATAAGGGATTCACTACATTCATTTTCCCACGGGGCATCTGCAGACTTGTTAAATGACCACCGCATCCCTTCACTAGCACCAAATCTCAGGATATCAGACCGGTTCCATCCCTTTACCATAGCTCTTAACTCTTTATTGGCTGCCACAAACTGAGTCCCTCCATCTGAATGCACCATACCTGGAAATCCCCTTATTGCTACGAATCTTCTAAAAGTTATTAAAAAGTTTTCCGTATCATATCCCTCAGTCAGATCTAGGTAAACCGCCCTGCTAGCTAGACAGTTAAATATAACACCATACACCTTTAGTTTTGTCCGGCGCTTTACTGTGTCCTTCACCAAAAATGGTCCAAATAAGTCTATAGCAATGCTGTTGAATGGGGCCGCAGGTTGTAATCTCTCACTAGGAAGTTGACCCATGGTTTGATTTCCCACAAGTTTGTCAAGTTTTCTACATGTAACACTCTTTCCTTTACTGATTNCCTGCCCAATACTTCAACGTGAGGGAGGGTTGTGATGGTGGAGAGAAACCAATAGGAAAACACAAAAGATAATAAAGCCCTGTGTTTGGGTGGGCAGAAAAAGCAAAAGGATAACAAAATATGATACCTACCTTATAATAATACCTACTTATATTAATTAGGTAGAAGGTACCTAATACTACATACTAATACGGCGTTAATATATATATATATATATATATATATAATATATATATATATATATATATATATTTTATATATATATTTTATAATATATATATATATCCAATAATGGGGAGATATTGAAAATAGCAAAAGTATCAGCTTGAAGGAGAGAGAGAGAGAGACGGAGAGAGGAGAGAGAGAGAGAGAGAGAGAGCAGATACCCTCGTTATACGCCGGGGAGTCTCCTGGTATCTATCTGTTCTTTTATGTATTCCTCCTCCATATTTTCCTTCCTTCCATATTCGTGCCCTCTTCTTCTTCCCTATTATCTTCCTCCTCCTCCTCCTTGTCTGCCCTTGTTCTCAGATAAACTCAAGAGCGCCTTTATAACCTCCCTTTACCAGCCATTAGTCTGCAGTGGTTCTCAAACTAGGGGTTTCGCGACCCAAAGTTGTCGTCGCGAGATAAATTTAATGGGTCGCAGGCACATAGAAAAATGGCTAATGTTTTCAATATTTTATCTATAACTGAAATTGAAAAAAATCCTTTTCACACCGCCAGGCGCCTGTTTCACACCCTCGCCACTGATGCACGCCTAGGTTTTTCCACATAGATCTGTGTTTTTCTGCATCGGCTTAGGTGTCTACTGTTCGATTTTTTCAACAAACAACCTTTAACTTATGGTTTTTTTCTGCTCAAATGTTTAACATATATTACAATATTTCCTTTTTATTTATTTCATTTCTTGGCACTCCAGTCAGAAATTAGTTGTACCTAATGCCTCGTTCATCCTCTCCCTATATCCTCCCTCTCCCCGGGCCCTACCTAGCGGTGTCTCTGACAGGAAACGATTTCCCGTCAACACGCGTATGTTGAACTGGTCACTGGTGGGTGGTGGGCCCAGGCCCTTAAGCTACGGTCACACTTGCCATTTTACCGTGGACTGGGCGGTTTTTGGTGGTGGGAGCAGAGCTATTCTGGGCGCCCAGAGCAAGTGGTCACACTATGTCTGGCCGCGGCGCCTCCCAGCCAGTGCTAGGCAGATCTCAAATCAAAACAAAACGCGACAACGGCGTCTCTTAATACCAAAAAAATACCGTAATACACCCAAATACATGACAATACATAAAATAAGGTATCAAGAGACGTAATACATACATTTTTAAACGTGTTTAGGGGTATTTCGGTATATATCGGGGTATTATCGTATATTTTTGTATTTCGGTATATTTCGGAAAAATTTAGGTGTATTATCGGTATTTTTTGGTGTATTTTGGTATATTTGGTTTTGTGTTTAGGGGTATTTCGGTATATTTGGGTATTAAGAGATATCCACGCGACAACTCACGGACACCTGAGTGTCCCGTGAGTAAACACCGCCGGGTTTATGGAACTGTCGCCGATGGGAATTATCGCCGAAACACCAATCTAGAACTCTCGCCGACGTGGAAATGTTAACCTGACCTGGGCATTGGCACCTAACTTAACCTAACTGATCAAGCAAAACGATAGTTTTTCATCCCTGAATGCAGAAACACGGGTAAAACTTGATTAAAGATATTGGGCCCTGTAATATCAAGAATTGGAACACTTGACGACGGCGGCGAAAAATCTATCGGCGGTGGGTACCGGAACTGTCGCCGATCGGAACTCTCGCCGCCAGCGGCGAGTCTTCCAATTCTTGATATTACAGGACCCAATTTACACATTTAATCAGGCTTTGGTAATAATGGACGAGGGACTTCGCGGTCATTTTCAGAGACACAGACAAAATTTTTCCTGCCCAAAATAGTGCTTTTTCTAATGGAGATAATTTTTTTTTCCGGAAAGGAATAGTTTCATACAATAAAAAAAATTCTTCACCGAATTTTATGGGTCGCCTTTTCCCATTAAAAAACATTTAATTTCTAAAAAAAAACCCACTAAAACTTTATCAAGAAAATTGTCAGGGTCTCAGATAACCGGGGAAGTGATTGAATAGAACATACCAAACCTGACCTTAGCCTAACCTTATAGGTTTTAATGAAACTTAGCCTAACCTTAACCACTAAGTATACCTAACCTAACCTTAGGTAAGGGTTTAGGTTAGGTTTTATTAAAACCTATAAGGTTAGGTTAGGTATACTTTGTGGTTAAGGTTAGGTTAGGTATACTTTGTGGTTAAGGTTAGGTTAGGTTTCGTTAAAACCTATAAGGTTAGGTTAGGTATACTTTGGGGTTAAGGTTAGGTTAGGTTTCATTAAAACCTATAAGGTTAGGTTAAGGTTAGGTTTGGTATGTTTATTCAATCACTTCCCTTTTATCTGAGACCCTGACACATTTTTCCAGGTCAAGTTTTAGTGCTTTTTCTGATGAGATTCAGTGTTATTAATGGAAACGGCGACCATAAAATTCGGTGATTATTTTTTTTTTTGTATGAAAACTTTTGGTTTCCGAAAAAAAAAAACTTTTCTTCCATTCGAAAAAGCACCTATTTTGGGGCAGGAAAAAATTTTTCGGTGTTACTGAAAATGACCGCGCAGTCCTCGTCCATTTTTACCTAGGTTTTACCTGTATTTCTGCATTCAGGGATGAAATGCCAGCCCAAAAACTTGCTCATTTTGGTTAAGTTAGATGCCAATGTCCTGGTTTGGTTAAAAATTTCCACGTCGGCGAGAATTCTCGGTTGGTTTTTTGGCAAAAAACTCCCATCGATGAGTTTGCATAAACCTCATCGCCTACGTCTGTCCCCTACCCTCACTATGCTGGTGCCAGCCTGTGATAGCATCATAGGACATCACCAGGGGTCATAGAGTTCCTCAGGGAATCATCGCAATCCTTAATAACACAAAAAACGGGTTTTTTTCATACGGCATTACGGCTTTTTTTATACTTGAAGCTCCAAGGTCAAGCGAGTGTGTAGCTTTGATTTAGTGATCATTGTATAGTCCCTCATCGTTGATCATCTCAGAAAAATGTAATTACTAGGATTACTACGATGTATTATCCTTATTCTTGAATAAATATATATAATTTTCTTCAATTAGCTTGCTTAAATACTATAGACCCTCAATCCTCTCTGCTGCCCAGACATAGTGAGGCTGGGTCGCCCACGAATAAACGATTCGCTCCGCCCACCGCTGGGCGTCGATGCTGGGCAGTTTTTCAGCCACTGGACGGCCATTGGACGCCCAGTCCACGCTAAACCGCCCAGTCCACGGGTATTAGCAGCCATTTGTGTGAATAGAGCCGGTGAGTGTGTGGTGTGTGTGTGTGCAGGTAGGTAGATAAGTAGGACAGTGTTAGGTAGAGGAAGGGGAGATAGGGGGTGGTATGTGTTTCAGTCAGCCAGTCAGTCAGTCAGTTAGCCAACCAGCCAGACAGCCAGCCAGTTAGTCAGTTAGTCAGTGATTTTGTGTATTTAGTTTTTTGTCAAGTTTCTCTTATCTGTGTGTGTGTGTGTGTGTGTGTGTGTGTGTGTGTGTGTGTGTGTGTGTGTGTGTGTGTGTGTGTGTGTGTGTGTGTGTGTGTGTGATGGTATTTAGCACGGCACTATATAATAATATATGTTAAGCTTATACTGTTCATTTTATGTATTTTCATATATGATTTTTTGACCCTGTCTAGGGGGATTTTCAAGTAGCTATCTTGTTTTGTTTTTCATAATTACTGGAAGTGACAACACTAACCCCCACTGCCTCAGTTAGCAGTGGGAATTATTGCACCTTATGTGTACGTGTTTGCTGATTATACTTTCCTGTTGTATTTTTCATATTCAGTTGTATTCGCTTGAGCAATGCTAAACAAGGGCCTCGTTTGCTGGATGCTGAATTTATGAATTTGCATCATACACGGTTTCATGGAAAATTTCAAAGAAGAAAGCATCCCACACTATTGGAGAAGATCTCGTCAAGCCTGCAGCCAATGACATGGTCAAAACAATGTGTGTAGAAAACATGGCAAGAAAACTGGAAATTATCCCATTGTCAAATAACACGGTACACTGGAGAATCGTGGACCTGTCACTTGATATCAAACAGCAAGTGGTAGATAGCATCAAGGCCAAAGGAACATTTAGCTTGCAGCTAGATGACTCAATAGACGTAAGTGATAAAACCCAACTGTTGGTTTATGTGAGGTACGAAGGGCCAACAGGTCTAGAAGAGGCGTTTATTTTTTGTCATGCACTGCCAACAACCACTACAGGAGAAGATGTTTTTCAAATGGTTGACCAGTTCTTGAAAGAGGAAGAACTTTCATGGCCAGACTGCTTCAGCATTTGTTCTGACGGCGTACCAGCGATGCTTGGAGTGTGAAAAGGCTTAACAGCACGTGTAAAGCAGGTTAATCCCAAGGTGAATGTTTTTCATTGCCTGCTGCATCGTGAAAATCTGTCGACACTTGTCACCTGGACTGAATGAAGTAATGAATGAAGCAGTTCAAATTGTCAACTACATCAAAGCTAGTGTATTGAATAATCCGTTGTTCGTGCAATTAGGTGTCGATTTCGACTCGGAACACAAACATCTTGTCTTCCACTCAACATCAGGTGGCTTTCAAGAGGAAATGTAGTACGACGACTAGTAGATCTTCGGGACGAGTTGGAAATTTCCAGCTTTTCCAACTGTGGCAGAATTTATAGAAATATGGGAGGAGACAACATCTCAGGACGATGCCAAAAGTTTTATTGTAGCACACTTGACTGAGCTGATGGTAGATTTTGTCAGGCGAATCTCAGAAGAGCACATTCGAACCCAATCATGGGTGAAATCCTTTCAACGTGAATATCGTTGCTCACGAAAAAGTTTGAGAACCGCTGGCTATAGAGGAATAAAATCTAAGAGAAAATAGTATAGAGGAATAAAATATAGGAGAATATAGTATAGAGCAGCGGTTCTCAAACTTTTTCGTGAGCGATCCTATTTGGAACATTTCAACCCTTCCTGACCCATAGTAATCTAAAAAAAAAAAATGTAGTGGTATATAAACTCACTTTTGGAAAAGAAATAAACGTGTTCACTATTTTTGTTATCTTAACTAAACTAATGGGATCCATAGTGCTGCCTCTCATTCACCAACTTGTCACATCGTGGGATCAGTGTTATAAGGCTGCATCTCATATCGTGCTCGGGGTTAAGCCTGTTTCTCGACTTGATTTTAATATGAGTCAGAGCCAAAAAACGATGCTCGCAAAAGTAAGTTGTAATAAACGGGCGCAACACTTCTAACGCCTCACCTCCTACAAGAGGCTTCTCTTTTTTTTTTTACCTGAACCCAGAATTCAGAAAGAGATACTTCCTTGAAAAGGTCCCTCAACAACTTTTCATTCTGAACCTAAATAAGTTGCTCTGGAAGTCCTGGAACATCTGGCAGGTTTTCGATATTCACGTTGAAAGGATTTCACCCATGATTGGGTTCGAATGTGCTCTTCTGAGATTCACCTGACAAAATCTGCCATCAGCTCAGTCAAGTGTGCTACAATAAAACTTTTAGCATCGTCCTGAGATGTTGTCTCCTCCCATATTTCTATAAATTCTGCCACAGTTGGAAAAGCTGGAAATTTCCAACTCGTCCCGAAGATCTACTAGTCGTCGTACTACATTTCCTCTTGAAAGCCACCTGATGTTGAGTGGAAGACAAGATGTTTGTGTTCCGAGTCGAAATCGACACCTAATTGCACGAACAACGGATTATTCAATACACTAGCTTTGATGTAGTTGACAATTTGAACTGCTTCATTCATTACTTCATTCAGTCCAGGTGACAAGTGTCGACAGATTTTCACGATGCAGCAGGCAATGAAAAACATTCACCATAGGATTAACCTGCTTTACACGTGCTGTTAAGCCTTTTCACACTCCAAGCATTGCTGGTACGCCGTCAGAACAAATGCTGAAGCAGTCTGGCCATGAGAGTTCTTCCTCTTTCAAGAACTGGTCAACCATTTGAAAAACATCTTCTCCTGTAGTGGTTGTTGGCAGTGCATGACAAAAAATAAACGCCTCTTCTAGACCTGTTGGCCCTTCGTACCTCACATAAACCAACAGTTGGGTTTTATCACTTACGTCTATTGAGTCATCTAGCTGCAAGCTAAATGTTCCTTTGGCCTTGATGCTATCTACCACTTGCTGTTTGATATCAAGTGACAGGTCCACGATTCTCCAGTGTACCGTGTTATTTGACAATGGGATAATTTCCAGTTTTCTTGCCATGTTTTCTACACACATTGTTTTGACCATGTCATTGGCTGCAGGCTTGACGAGATCTTCTCCAATAGTGTGGGATGCTTTCTTCTTTGAAATTTTCCATGAAACCGTATATGATGCAAATTCATAAATTCAGCATCCAGCAAACGAGGCCCTTGTTTAGCATTGCTGAAGCGAATACAACTGAATATGAAAAATACAACAGGAAAGTATAATCAGCAAACACGTACACATAAGGTGCAATAATTCCCACTGCTAACTGAGGCAGTGGGGGTTAGTGTTGTCACTTCCACTAATTATGAAAAACAACACAAGATAGCTACTTGAAAATCCCCCTAGACAGGGTCAAAAAATCATATATGAAAATACATAAAATGAACAGTATAAGCTTAACCATAAACCACTGTATACCTGGACTGCGCACGGAATATCGGCCTGTCGCACAAGGGCCTGTAATCGGAGGGCCGCTCGGATTCATATAATATATATATATATATATATATATATATATATAATATATACGGATCATATAGACTGGCTATCAGTATATATGATATACTGTAATCTCGTAAATGTTGTTCTATAATATTATCAAATAAAAAACAGTAAAACACGGTAAAGAAATGCCATTACGAGACTGAAGAAATATGCATGAACTTAATATTCACTTCAACTCTTCACCATTTGAAACTTTGCGAGTCAACTTTTATCATGAAGGGTGTCAATAGAAGCGCAATTTTGTTAGCTTTCAATTGCTATATTTTGTTATCTGATAAATTAATTAGAACCATGCATAAATTAGCGTTAACTAAATAAATAAAATCATCACTCGGGTAATTTTCCCGATTGATGAGGTTATTTATTTAGTCAACGCTAATTTATACATGGTACTAATTCATTTATCAGAAAACGAAATATATAAATAAATAAATAACATCATCAATCGGTAAAATTACCCGATTGATGATTTTATTTATTTAGTTAACGCTAATTTGTGCATGGTTCTAATTAATTTATCAGATAACGAAATATAGCAATGGAAAGCTAATAAAATTGCGCTTCTATTGATACCCTTCATGATAAAAGTTGACGGCGAGGGTGTGAAACAGGCGCCTGGCGGTGTGAAAAGGATATTTTCAATTTCAGTTAAGTAGATAAAATACATTGAAAACATTAGCCATTTTTCTATGTGCCTGCGACCCATTAAAATTTATCTCGCGACACAACTTTGGGTCGCGACCCATAGTTTGAGAACCACTGCAGACTAATGGCATGGTAAAGGGAGGGTTATAAAGGGCGCTCTTGAGTTTATCTGAGAACAAAGGGCAGACAAGGGAGGAGGAGGAGGAGAGATAATAGGGAAGAAGAAGAGGGCAGGAATATGGAAGGAAGGAAAATATAGGAGGAGGAATACATAAGAAGAACAGATAGATACCAGGAGACTCCCCGGCGTATAACGAGGGTATCTGCTCTCTCTCTCTCTCTCTCTCTCTCTCTCTCTCTCTCTCTCTTCTC
>JACEEZ010003777.1:27970-112970 GCA_016584305.1 Chionoecetes opilio
GACACAGACTTAAATATACAATGTAAAGATCACGGCACTTGATAATATGACGTGCGTGTTACGAAGACCGGGCAAACATATCAGCGGCCGATAGTGTTTGAAGATAGTGTGGATAGTGTTGAAGGTGTTCGCAGTGTGTGGGGCGTGTGGCCTCACTCTGGTGCACAGCCCCGCCTGGCCACCATGGCGTCCAGTTCTTGCCGCCACGCCTCCCTATCGTTACTCAGGGCGTGCAGACGGTTGCCCCACTGCAGCAGGAGGCCCTCGCGGTTGTGGGAGTAGTCTTCGTACCGCAGCTCGCGCTCCTTGACGGGCTGGGGCACGTCGGCCACGTTGAAGCGCAATTTCCGGGCCCGGGCAGTGTCGGGCACTTGCTCACCCTCGGCGGTGGGCTTCGCTCTATATTTATTACGCATCTTCTGCCGCTGGTCGGCGTCCAACTCATCGTTGAGTTGGACAACCCTGCCCCGCCGGGCTTCCAGACGTTCGCGGTGTTGCCGTTCAAACACGCGATACTGTCGCCGAAGCTCAGCAAGACTCGTCGTCTTGCTGCATTCCGTACAGTTAAACAGCAGGAGGCAGTGTTCACACCTCAGGCTGAACACTGAGTCACCCTGCTGCGACGGCGGGCCGTCACCCTTCCGCGCAGGGGCACTCCTCGCGTCCCTCCCGGCGGGTACGGTCGTGTCCGGGGCTTGACTCACGATCTGAGCGGCCTTAATGTTCTCGTGAACATTTCCGTCCCTTGACGGCATTGGCGACTGGGAGGAACACGCACGCGCGTGCCCCCGTTCCTTCCTAGCACCGTCACTCCTCACTGAGGCCACGCGGCGCGCCCCAGGTGTCGGGGCAGCCTAACCGAACACCTTGGTCGAGGTGTACTCGGGGCATTGGCGGCCGGCAGATTGCGATTGCGAGTGCATCGGAGGACACAGGGGGGCGGCATGAGCCTCCTAATCACAGGCGTCACTATAAAAATCCTGCCTGCGCCACCACGGGCGAGGACCAACCATTACAGCCCTCAAGTGAACTTCCAGAGACTACCAACCGATCCCTGGATCACCACTGCCTACAGGCGCTATAGGCACAAATGTTATAAAAACACACACATACACACACACACACACACACACACACACATAAGGGAAACTTGACAAAAAACTAAATACACAAAATCACTGACTAAGGGCCGATTTCTCAGTCGTCCCCTTTCGTTGGAGTCCTTACCAACGAACGGCCATTTCCATCCCCAACAACAAAATCCGATTTCTTAGTCGTCTTTTGGGCCGCTGTTGGTTTGTATCGATACCATAGATTGGAACCTTTGGGGACGCCGGGTTGGGCAGCCTAGTGCCTCCCCAACAATGCTTACTAATGCAATTATTTATCAAATACCATTAATTGCTACTTCCATATGGTTATATTTTCTTCTGAAAAAGATGTAAACAATTATCAGACAACGCATCAACACGTTAGAGGGTTATGATGAAAGAAAAAGAAAAGTTTTAAAAGAACTTGGATGGCCGCGGTGAATGCACGTCACCACCTGTCAAGCAGACAACATATTTTTCACGCCTATCTGCCTTAATAAATTATTTTATCTGTCGCCCTATATTCTTCTATAATTCAGTAATATTGTAGGTATATATGCGTAAGATACACAAAAGTGGTTATATGTGAACTTGTTATTATAAATAAAAGTAATAATTATAAATAAGAATTTAAATTATATATAAATTAATATAATATAATTTATATATAATCAAATATAACAAAATATAATTTATAAATTAAAGTAGAATATTATAAATAATCGTTGTTATTATTTATATGTGTGTGAATAGTAATTATTTACTGACTTTGGATGGAATATTTACATTTTCCGCCACTCAGGCATACCAACAGTACCGAATCTGCCGTCTTTGATTCGTTGGGATCCTTACCATGTTGGGGAGCTCCTGGTTCACGAAAACAGCGACTAAGAAATCGGATCTCTTTGTTAGTAAGGACTGTTACCAGGTTGGTAAGGCTTTTGGTTAGGGAGCTTACCAAAGGACTAAGAAATCGGCCCTAAATGACTAACTGGCTGGCTGTCTGGCTGGTTGGCTAACTGACTGACTGACTGGCTGACTGAAACACATACCACCCCCTATCTCCCCTTCCTCTACCTAACACTGTCCTACTTATCTACCTACCTGCACACACACACACCACACACTCACCGGCTCTATTCACACAAATGGCTGCTAATGGCACAACCTCCCTCGCCAGCGGTTGGTGGAACTAGAAAACGGACACCGCTAAGGGGCCTGGGCCCACCACCCACCAGTGACCAGTTCAACATACGCGTGTTGTACAGGAATCGTTTCCTGTCAGAGACACCGCTAGGTTGGGCCCAGGGAGAGGGAGGATATAGGGAGAGGATGAACGAGCATTAGGTACATAAGTAATTTCTGACTGGAGTGCCAAGAAATGAACATCAATAAAAAGGAAAATATTGTAATATATGTTATAACATTTGAGCAGAAAAAAAACCCATAAGTTAAAGGTTGTTTGTTGAAAAAAATCGAACAGTAGACACCTAAGCCGAGGCAGAAAAACACAGATCTATGTGGAAAAACCTAGGCGTGGCATCAGTGGCGAGGGTGTGAAACAGGCGCCTGGCGGTGTGAAAAGGATATTTTCAATTTCAGTTAAGTAGATAAAATACATTGAAAACATTAGCCATTTTTCTATGTGCCTGCGACCCATTAAAATTTATCTCGCGACACAACTTTGGGTCGCGACCCATAGTTTGAGAACCACTGCAGACTAATGGCATGGTAAAGGGAGGGTTATAAAGGGCGCTCTTGAGTTTATCTGAGAACAAAGGGCAGACAAGGGAGGAGGAGGAGGAGAGATAATAGGGAAGAAGAAGAGGGCAGGAATATGGAAGGAAGGAAAATATAGGAGGAGGAAAAAAAAGAAACAGATAGATACCGGAGACCCCCCGGCGTAAAACGAGGGATTGCTCTCCTCTCCTCTCTCTCTCTCTCCCCCCTCTCTCTCTCTCTCTCTCTTCTCTCCAAGTGATTTTTTGCTTTTTTTCAATATCTCTCATTTTTGGATTTTATTTTAAAATTATAAAATTATAACGCCGTTTTAGTATGTATTTTTAGGGTACCTTCTACCTAATAATTAAAAGGGTGGGTAATTATTTAAGGTAGGTATATATTTTGTTACCTTTTTGCTTTTTTTGGCTCCCCAATCCGGGGCTTTATTTTCTTTTGTTTTTTTCCATTAGTTTCTCTCCCCAATCAAAACCCTCACCTTCATCAGTAGTGAAGTTTTGGGCGCCTCAGCGTGTGTCCTGGAGTGAACCCGGCGTACCTTGTCCCAGGTTCTATTCTTTTTAAAAACTCTAATCTCTTTGCCAACCCCAACCCCTTTTCCCATTTTTGACGTCACCCTAACACCCCACGGGGGTCTCACCAAACCTTCCCATGCCCCAAGAATGGATCTATCAGATCAGTGTTGTTTGAGATCGTGAGTGCCGGGGGGGGCCACCCCTGGGAGGACCGGGCCTCGTGGCGGGGGGCCTGGCAGCGCGGGGCCTTTGGGGGCTCAGACCCCCGGCCCTTCAGAAACCGAGCGTGTGGAGCAGATGAAGGAGGAGGAGGAAGTACGGATGAGAAGGGGGAAGAATAGTGGAGAAGGCGGAGGCGTGGGGGGAAATGAAAGAGGAGCGGAGTGTGGAGACAGAGAAGGGTTCCGGTGTGGGTTGGGGGGAGAAGAAGTACTGGATAGAAGGAGGAGGAAGTAGTGGAAAAGGGCGGAGGCCTGGGGAAAATAAGGAGGAGCGGGAGTTTGGGGGGGAGAAAGAGAAGGTTGGGTTGCGTTGAGGAGGGGGGAAAAGTAGGATGAGAAGGGAGGAGGAAGTAGTGGAGAGGCGGAGGCCTGGGGGAAAATGAAAGGGGGGAGCAGGAGACTGTGGAGACGAGAAGGTTCCGGGGGGGCGTTAGGAGGAGGAGGAGACGAGAAGGCTGGGGAGGTGCAGGTTGCGGTGTGCTTGAGGAAGAGCAGGAGAAGCAAGAGGAGGAGAAGGGAAAAGGGAGAAGAAGGGGAGGAGAAGGGAGGAGAAGCAGCGGCCAGTAGCAAGGGGGCGAGAAGTCAACGCCAGCGTGCTAAGGAATCTCCCGGCCGCCAAATGCCCCAGTACACCTCGACCAAGGTTTTTTGGTTTAGGCTGCCCCGCACCTGGGGCGCGGGCGGGCCTCGTGAGGAGTGACGGTGCTGGAAGGAAAGGGCGCACGCGCGTGCGTGTTTCCCAGTCGCCAATGCCGTCAAGGACGGAAATGTTCCGAGAACATTAAGGCCGCCAGATCGTGAGTAAAACCCCCGGGGACACGACCGTACCCGCCGGGAGGGACGGAGGAGTGCCCCTGCGCGGAAGGTTGACGGCCCGCCGTCGCAGCAGAGTATCAGGTTCACCCTGAGGTGTGAACACGCCTCCGCTTTTTAACTGTACGGAATGCACAAGACGAGAGTTTGCTGAGCTTCGGCGACAGTATACGTTTTTGGGACGGCAACACCCCAACGTTTGGAAGCCCGGGGGGGCAAACCCAAAATTGGGGGGGACCAAAAAAAAAGATGGTAATAAATATAGAGGGGAAGCCCACCCCCGAGGGTGAGCAAGTGCCCGACATGCCCGGGCCCCCCGGAAATTGCCCAAACCCCCTCCCCACCCGCAAAGGGTTACAAAAAAAACCCCACACTGCGGGGGCCCTCCTGCTGCAGTGGGGCACCGTCTGCCGCCCTGAGAAACGTAGGGAGGCGTGGGGGCAAAATGGACGCCATGGGGCCGGGGCGGGCTGTGCCCCAGGTGAGGCCACACGCCCCCATGCGAACACTTAAACCTATCCACACTACTAAAACACTTGGGCCGCTGAATGTTTGCCGGTCTTCGTAACACGCACGTCATTTTATAAAGTGCCGTGATCTTTCATGTCATCATCTCAACTGTCTGTGTAAAACCCTTTCTTTTGATTCCTATATTTACCAATATTATACCAATATTATACCAATATTATACCAATATTATCCCAAATTTGTTCAGGCGACAGGGGCGGGAATTTGGGTTTGGTTTCTTCTTTAAATTTTTTCCTGAAAAACCTGTTTTATGAAATTCAAAAAACAAAAAAAAAAAAAAAAACAAAAAAAAAAAAAAAAAAAAAAAAACAGGAAAGTAAATCAGCAAACACGTACACAAAAGGTGCAATATTCCCATGCTAATAGGCAGTGGGGGTTAATTTTGTCACCCCCCCCCACAATTATGAAAAACAAAACAAATAGCTACTTAAAAAATCCCCCTAACAGGGAAAAAAATCATATATGAAAATACATAAAATGAACATTTATAAGCTTAACATATATTATTATATATGCCGGGGGCTAAATACCATCACACCACACACACACGCACACCACCCACGCAACACACAACACACACACAAAACACACACACACACCCACACACACCCCACACCACACACACAATAAAAAACCCTTTTGAAAAAAAAATAATACCCAAAAAATCACTGCTAACTGACTAACTGGCTGGCTGTCGGCGGGTTGGCAAACTGATTGACTGATGGCTGACTGAAACACATACCACCCCCCTATCTCCCCTTCCTCTACCTAACACGTCCTACTTTTTCTACCCCTGCACAACAACACCACAACTCACCGGCTCTATTCACCAAATGGCTGTAATGGCACAACCTCCCCGCCAGCGGGTGGTGGAATAAAAACGGACCCGCTAAGGGCCTGGGCCCACCCCCTCCATGCCCATTTCCCCAACATACGCGGTTGTACGGGAATCTTTCTGTCAGAAAACCCCGCTGGGTTGGGCCCAGGAAGGGAGGTATAGGGGAGGTGAACGAGCTTTGGGTACAAAAAGTAATTTCTGCTGGGTGCCAAGAAATAAACATCAAAAAAAGGAAAATATTGTAATATATGTTATAACTTTTGAGCAGAAAAAAAACCCATAAGTTAAAGGTTGTTTGTTGAAAAAAATCGAACAGTAGACCCCTTTAACCAGGCAGAAAAACCAGATCTTTTGGGGAAAAAACCTAGGCGTGGATCAGGGGCGGGGGTGTAAACGGCGCCGGGGCGTGTGAAAAGGATATTTTAAATTTATTGTAATAAATACATTAAAAACATTAGCCATTTTTCTTGTGCCTGGACCCTTAAAAATTTTATCTCGCGACCAAAAATTTTGGGTCGCGCCCCTATTTTTAGAACCACTGCAGACAATGGCATGGTAAAGGGAGGGTTATAAAGGGCGCTTTTGAGTTTATCTGAGAAAAAAGGGAGAAAAGGGGGAGGAGGGGGAGAGATTAGGGAAAAGAAGAGGGCGGAATATGGGGGGAAGGAAAAATTAGGAGGGGAATCAAAAAGAAGAACAATGATATACCAGGAACTCCCCGGGGTTTAAAACGAGGGTATCTCTCTCTCTCTCTCTCTCTCTCTAAAGCTGAACTTTTGCTTTTTTTAATATCTCTCATTATTGGATATATATATATATATTTAATATATATATATAATTATATATAATATATATTAATATATATATATATATTATATATATATATATTATATAATATATATGAACGCCGTATTAGTATGTAATTAGGTCCCTTCTACCAAATTAAAATTAAGGTAGGTATTATTAAAAGGTGGGGTATCATATTTGTTATCCTTTTGCTTTTCTGCTACCCAATCACAGGGTTTTATTATCTTTTGTGTTATTCCTATTGGTTGTCCTCCCCCAATCAAAACCCCTCCCTTCATCAGTATGAAGTATTGGGCGGGGCCACGCGTGTGTCCGCGAGTGATACCGGCGTACCTCTGTGCCCAGGTTTTTTTTCAAACCCTCAAATCTCTTCCAACCCCAACCTTTTTTCCATTTTTGACGTCGCCCTAATCACCCCACGGTGTTCGAAAACAAACATCTCACCATGCTCCCAAGAATGGATTATCGCTCAGTGTTGTTTGAGGTCGTGATCCGGGGGGGGCCCCACCCCGGGGAGGACCTGGGCCTGTGGGGGGGGGCCCTGGCAGCGCTGGGCCTGGCTCAGACCCCCGGCCCTTCAGAACCAGAGCGGTGGAGCGATGAAGGAGGAGGAGGAATACTGGTAAAAAGGGGGAAAAAGTAGTGGAGAAGGGGGGGCGCTGGGGGAAATGAAAGGGGGGCGGGAGACTGTGGAGACAGAGAAGGTTCCGGTGTGCGTTGGGAGGGGGAAAAGTACTGGATGAGAAGGGGGAGGAAAGTAGTGGGGAAGGCGGAGGCGCTGGGGAAATGAGGGGGAGCAGGAACTGTGGAGACAGAAAGGGTTTCCCGGGTGTGCTTTTGAGGAGGAGGAAGAAGTATGGATAAAGGGGGGGGGAAGTAGTGGAAAGGGGCGGAGGGCTGGGGAAATGAAAGAGGGCGGAGATGTGGAAAGAGAAGGTTCCGGGTGGGGCGTTGAGGGGGAGGAGGAGGACAGAGAAGGTGCGGAGGTGCAGGTTGCGGTGTGCCTTAGGAGAGCGGAAAAAGCAAGAGGAGGAAAGGAAAAGGGAGAAAAAGGGGGAGGAGAAAGGAGGAGAAGCAGGGGCCAGTACAAGGGGCAGAGTCAAGCCAGCGTGCTAAGGGAATCTGCCGGCCGCCAAATGCCCGAGTACACCTCGACCAAGGTGTTCGGTTAGGCTGCCCCAAAAACCGGGGGGCGCGCCGCGTGGCCTATAAGGAGTGCGGTGCTGGGAAAGGGAAAGGGGGGCACGCGCGTGGTGTTTCCCAGTCGCCAATGCCGTCAAGGGAGGGAAAATTTTCACGAGAACATTAAGGCCGCTCAGATGTGAGTCAACCCCCAAAACCGACCGTAACCCGGGGGGGGACGCGGGGAGTGCCCCTGCGCGGAAGGGTGACGGCCCGCCATCGCAGCAGGGTGCTCATGTCAGCCTGGGGTAAACTGCCCCCTGCTTTTTAACTGTACGGAATGCGAAAGGGGGGGACACGAGTCTTGCTGACTTCGCGACAGTTCGCGTGTTTGAAGGCCCAACCGCGAACGTCTGAAGCCCGGCGGGGGGGGTTGCCCAAACTCAACGATGAGTTGGACGCCGACCAGCGGCAGAAGATGGAATAAATATAGAGCGAACCCACCGCCGAGGGTGAGAAAGGGCCCCGACCGCCCGGGCCCGGAAATTGCGCTTCACGTGGCCGACGTGCCCCACCCCCGTCAAGGGCGCAGCTGCGGTAAAAAAGACTACTCCCACAACCGCGAGGGCCTCCTGCGGGCAGGGGGGGCAACCGTTGCAGCCCTGATAACGATAGGGGGGGGGGCGGCAAGAACTGGACGCCATGGTGGCCAGGCGGGGCGTGCACCAGAGTGGGGCCACACCCCCCCACCACTGCGAACCCTTTCAACACTATCCCACTATCTTAAACCTATGGGGCCGCTGATATGTTTGCCCGGTCTTCGTAACACGCACGTTATTAAAGTGCCGTGATCTTTACATTGTCATATCTCAATGTCTGTGTCAACCCCTTTTTTTGTTCCTTATTATCCCCAATATTATACCAATTTTATACCAATATTATCCCAATTTATCCCAAATATTATACCCAAGTTCACGTGCGACGGGGGCGACATTTGGTGCGTTCTTCTTTGAAATTTTCCATGAAGGGTGTATGATAAAATTCATAAATTCAGCATCCGCAAACGGGGCCCTTTTTTTTAGCATTGCTAAAGCGAATACAACGAATATGAAAATACAACAGGAAAGTAAAATCGAAAAACACGACACATAGGTGCAAAATTTTCCCACTGCTAATGAGGCAGGGGGGGTTATGTTGTCCTTCCATAATTATAAAAAAAAAAAAGATAGCATTTGAAAATCCCCTAACAGGGTCAAAAAATCATATATGAAAATACATAAAATGAAAGTATAAGCTTAACATATATTTTATATAGTGCCGTCTAAATACCATCACACACACACATACACACACACGCCACACACCCACGCACACACACACACCACACACACACGCACCCCACAAACACACACCACACACACACACACACACACGATAAGAAAACCTTGAAAAAAAAAACAAAATCACAAAATCACTGACTAACTGATAACTGGCGGGCTGTCTGGCGGGTTTGGCTAACTGCTGACTGACTGGCTGACTGAAACACATACCACCCCCTATCCCCTTTTCCTCTTCCAACACTGTCCTATTTATCACCTACCTGCACACACAACACCCCCCAATTTCACCCTCTATTACCAAATGGCTGCTAAGGGCCCACAACCCCCCTCGCCACGGTTGGGGGAAAACTAAAAAAGGGCACGCAAAGGGGGCCTGGGCCCACCACCCACCAGTGACCAGTTCAACATACGCGTGTTGTCGGGAATCGTTTCCTGCAGAGACACCGCAAAAGGTTGGGCCCAGGGAGAGGGAGGATATAGGGAGAGGTGAACGAGCATTAGGTACAAAGTAATTTCTGACGGGAGTGCCAAAAATAAACATCAATAAAAAGGAAAATATTGTAATATTTTTATAACTTTAGCAGAAAAACCCCATAATTTAAAAGGTTGTTTTTTAAAAAAAATCGAACAGAGACACCTAAGCCGGGCAAAAAACACAGTCGTGGAAAAAACCTAGGGTGGCATCAGTGGCGGGGTGGAAAAGGCGCCTGGGGGTGTGAAAAGGGATATTTTCAATTTTCATTTAAGTAGATAAAATACATTGAAAACATTAGCCATTTTTCTATGTGCCTGCGACCCATTAAAATTTATCTTGCGACACAACTTTGGGTCGCGACCCAAAGTTTGAGAACCACTGGTGTAAACTATGCCATCGTTCCAAGTAACATCGTTTACTTTTCCAGCATCTTTTAACGACAGCAATTTCATGGCCTCGTGTATCGGTAGTAAGAGTATTGTCGCTAGTTGTGATGAGAAGTCTATCTCTAATATATCATTATATATGGGCCTGAATACTTTTTTATCTCAAAGGACTGGCCAAGGGCAAAAAAAAGTAACAAAAAGCCCGCTAGCTGCCAGTCCCTATAAAGAAGACAGTAAGAGATTCCAAAAAGGGGTTTGTGCCAATCTAGTTTGATATAGAACTGCATAGACTATAGTGTCCCATGAGGGTATTCATGATAAGATATGAACCCTTAAGTTGATATAAAAAGCTTTCGAAAATAACTTACAATATAATTTTCTTGGGAATGTTTTGTAATGCTCACTTCCTTTCTATAATGAGCTTCCTTGAGTACAGCCACATGCCCCTCTCTCCCCTTTCTCTATTTCATCCTTACCTGGTATTACTATAATCATGTTGCTGCAGCTACACTCAAACTTCCAAGAATTCTCATCGTTACGGAGCCGCAAGGAAGAAAGAAAGACGTAAGAAATGATGATGCAATATTGATTATCTACAATTCTGAAAATCTGTTTATGCGTAACATGTATCAATATTGTTAAAGAGTATTTCTACCTGTAATCAGTGTAAAAAGTCATGTTAGTATTATGTGTTGTCAATATTACTTCTATAAATTTATCTTTACTTGCGGTGCATTTGGCCCTAAAATAAACCCATTTTTTACCCTTCTGGTGGTGGTGGTTGTGGTGGTGATGGTGGTAGTTGTGGTGGTGGTAGTGATGGTGGTGGTGGTGGTGGTGAAGGTGGTGGTAGTAGTGGTGGTGGTGATGGTGGTGGTGGTGGTGGTGGTAGTGATGGTGGTGATGGTGGGGGGTGGGGGTGGGGTGGTGGTGGGGTTGGTAGTATTGGTGGGGGTAGTGGGGGTGGTGGTGGTGGGTGATGTGGTGAGGGTGGTGGTGATGGTGGGGGGTGGGGGTGGTGGTGGTGTAGTGATGGTATCGGGGTGTTGTTTTTTTTGGTGGTGGTGGTGGTAATGGTGGTGGATTTGTGGGGGGGGGGTAGTGATGGGGGGGTTGTAGTGATGGTAGTCGTGGTGTTGTTGTTGTTGGTGGTGGTGGTGGTAATGGTGGTGGTGATGGTGGTGGTGGTAGTGATGGTGGTGGTGGTAGTGGTGGAAAGGTCTACAAACAGGTCAAAGGATAGTGTTTGCCATGACCTCCTTCCCTCCACTCCTCTGAATGTCACTGTCTTACACGATGGAGAGGTCAGAAGGAAGAGGAGGGAGAGCAAAGGGAGAGTAAAGGGAGAAGGAGAATTAATGTGATGACCTGCAAAAAAATTACAAATGCACTTTATTTTTAGCATTTTTTCTTCTTGCATGTTTTATAAGAAACCTTCCAATTGGAGTATTTTTTTTCTTCAAATCTTATGTGTACTTCTGCCTGACGTTTTATGACCAAATTTCTGTTTTTTACGATGGTTAAAATGATCTTGAAAGCGGCAGTTCTTTTTTTTATAATGATGGAAAAAGGAAGGACTATTACGCAACTATCTATTTTGTTTATCAGTTATCCTATACTAAATAATAATATGCGAACACTGAGAATGGATATATATTTATCTAACCGATATCCGCAGCATGCTTGATACTTTTGTCATTTGGGAAAAGAAAAAAATATTTGTCTTTAATCTGAAAAACCCCGGACGTAGAAGACAAGACTTTTGGTTTTCTTCCTTGTGGACGCTTTTTCAGGGAACATTAATTAGATTGTTGGCGGTAAACGTGACCTCAGCACCACCTGGCCTCCTCCTCCCCCTCCTCCTGAGTCCCCCTCCCCCCCTCACGCCCCCCCCCCTTTCCTCCTACCACTAATAGCACCGCGACCCTCCAGTGACTCCTGATAACCACTGTGTCCTTGCCTCTCTGTGTCTGTCTTTCACTTACTGGCTCACTAATCTGTTATCTGTCTATTTTTGTTTGTCTTTGTTCGCTTGTTTGTTGCTGTGTGTGTGTGTGTGTGTGTGTGTGTGTGTGTGTGTGTGTGTGTGTGTGGTGTGTATTCTGTCTGTCTGTCTGTATGATTGTCTGTCTGCCTGTGGTGTTATTCTTGTCTTCTGTCTTATTCTCTCTTCTCCTTTCTCTTTTCTTTCTCTCTCTCTCTCTCTCTCTCTCTCTCTCTCTCTCTCTCTCTCTCTCTCTCTCCTCTCTCTCTCTCTCTCTCTCTCTCTCTCTCTCTCTCCCTACCAAAGGAAGAAGAGCCACGTTTGAACACCCTCAAACATACACACCACGCGAACACTGCAGGTACTTACTACTACTACTACTTCTACTACTACTACTACTACTACTACTACCACTACTACTACTACTACTACTACTACTACTACTACTACTACTACTACCACTACCACTACCACTACTACCACTACTACTACTACTACCAAATACACCCTCAAACATACACACCACGCGAACACTGCAGGTAACACAGCCCCATTCTTACCCGGGAACAAGAAATGCCGCACTGTTTCCTAACCCGACAACTAATGGAGAAAAGTTTAACCCAAAGTCCGGATTTCAGCGGATTGGGGAGTCCAGGGCCAAGGCAGAGAATTGAAAAGCTCAAGAGAAGAAAATTAGAGAGGTCTAATCTTCCTTGGTCTTGGGGGAGTTTAAGACCTTAGAGAGTCGAACTTAAGAAGAATAGAAAAAGAAACGAAAATGTAATACTGTGAGAGTTTAGGAATGAAGCTAATTACTGTCACATTATAAGCACTTCTCGAACACATATGGAGGTGCTAAATAGTCAAGTATACCAAAGTACTATAGCACTACAGCACTCAGGCAAAAGCACTCTCAGCATCCACTTCACAATCCCGCCAGCACTAGGAAACTATATATACGGTAATTGCTAGATAGTCAAGCACACCACAGCACTATAGGATTACAGCACCCAGGCAACAGCACCTTCACTTAACACTCCCGCCAGCACTATCAAACTGTATACGGTAATTGCATTGGCCTGAATATGACGCTCTTTTCCGGAAGCTCAAAGGGGGCATCATTTCAAGAGCATGTGCCTTCCAAACTTAGCCTCGTAATGTTGCCATGTATATGCAGAGTATACAACAAGAAAACTCACTCCAACTTTCAGATTAAGCCGCGGAGTGTCCCGAGTGTAGCGGTGGGGGTGCGCCGGCCAGTCATAAGCCCGAGTTACAGCTTAATGCTTCTTGGCCGTAACACTAACCGCTGTAACTTCCCTCGTGATGTGTAAAAGTTATTGTATAAAATGTTGATATTAGGTCCCGGGAGCGGCGGTAAGGGAGTGGAACAGTGGAGGGAAGGGAAGGGGATGAGGAGGCGCAGGGAGGGTGCTGGGAGAGGTATAGAGATGCTTGAGAAGGGAAGGGGGAGTGCATGGTAAGGGAAGAGAAGAGGAGGCGCTGTGAGGGTGGTGGGAGAGGTATAGGGATGCTTGAGAATTATATTGCAATCCAGACCACCACCACCATCACCACCACCACCACCACCATCATCATCACCACCACCACCACCACCATCACCACCACCACCAGTACTCTCAGGTGTACCAGTTTGTCTTTTTCCTACACCTATTTGTATCTGTTATAATGTATCAATGCAGCAATACACATGGGCCAGAATACTGCATAGTCTATAGTGTTCCATAAGGGTATTGATGATAATATTTGAACCCTTAAGTTGATAAAGAGCTTTTGAAAGAACTTACAAGAGAGAGAGAGAGAGAGAGAGAGAGAGAGAGAGAGAGAGAGAGAGAGAGAGAGAGAGAGAGAGAGAGAGAGAGAGAGAGAGAGGTGATAGACTGTCAGAGGCTACGAGTATGTTAGTTAAGTACAAAAATATACGAGTTGATTAACCTGGGATAAAAAAGAAGGCGATGGGAAACACGTTATGGATAATGAAGGGAAGGTGAATGGGTGGAAGGGATGCTGTGAGGGGTGGAGGGTGGAAGAGGAGGGTGGAGCAGGTATAGTTAGGAGGAGGGGTTGGTATTAGTTAAGGAATTGATGAAGTGGAAGAAGAATGGGATGGGATGGAAGGATGTGCAGGGAAGTAGAATTAGGAAAAAAGAGGAGGAGGAAGAAGGAAGTGGAATTAGAAAAGTGGAGGAGGAGGAGGAAGAAGGAGTGAAGAGGAAGAGAAGGAGGAGAAAGAGGAGGAAGGGATGGAAGAAATAGAGAGGCGGCAGAAGAGTAGGAGGAGTTGGGAGAGAAAGAGGAGGAGGAGGAGGAGGAGGAGGAGGAGGAGGAAAGTAGTGAGTAAGGAAGGAGGAAGAGGAGGAGGAGGAGGAGGAGGAGGAGGAGGAGGAGGAGGAGGAAAGTAGTGAGTAAGGAAGGAGGAAGATTGTAGGAAAGAGATGAAGTATAGATGTAAAGAATGCAAGGAGAAAGTTAAGGAAGGAAAGAACGGTTCAAAGAGAAAGTGAGAAAAGAGAGAGAAAAGTTAAAAGTAAATTAATAAACCTATTATAATACTACACTATTATACTACCTACATCCACTGCTCTTCCTCAAAACTCCTTCATCAATGCTGCACAATTTCCACACTTCACACACAGAGAAAGAAACAATTGAATACTTAACTTTTATTTTTATATAACTTTGTACATAACTATACCTGACTGCTTTTCCTGTCAGTGGGGTTCTTGAAGGAGGGTTAGGAGGGGGGGGGGATAAAGGGGAGAGGAGAAAACACACACACACACACACACACACACACACACACACACACATATCCAGTATCCACCCCTCCCTGCTTCTCTATCATTAAAACTCAAACTACAGACTTGATGCTTCCCTCCGCGATTGGCTCTGGAGATACAGGCGAGTTCGGGCCATTAGTACAGATCACACTGCTTGTTGCCCTTCCTCCTCACCCTGCATGGAAAGGGGACCCACTCACCTACCTATGAAGTTTGTGAAGTAACCCCTACGGGCCTACACCTATTATATTCTTTTATTACTACTACTACTACTACTACTACTACTTCTTCTTCTACTACTACTACTACTACTACTACTACTACTACTACTACTACTACTTCTACTACTTCTACTACTACTACTACTACTACTACTACTACTACTACTACTACTACTTCTACTACTACTACTACTTCTTCTACTACTACTACTTCTTCTACTACTACTACTACTACTACTACTACTACTACTACTACTACTACTACTACTACTACTACTACTACTTTTCCTACTACTACTACTACTACTACTTTTCCTACTACTACTACTACTACTACTACTACTACTACTACTATTGCTACTATTACTATTACTATTACTACTACTACTACTACTACTACTACTACTACTACTACTACTACTACTACTATTACTACTACTTCTACTACTACTACTACTACTACTACTACTACTACTACTACTACTACTACTACTACTACTACTGACTACCCTACACTGACTGACCCCATCCCTGTCTTCACTATTAGTATACAAAGGCTCATTTTCATCGTTTTTTCTGTTTAAATCCTGGCAGATGCGACACTTTTTCTATTCTTCTAAGTCCTACTCTTCTTTTCTACTCTACTACTCTACTTTCTACTCTAAGTCTACTCTTCTACTCTACTCTTCTTTTTCTATTCTTCTTTTCCTTCTTCTAAGGTATTGTTTTGTTTTCATTTTTCGTCTCTTTTCTTCATTCTATTTTGTAATCCTGGCAATTGCGACACTTTTTCGTCTCTTTTGCTTTGTTTAGTGTTTATTTTTTGTCTCTCCCCCTCTCCTAATGGACGCAGTAAGTGCACGCATTAGTTAGCGATGCTGGAGATAAAGCGCGGTTTTCATACTCTTGTGTTTTTGTTCCTGCGACGAGAGTTCATCAGCTCTTTCAGTCTGTGCTCCGGGAAAGTAAGAAAGAGAGAGAGAGAGATTCTGCAACACTCCATCCTCTTGATATCTGAGAGAGAGAGAGAGAGAGAGAGAGAGAGAGAGAGAGAGAGAGAGAGAGAGAGAGAGAGAGAGAGAGAGAGAGAGAGAGAGAGAGAGAAGAGAGAGAGAGAGAGAGAGAGAGAGAGAGAGAGAGAGAGAGAACAATGCATACGATTCTTTGCCGTTCGTATTTTAGATTACCAGCAACGCGAATTTTATACTTCTCCCTCCCACTTAGACCATCCACACACACACGCGCACACACACACACACACACACGGGGTAATCAGGATAGTGAGTCCCGACAGAGTAAGGTTTTGGCCTCCTAACTGCTAACTTTCTCTTCTATTCAGTGGCTCGACAAGAATACTGTGCAGATAAAGTTGCTGGCTTATCTTAGTGGTGCATTGTATTTGCTGGGTCTCTTGAAGGTGGAGGCTGTGGTAGTAGTAGTAGTAATAGTAGTAGTAGTAGTAGTAGTGGTAGTGGTAGTGGTAGTGGTAGAGTAGTAGTAGTAGTAGTAGTAGTAGTGTAGTAGTAGTAGTGGTAGTGGTAGTGGTACTAGTAGTAGTAGTAGTAGTAGTAGTAGTAGTAAAAGCAGTGGTAGTAGTTAGTAGTAGTAGAAGTAGTAGTAGTAGTGGTGGTACTAGTTGTTGTAGTAGTAGTAGTAGTAGCAGTAGTATAATAGTAGTCGTGGTAGTAGTAGAAGTAATAGTAGTAGTAGTAGTAGTAGTGGTAGTAGTTGTTGTAGTAGTAGAAGTAGAAGTAGCAGTAGTAGTAGTAGTAGTAGTAGTAGTAGTAGTAGTAGTAGTAGTAGTAGCAGCAGTAGTATAGTAGTAGTCGTGGTAGTAGTAGAAGTAATAGTAGTAGTAGTGGTAGTAGTTGTTGTAGTAGTAGAAGTAGTAGTAGTAGTGGTGGTACTAGTTGTTGTAGTAGTAGTAGTAGTAGTAGTAGTAGTAGTAGTAGTAGTAGCAGTAGTATAGTAGTAGTCGTGGTGGTGGTAGTAGTAGTAGTAGTAGTAGTAGCAGCAGTAGTATAGTAGTAGTCGTGGTAGTAGTAAAAGTAATAGTAGTAGTAGTAGTAGTAGTGGTAGTAGTTGTTGTAGTAGTTGTTGTAGTAGTGGTAGTAGTAGTTGTATAAGTAGTAGTAGTAGTAGTAGTAGTAGTAGTAGTAGTAGTAGTAGTAGTAGTAGTAGTAGTAGTTGTTGTAGTAGTGGTAGTAGTAGTTGTATAAGTAGTAGTAGTAGTAGTAGTAGTAGTAGTAGTAGTAGTAGTAGTAGTAGTAGTAGTAGTAGTAGTAGTAGTAGAAGTAGTAGAAGTAGTAGAAGTATTAGTAGTATTAGTAGTATTAGTAGTATTAGTAGTATTAGGAGAAGTAGTAGTAGTAGAAGTAGTAGTAGTAGTAGTAGTAGTAGTAGTAGTAGTAGTAGTAGTAGTAGTAGTAGTAGTAGTAGTAGTAGTAGTAGTAGTAGTAGTAGTAGTAGTAGTAGTAATGCGTGTCACTAATAGCATCTGTTTTATATGCAAGTAGTTTTTGTTCTTTTGTTCTGTTGTTTCCCTAATCTGCCTACTTCTATTCTTTGTTTATACAGGGAAGCCTTTTTCTCTCCATTTTTTCTCTTCCTCCATTTTTTCATCCTGCTTCATAGTTCTGTCTATATTTTCTAATCATCATTATGTATATTTTTTGGTATATTCTCTTCTCTATTTTTTCTCTTTTTCGTTGTCATGCTTTCCATTTTTCCTTCTTTCTCTCAAGCTTTCTATTTTTTTTCTCTCTCTTTGAATATTTCCTTACTAAATGTTTTTTTCCCTTATATATATTTAGATTTTTTTGACGAAGATTTACAGTTCTCTATTCAACATTTTCTCCTCCTCCCTCCTCTATACGAAGCGGCTTTGGTAGGGATAGAGAGTGTCACGTAAGCTCCATCCATATGCATTCCAATGGTGGCAGTAACACCCAGCGCTAATGTACTACCTGTTAACAATATAAATGGTCAGGTTAATATTATACCTGAGTTACTCTGTCAGGCTTAATTGTGACCCTCCCTCCCTCACCCCCTACGTGCTTGTTTTTAGCACATCTTTGTACCTATTTTTTTTCCCTCACCCTCGCCTACGAATTCCACCACCAGCGGGTGTTGAGCAAAAGTCTTTATGTTGAGCGGCGGACAGCACGGCGGCTGGGTTGGCCCCGGGGGCCACGGTTAGTCTCAACCTGCTCAAGGGCGGGGCAGTGTTGTACTCTGTGGTGGTGCCCCTGGCGCTGGGATGTCTCGTGCCAGAGAAGGCACATGTCCTGTGTCGGGCGTGGCTGGCGGGGCACATTACCTCGTGGCTGGCCAGGCGCGGCCCTGCTGGTGCTGCCCCGCGGCGCCTCCAGGACAACCCTGTACTGCAGGCCTCGGGACGGGCCTGGCACGCCGCCGCTCTGCACACGCTCGACTACTGGTCGCGGTGCCCCCAGGGACTCCTCCTCGGCGCCGTGGCCGAGTGTCCCGCCGCCTTCTTCTCGCCCTTCGAGGACCAGCTCCTCCTCGCCTCCTTCCCGCCCTTCGAGGACCAGCTCCTCGCCGCCTCCTCCTCGCCCTTCGAGGACCAGCTCCTCGCCGCCTCCTCCTCGCCCTTCGAGGACCAGCTCCTCGCCGCCTCCTTCTCGCCCTCCGAGGACGAGTTTGACGGCGAGGTGACCGAGGTGGTGGTGGCCTAGTGGAACTTGCCCCTTGGGAGAAAGAGGTTCACGTGGATATGTCACGCCCTGATACCCTCGCCTTGACCATGGAGTGAAGCTGAGGATGTTGTTATAAAACACACACACACACACACACACACACACACACACTATACTGTATACGTATATTAGAACTTGTAGTTATTTTGAAAACTGAAATCTATTACGGACTCTTTTCATGGCATATATGAATTTCCAAAGTGAACAAGTCAATTTCGTTCATCAAAAAAGCTTCATAACAGCAAATCCACAGGAATCACCAGGGGTATATATATAAGAGTATCACCGCCATCTGTATCACTGTGAACGTGAGAATACTGTGTTGCGGCTCCCGGTAATCGTGTGAGGCGTGGCTAAGAAGGCTCACCAGGGCGTTACCGCACACTGTAAGTCCTCCATGCAAACCCAAAGACCCAGTCATTTTTTCTTTCAATTTCACTTTTTTCGCCCCAAAGTTTCAAGGATTTTTTTTAGCATGCGGACTGGAAAGTTGAAGTTGGAATAATTACGCTGGCACGTATTTTATTTCCCTTATATTCTTGGAACCTCGCCTCGTGACGTTCTGGGGTGAAAGATAAGCGCCTGTGTAATGCCTATGTTCAAGGTCATTACCATCAGTGAGCATAGGAAAGCACTCACTCGTCTTTCTTCCCCCAGAACACCACTTAATGACACTTGACATGAGGGTAAATGTTCAAGTATTTCTTTTACTTGACATGAGACTAAATGTTAAAGTATTTCTTTTACTTGACATGAGGGTAAATGTTCAAGTATTTCTTTTACTTGACATGAGACTAAATGTTCAAGTATTTCTTTTACTTGACATGAGACTAAATGTTCAAGTATTTCTTTTATGACATGAGACTAAATGTTCAAGTATTTCTTTTACTTGCAGAGCTAAATGTCAAAGTATTCTTTACTTGACTGAGAGTATTTCAAGGGAATTTCTTACTTGACATGAGACTAAATGTTCAAGATTTCTTTTACTGACATGAGACTAATGTTCAGTATTTCTTACTTGACATGAGACTAAATTTCAAGACTTCTTCTACTTGACATGAGACTAAATGTCCAAGTTATTCCTTTTACTGACATGAGGTCAAAGTTCAAGATTCTTTTACTGACATGAGACTAAATGTCAAGTATTCTTTTACTTGACATGAGACTAATGTTCAAGTAATTCTTTATGCATGAGGGTAATGTTAAGTATTTCTTTACTGAATAAGACTAATGTGCAAGATTCTTTACTGACATGAGATGAAATGTGCGTATTCTTTAGTAGTATTACTTAGTTTTGTTTCTCAAGCGAAGGGACAAACGCTTAGCTGAGGGAATTTCATAGGGAATATCATTAGATAATCATCATCGGGGCCACGGGTTGACTATGGCACTATGGTCTGACTCCTCCCCACTGAGCCCTTTGAGACCCTCCCTACTATAACTACTACTACTACTCCCCTATTATACCACTACTACTACTCCCCTATTATACCACTACTACTACTCCCCTATTATACCACTACTACTACTCCCCTATTATACCACTACTACTACTCCCCTATTATACCACTACTACTACTCCCTCCAACACACCGCCATGTCTTCCACCGTGCCACTACTACCACCACCACCATCGACTCTCAAGGGGAAGGTAAGTGAGGAATTTGAGTGCATTGAGTAGTTAGCAGCTCGTTGACCTTTGACATGCTCTGCGATGACCTCGGCGTTACCTTCGTCAGTATCGTTACTCTGGCATCTCACCAAAGGACGGCTGAAGGCCAAGGAAGGAAGGTGGATTTCCTCAACGAAGAGCCTATAGGGTTGAGGAAGTAAATATTTGTGAAAATAAATCTGTAACAATCTTTCAGTTAGAAAAAATTGTTTCTTATTTTGTACACAGGTGGCACATTAGATAATAGAAAATGAATAGTGTCTTGACTTAAAACCAATCAGCGAGAGGCATCTAAAAAAGGTAGGGTTATGTTATTTGAGGTGCCTTGATATTTCCTCCAGATAATAATTTAAGTCACAGGAAGGTGGATTTCCTTACATTAAAACGGTTTCTCTGAGGGAAAAGTATGTAGTACAAGTAGTCAGGCCAGGAGATAACAAGGTGAACATTAAAATAAATTGTATGTTACGGTTTGGGTCAGAACCACACACACACACATGAGGATGGAGAAATCGACTAAGAAAAATTGTTATTGTGACGTTCAGTTTCTTCAATTTTTTTCTCTCTCGTTGTCATAAAACTGTGTCATTTTGTCTCTTTCCATCTTGTCCATCTTGTCATTTTGTGTCTCTTTGTTTGTCATGCTGTGCTGATGCCCCTCTGTCGTGCCCCAATGCTCAGATTTTTGTGTGTATTTACCTTCTGCAGGAGTAAGATTAATGCTCACAACACACCTAATAATGATAATAATGTTCATAGTAATAGACACTACTAAGGAGGAGAAGGATGTTGTAAGGAGAGAAAGGAATTGTGATGATGGTAAACAGTGATGGTCAGAACAACAACAAAATTCCAAATAGGCAATTTAATCTTTGTTCCCGAGGCGCCATAATATTCCCTTACTGAGAGGAATAAAGTCTTTGATAAAATGATAAAACCAAAACTCCTCCAGACCTTCCCCGAAAAGATGGTTCGTCAAAGAGCGCCAATTAGGAGTTTTTGTTGGCAAAGAGACGACATTTGAGCAAGAAATAAAGAGTCTAGAAAGAGTCTAAAGATAAAGATAGATCGAGTTTAAGAAAGAGTTAGATAGAGTTAAAGAAAGATAGTCTAATAAAGAGTCTAAAGTTAGTTTGATAGAAAAACCTGATATTTTAAGACATGGATGAACTTAAGACTCTATGTGTTTAGTTGAATGATAACAAAGATAAGACGCTCAAGCAGTCACCATCGTTTCCTCTGCACCTTTACGTGATCTCTGTCGGTAGGTTCGTCTGACAAAGCAATGGGAGACATGTAAAGATAGCGAGATAGGAGATAGATATAGGAGATAGAGATAAGAGATAAAGATAGGAGATAGAGATAGAGATAAGAGATAGAGATAGAGATAGATAGAGATAGGAGATAGAGATAGAAAGAGATAGGAAATATAATAAGAGATAGAGATAGGAGATAAGAGATAGAGATAAGAGATAGAGATAGGAGATAGAGATAGGAGATAGAGATAGATGGAGATAGGAGATAGAGATATGAGCATCAACACATAGGAGTGTTTGGGACAGACAGAGTTTCATCGGGAAATGATGGATTATTATACTTGTATCAGGAGAGCAGAATATACCAGAAAACCTTAGTAAAAAATCACCATTGATAGGTTTTAAAGGAATAATGGAATGACCGAGTACCACAACACCGATAAACTCGACAAAGATGGAACTTCAATGGCAGGCATAATGAAATAAAAGTTGAAAGGCCTGTCAAATAAAAGAAAAATAGAAAAAATAGGATGAAATTATTAGCACTGATGTTGAAAAGAAGATGAGGAAGAAGAGTAATTCATGCTAAGTAAATGTGTGGTGAATGTAAAGTTAAATGTAAAAAGCCTGTCAAATAGAAACAAAATTAGGATGGGAGTATTAGCCCGATGTTGAAAAGAAGATGAATTCATGTTAGATAAATGCATACGACAGGAATATTTGACATTGCACGCACGAACACCATCCTCCTTACACTGTGTATGTGTGTGTCTGTGTGTGTGTGTGTGTGTGTGTGTGTGATGCTAGGCCCAGAGGCCCAGAGGACGACGAGGATAGGGCAGCCCTGGTGCTCCAGCGGGCACTAGAGGACCTGCCTCGGCTGTTGGTAGTGGTGCGCAGCGCCCCTCCCCCCCGCTGAGCGCACCACGTACTACACAGCGGAACATGGAGCGAGGTGACGAGCCTCGCTCACAGGAAGTCGCTCGTGACTCCAGCGGCGGGCTGGTGCCCGCTCATCTCTTATAAATGTATAGATGTAAGATTACATATAAGTATGTAATGTAAGTTTAACTTAAGGTATTATGTAAGGTTACAATAAGTTTTTTTTCTTTTTCTGTAAGAGATGTAAATAAACTTAACTAAAACTCCTTACACTACCTCACTCCTCTCTCTCTTTTCCCGTTGGCATCTTCCTCTTCCTCTCCTTCTCCTTCCTCTTTGTTTCCCTTCATCCTCCTCGCCCATTCCTCTTACTCATTCATTTTGCTATTCTTCCTTCTGTTCCTTATTCTTATTCTCTCTCAGTTCCCTCTTTCCACCTTTGTACACTACCAATTACTCCTTCACGGCTGCCCAGAAAGACGATGTACATGTCTACGTTGACCTTTGTGTTGTTATATCGTAAAAGCCTAGCATCACACACACACACACACACACAGACACACACATACAGATACACATACACATACACGCACACACAAACACATCACTTGATAGATAGTCTCAGCAATTCACTTTCACTCCCTTATATCAATATAAATACTTGACTGCACGACGAGGCACTAACACAACCTGAAGAAGCATTACGACAGGAACGGAAAAATAAACTATTAAATGTCTTTTTTTAGTGGCTTTTTGTATACTCATTATTTCTATCTTCATCCAGTCTCCCTATGATGCAAATAAGAAAAAAAATAGACACCTCTGACGTATGATTGACAATACAGAGTTACCTAATCTTTATCTAGGCCTATGAAAAACTTTATTAATAGGCTCGTTTTGATGTACCGAGGCGAGATATTATTACATTTTATATTTACATTTATACATTTTTTCACATTATTATTTGTTATCATTGTCGAGTTAATAACGTCCATTGTAGTACATACGAGTAAGCCGCGGCAGCACGTTATAATCATTCTGATCCGACACGAGACAGCGGTGGCATAAGACGTTGTTTTTAATGCATAATATAGAAGCATTAATTAACCCTTCACGCCCAGGTCTTTCCTTTGCTATATATAAAATTACGAAGTGACTGAATATACCAAATTAGGTAGTGGACAAGGATACTAAACAGGTCACATCTATAAAACATTGCTTATATTAATTAAAATCATCAAATGGTACCCAAATTAAAATGGAAATTACGTTCTGGGCCTCAAGGGGTTAATTAACAAGAGTTTAGAGTTTACAAAGAGTCTCACTCGCGTCAGTAGAGGATGAAGAGAGGTTGTTCCGAAGGGCGAGAATCCTGTCGTGTTTCAAGTGAGTGGTGACCGTCCTTGTTATGTTCCCTTTGTTGCCTTTCCCTTCCTACCTTTCCCTTCACTCCCATCAGCCCTTCCCTCCCCTTCATGTTGCCCATCTTTTCCCCTCCCTTACAGCGCACTCCCCTCCCCACTATTCACTTCCCCAACGTCAAAAAAATCTTTCCCTCCAATTCTCTTGACCCCAATTTCCCTTCCTAACTATTGACCACAACCTTCTCTTGACCCCAACTTTGACCTTCCTTGACGAACTTTGACCAACCTTGACCTTCTCTTGACCCCAACATCCCTCTCCCACTTTTCTCTTCTATTCTCTTCTCTTGCCAAAATCTTTCTCCCTTATTCTCTTGACCACAATTCATCACTGGACATTGCCCTTTCCAACTATTTTTTTTCCCCCTTGGCATCTTTCTCTTCCTCTTCCTCTACTCCTTCTCCTTCCTCTTTGTTCCCTCCTCCTATTCCTTTTTCCTCCTCCTGTTTCCTTCCTTCCTCCTCTCTTCCTCCTCCTCGCCTATTCTTCTTACTTCTCCCGCTGCAATTATTTTCCCGTTGGCATCTTCCTCTTCCTCTCCTTCTTCTCCTTCCTCTTTGTTTCCCATCCTCCTCCTCGCCTATTCCTCTTACTTCCCCCATTCTCCCTTTTTTCTATTTTACCTTTCTAATACTGTCTTATTTTGTTCTGTTTATCTGTTTCACCTTCTTTGCTTCTCTCCATCCTCCCCGTCTATTCCTCTTATTATAACTTACTACACTATACTATACTTACTATAACATAACTTACTATATTCCTCATGCTTATAATCCCGCTCCCTTTTTTTCCCTCTGGTTTTCTATTACTGTTTTATTTAGTTTTTCTTCCTCTTTTTTGTGGGTGATCTGTTGTACCTGCCTGCCTGCCCCCTCGCCCTTATCAATAATGGGGGTCACGTCTTTACCTTTGTTTAATAGGGACAGGGAAGAGGTCACCTGAACGCTTTGTGTGTGTGTTTTGTCATTCTATATCTGTTATTTTTTATTGTTAAAGGTATTGCATAGAGATTGGGAGAGGGTTTGAGTGAGACTGTGTGTGTGTGTGTGTGTGTGTGTGTGTGTGGTGTGTGTGTGTGGGTGTGCGTGTGTGTGGTGTGTGTGTGTGTGTGTGTGTATGTGTGTGTGTGTGTGTGTGTGTGCGTGTGTGTATGTGTGTGTGTGTGTGTGTGTGAGTGGGTGCACGGAATTGATTAATTTGGAAGCTTTATATATTTGTAAGTTTTTTATCTATTGTCTATGTTTTTTTCTTGTAAAAGTTTGTGATCTTGTGCAAACATCATGATTGATTTGCATGTTGAAGTTGATGATTTGTACTTTTGTTTTAAAAGGATGAACTTTATAAAGACCGAAATATAAAAAACGAAACAAAAAGAAAAAAAACCCATTAATCACCACACACTGTACTACAACACTACTACTCATATCAGCACTACAACGTTTTGGTTCACTATATATACACTTCAATACACATAAACTGTTCTGCACCACATTACAGTCTACACATCAGTACACCACACTCATCACTAATGTTCTGCACCACACCACACCACACCACACCACACTACACTACACTCCTACCCTTGTGTCCTATCGTTACAAGCTATCCCCTCACCACCACACTACACCACACATCACCATACATTACCACAGTATACCATTACCTCACCACTGTACCCTGGTGAAGAGTTTAGGTGTTTTACCTGGCGTGTTAGGAAATGATCTATATACTTATTAAGCGTCAGAAATCTATTTATAAGTCAGAAGAAGGTTATAGTTTGGGTTGTTAAGGTGTGTTAAAGGATGCTACTGGCTAACTACTGAATGCACAAACTGTATTCTTTACTTACTTGAGCTGCTCAGACGCGACGACGCACCCAGTCTCCCACACACTTCTCTCTCATCACAATAATGTCTTGTTTTCAGTCTATCGGTAAAGTTCCAGCATTTTCTGACGTGCGGTAAAGCAATAGAGAGGGAATAAGAAAAGTTTTGATGCTTTTTTCTCTCAGACGCGTCGATGAATTATCCAAACTTTGCGGCAGAGTCACCCCGATCAGAGCAGTGCATGGCAGGGCGGCCGCTACATCGCGTACCCGCCCGCTGTCCTCCCTCCCTGCTGGTTGGAAGTATACTGACTCGTGGCGGGGAAGTCGGCAGCTTATATAGAACACTCGTCTCGTTGGCCTGGCTGACATATGCGCACACACACACACACACACACACACACACACACACACACACACACACACATACACACAACACACACAGATTCAAGACTATTCTCGTGGGGACTTGCAACTATATTCATTGTGGTGATTGTGGTGGTAGGGGTGTTGTCTCTCTGGAAATTCTGATGTTACAGGTAAACACACACACACGCACACACACGCACACACACACACACACACACACACACACACACACACACACACACACACACACACACACACACACACACATACACACACACACACACAGTCAGAAAAACCACCATAGAAAAGAGAACACCGGGTCACCACCAAAAATCTTTCTTATTTATCATTATTTATTTATCCTACCATATTTTTACCCGTATTTATACCTTGTTTTATACCCTTATTTATTTTATTTATTTCTTATTTATCTTATTACCCTTCTTTTATTATAATACCTTGTGTCCACCTTCTGCGCCTCCTGCGTGTGTGATGCGTCGTGGTGATGTCCTCCGCAAAGGCAATAGTGTGGAAGCATTGGGCATCACTCTCCCTGACGCGCAGCCTCGGGGAGTGAAGACTGTCCCGCCCGATACAGCCTCTGAGGGATGACTCCACGTTTATCCCCAATGGCAGACTCACACCCGCTAACAACAAGTATTGGAGTAAAACAGAAACACACTTCGAGCTGAGAGTCAGTGTTAACTCCTTCACGCCCAGATCTTTTCTTTGCTATATAAAATCGTCTGTTGTTAGCCATTAAATTACGAAAAGTAACTGAAAATACCAAATTACCTATTGGACAAGGAAACGAAACAGGTCATATCTATAAAATATTGCTCATAATAATAATTAAAATCGTCTTCTGGTACCCAAATTACAATGGAAATTACATTCTGGGCCTCAAAGGATTAAGACAAGGCCAGAAAAAAAACCTAGAGGACAATATACCTACGATAGTGATGGCGGCGGTAAGGGTGGTGGTGGGGTGATGGTGGTGGTGGGGGTGATGGTTTTGGTAGTAGTGGTAGTAGAAGTAGTAGTAGTAGTAGTAATAGTAGTAGTAGTAGTAGTAGTAGTAGTAGTAGTAGTAGTAGTAGTAATAGTAGTAGTAGTAGTAGTAGTAGTAGTAGTAGTAATAGTAGTAGTAGTAGTAGTAGTAGTAGTAGTAGTAGTAGTAGTAGTAGTAGTAGTAAACGAAGGAGAGTCGGCAGGTCCACGCAACACTCAACGAATATATACATGACCAGGAGTGCAATTCTGCGGAAATGAATTTTAGAGTGAGATAGAATTGAAAATATATGCAAATGGGAAGGGTGGCTCAAAACGCGTGACTCACAGGGCGCGACCATGAACCACGAGCCTCCGTAAATACTGAGATTCTTCCCTTCCTCCATTTTTACCTCCGCCAACGAAGTTGGAGGGGTTATGTTTTCACCCCGATCTGTCTGTCTGTCTGTCTGTCTGTTTGTTAGTGTACAGGATTTCTCGAAAAGTTACGAATAGATTTGGACCAAACTCGGTATACCAAGTCTATTTGGTATAAGGAAGAACTGATTTAATTTTGGATGAAATCTATTAACAACTGTTGCCATGAAAACCAATTGATGAAATATTCGGCCGGAGGTATGCGCTCATACTGAGTGCATATATATATATATATATATATATATATATATATATATATATATATATATATATATATATATATATATATATATATATACGTATATTTGATGAAATATTCGGGCGGAGGGAGGTATGCGCTCTACTGAGTGCCCCCCCCCTCCCCTAGTTGTTATTGTTTTAACCGTGGTAGAAGGAGAGGAAAAAGGAAGAATATAGTGTATCATTAGACTATTTTAATGCATGTAAGCAATATTATACAGATATGACCTGTTTACTACCCTTGTCCACTAGGTAATTTGGTATATTAAGTCCTTTTCGTAATGGCTAATAGACGATTTTATATAGCAAAGGAAAGATCAAAGAGGCGTGAAGGAGTTATATGGATTGCGCAGCACGCGTAACACTAGTAAAATCACTACAGTCCTTCGTAAAATCTGTAATACAACAAATAGTCCCTGAATCCTACCGTACCCAATGACATCGCCTTAGTCTCCTGTGGGAAATAGAATTGTAATGAAGATAATTTAGAAGAAGACTCAGCTTTGATAAACTTCTCCATTATGTTACATTTTCTTTTCGAGACGCTTAACTCAGCACCATTTATCCTTAAGGGGTTCAAAACTTCTTTAGAATCTTTTTATTACTGAAGACACGTATCCCCTTCGTCAGCAGTTGCCTCACGCTGAGCACTCGTACATACTTTGTCAGCAGTGGTTGAGATGATCGACACAGCATCCAGTGGGCCAAGAAATCACCAATATATTTATCAAGATATCCTTTCGCCAAATTATAGTTCCATATAGATCATTAGTCGAGGATTGGGAAGTGACCTTCGTTCCTCCTGATGAGAAAACTATTGCGAGCAGAAACACTTCGCTCCCTCACTCATAGATCAAGTCGCAGAAAATATATATTATCTGTTGAAAAATGTGTGCTTGTCTTTCTTATCTCTGTTGACCTCTCCGCCTACCACCACCACCACCACCACCACCCACCACCACCATCACCACCACCACCACCACCACCACCATCACCACCACCACCACCACAACCACCACCACCCACCACCACCATCACCACCGCCACTGCCACCACCCACCACCACCATCACCACCACCACCACCACCACCACCACCATCACCACCACCACCACCACCACCACCACCCACCACCACCATCACCACCACCACCACCATCACCACCACCACCACCACCACCACCACCACCACCACCCAGTGCATTTTTTAAGCCAATCTTACTGGGCGACATTCTTTGGATATCCAGAAAGGTAAAGGCCTACCTGTTAAAATATAGTTTTTTGGATACATCAACTTCACTCTTTTGTATGTTGTGTATAAATAAAGATCATATGCAGTAATAAGAATGCACTTCTGGATCTAACACACACAGATAAGATGAACCATTGTATCCAGGAAGGATTTTATGAACAAATATCTTGTCGCCCAGTAGCTTAAAATTGTTCTTACTGGGCGACAGTTTTCCATCACTGGGAGACATTTTGGTCGCCCAGTTGTGATGTTAAAAAATGCACTGGGCCCAGAACGTAATTTCCATTGTAATTTGGGTACCATTAGACGAGTTTTAATGAATATAAGCAATGTTTTATAGATATGACCTGTTTAGTATCCTTGTCCATTAACTAATTTGGTATATTAAGTTACTATTTCGTTATTTTATGGCTAACAACAGACGATTTTTCACATAGCAAAGGAAAGATCTGGGCGTGAAGGGGTTAATGTCTTCACACTCAATCTGTCTTCTTATTAATCCTCCTGGCTTTGTTCACACTCATGTTATCACGGAGATGTTAGTGATAATATGTGGCACCTCTGTATGATGCTTCCTTTACTCACATATTCATTATTATTACTCTATCATCATTACTATTGACATTACAACCATTCACGCCACACTAGGGTCAATATGAATATCTACAGCAATCTATTCCTTCTCTCTCTCTCTCTCTCTCTCTCTCTCTCTCTCTCTCTCTCTCTCTCTCTCTCTCTCTCTCTCTCTCTCTCTCTCTCTCTCTCTCTCTCTCTCTCTCTCTCCCCCTCTCTCTCTCTCTCTCTCTTTCTCTCTAACACACACACGGAAGGTTGTCCAGCCACGCCAGTTAGTGTTCTCAAAGTCATAACAGAGGCGGCGTTTGTAACATGATTCAATGTAAAGAAATCGAAAAAGTCGCAGATTTGGACTCCAACTTTTATACAAACAACCGAGTGTTAAGGAAAATTAGGTCCTGCCGAAAATAGATTAAATTGAGTCCATGTAATCCAAGGCGCCTCTTCATTCATTATAAGTGCCGTACATTAAGCGAATATTAAAGAAAAACAAAAAATAACGATTCCTAGTCAAGAGAAAGTCATTAATATTCCGATTCTGTCAACACAATATTGTGGGAAAATAATATTCAGATATAAAAAGTTTGGTAACACGCACAAAATATTCTATAGACTTGCTTTTAAACTGGATTGCAACAGCTGAAGCTATAAGAAAAATTGTCCTTGTGATTAAACTCGTTCCTGACAAATAGTTTATCGCGTGTATGAATTAGTGCCAAGATTATACATGGGCGAGTGTATGAATTAGTGCCAAGATTATACGTGGGCGAGTGTATGAATTAGTGCCAAGATTATACATGGGCGAGTGTATGAATTAGTGCCAAGATTATACGTGGGCGAGTGTATGAATTAGTGCCAAGATTATACATGGGCGAGTGTATGAATTAGTGCCAAGATTATACGTGGGCGAGTGTATGAATTAGTGCCAAGATTATACGTGGGCGAGTGTATGAATTAGTGCCAAGATTATACATGGGCGAGTGTATGAATTAGTGCCAAGATTATACGTGGGCGCGTGTATGAATTAGTGCCAAGATTATACGTGGGCGAGTGTATGAATTAGTGCCAAGATTATACGTGGGCGCGTGTATGAATTAGTGCCAAGATTATACGTGGGCGAGTGTATGAATTAGTGCCAAGATTATACGTGGGCGAGTGTATGAATTAGTGCCAAGATTATACGTGGGCGCGTGTATGAATTAGTGCCAGATTATACGTGGGCGAGTGTATGAATTAGTGCCAAGATTATACGTGGGCGAGTGTATGAATTAGTGCCAAGATTATACGTGGGCGCGTCTATGAATTAGTGCCAAGATTATACGTGGGCGAGTGTATGAATTAGTGCCAAGATTATACGTGGGCGCGTCTATGAATTAGTGCCAAGATTATACGTGGGCGAGTGTATGAATTAGTGCCAAGATTATACATGGGCGAGTGTATGAATTAGTGCCAAGATTATACGTGGGCGAGTGTATGAATTAGTGCCAAGATTATACGTGGGCGCGTCTATGAATTAGTGCCAAGATTATACGTGGGCGAGTGTATGAATTAGTGCCAAGATTATACGTGGCGAGTGTATGAATTAGTGCCAAGATTATACGTGGGCGAGTGTATGAATTAGTGCCAAGATTATACGTGGGCGAGTGTATGAATTAGTGCCAAGATTATACATGGGCGAGTGTATGAATTAGTGCCAAGATTATACGTGGGAGAGTGTATGAATTAGTGCCAAGATTATACGTGGGCGAGTGTATGAATTAGTGCCAAGATTATACGTGGGCGAGTGTATGAATTAGTGCCAAGATTATACGTGGGCGAGTGTATGAATTAGTGCCAAGATTATACATGGGCGAGTGTATGAATTAGTGCCAAGATTATACGTGGGCGAGTGTATGAATTAGTGCCAAGATTATACGTGGGCGCGTGTATGAATTAGTGCCAAGATTATACATGGGCGCGTGTATGAATTAGAGCCAAGATTATACATGGGCGCGTGTATGAATTAGTGCCAAGATTATACATGGGCGCGTGTATGAATTAGTGCCAAGATTATACATGGGCGCGTGTATGAATTAGTGCCAAGATTATACATGGGCGCGTGTATGAATTAGTGCCAAGATTATACATGGGCGCGTGTATGAATTAGTGCCAAGATTATACATGGGCGCGTGTATGAATTAGTGCCAAGATTATACAGGGGCGCGTGTATGAATTAGTGCCAAGATTATACATGGGCGAGTGTATGAATTAGTGCCAAGATTATACGTGGGCGCGTGTATGAATTAGTGCCAAGATTATACGTGGGCGCGTGTATGAATTAGTGCCAAGATTATACGTGGGCGATTGTATGAATTAGTGCCAAGATTATACATGGGCGAGTGTGTGAATTAGTGGCAAGATTATACGTGGGTGCGTGTATGAATTAGTGCCAAGATTATACGTGGGCGCGTGTATGAATTAGTGCCAAGATTATACGTGGGCGCGTCTATGAATTAGTGCCAAGATTATACGGGGGAGTGTATGAATTAGTGCCGAGATTATACGTGGGCGAGTGTGTGAATTAGTGCCAAGATTATACGTGGGCGCGTGTATGAATTAGTGCCAAGATTATACGTGGGCGCGTGTATGAATTAGTGCCAAGATTATACGGGGGGGAGTGTATGAATTAGTGCCGAGATTATACGTGGGCGAGTGTGTGTGAATTAGTGCCAAGATTATACGTGGGCGCGTGTATGAATTAGTGCCAAGATTATACGTGGGCGAGTGTGTGAATCAGTGCCAAGATTATACGTGGGGGAGTGTATGAATTAGTGTCGAGATTATACGTGGGCGAGTGTATGAATTAGTGCCAAGATTATACGTGGGCGAGTGTATGAATTAGTGCCAAGATTATACGTGGGCGAGTGTGTGAATTAGTGCCAAGATTATACGTGGGCGCTTGTATGAATTAGTGCCAAGATTATACTTGGGCGAGTGTATGAATTAGTGCCAAGATTATACGTGGGCGACTGTATGAATTAGTGCCAAGATTATACGTGGGCGAGTGTATGAATTAGTGCCAAGATTATACGTGGGCGCGTGTATGAATTAGTGCCAAGATTATACGTGGGCGAGTGTATGAATTAGTGCCAAGATTATACGTGGGCGAGTGTATGAATTAGTGCCAAGATTATACGTGAGCGAGTGTATAAATTAGTCCCAAGATTATACGGGGAGGAGTGTATGAATTAGTTCCAAGATTATACATGGGCGAGTGTATGAATTAGTGCCAAGATTATACGTGGGCGCGTATATGAATTAGTGCCAAGATTATACGTGGGGGAGTGTATGAATTAGCGCCAAGATTATACGTGGGGGAGTGTATGAATTAGTGCCAAGATTATACATGGGCGAGTGTATGAATTAGTGCCAAGATTACGTGGGCGAGTGTATGAATTAGTGCCAAGATTATACGTGGGCGCGTGTATGAATTAGTGCCAAGATTATACACTGGGCGCGTGTATGAATTAGAGCCAAGATTATACATGGGCGCGTGTATGAATTAGTGCCAAGATTATACATGGGCGCGTGTATGAATTAGTGCCAAGATTATACGTGGGCGCGTGTATGAATTAGTGCCAAGATTATACATGGGCGCGTGTATGAATTAGTGCCAAGATTATACATGGGCGCGTGTATGAATTAGTGCCAAGATTATACATGGGCGCGTGTATGAATTAGTGCCAAGATTATACATGGGCGCGTGTATGAATTAGTGCCAAGATTATACATGGGCGAATGTATGAATTAGTGCCAAGATTATACGTGGGCGCGTGTATGAATTAGTGCCAAGATTATACGTGGGCGCGTGTATGAATTAGTGCCAAGATTATACGTGGGCGATTGTATGAATTAGTGCCAGATTATACATGGGCGAGTGTGTGAATTAGTGGCAAGATTATACGTGGGCGCGTGTATAAATTAGTGCCAAGTTTATACGTGGGCGCGTTCTATGAATTAGTGCCAAGATTATACGTGGGGGAGTGTATGAATTAGTGGCAAGATTATACGTGGGCGAGTGTATGAATTAGTGCCAAGATTATACGTGGGCGCGTGTATGAATTAGTGCCAAGATTATACGTGGGCGCGTCTATGAATTAGTGCCAAGATTATACGTGGGGGAGTGTATGAATTAGTGCCGAGATTATACGTGGGCGAGTGTGTGAATTAGTGCCAAGATTATACGTGGGCGCGTGTATGAATTAGTGCCAAGATTATACGTGGGCGCGTGTATGAATTAGTGCCAAGATTATACGTGGGGGAGTGTATGAATTAGTGCCGAGATTATACGTGGGCGAGTGTGTGAATTAGTGCCAAGATTATACGTGGGCGCGTGTATGAATTAGTGCCAAGATTATACGTGGGCGAGTGTGTGAATTAGTGCCAAGATTATACGTGGTGGAGTGTATGAATTAGTGCCGAGATTATACGTGGGCGAGTGTATGAATTAGTGCCAAGATTATACGTGGGCGAGTGTATGAATTAGTGCCAAGATTATACGTGGGCGAGTGTGTGAATTAGTGCCAAGATTATACGTGGGCGCTTGTATGAATTAGTGCCAAGATTATACTTGGGCGAGTGTATGAATTAGTGCAAGATTATACGTGGGCGACTGTATGAATTAGTGCCAAGATTATACGTGGGCGAGTGTATGAATAGTGCCAAGATTATACGTGGGCGCGTGTATGAATTAGTGCCAAGATTATACGTGGGCGAGTGTATGAATTAGTGCCAAGTTTTATACGTGGGCGAGTGTATGAATTAGTGCCAAGATTATACGTGAGCGCGTGTATGAATTAGTGCCAAGATTATACGTGGGGGAGTGTATGAATTAGTGCCAAGATTATACATGGGCGAGTGTATGAATTAGTGCCAAGATTATACGTGGGCGAGTGTATGAATTAGTGCCAAGATTATACGTGGGGGAGTGTATGAATTAGTGCCAAGATTATACGTGAGCGAGTGTATGAATTAGTGCCAAGATTATACGTGGGGGAGTGTATGAATTAGTGCCAAGATTATACATGGGCGAGTGTATGAATTAGTGCCAAGATTATACGTGGGCGCGTGTATGAATTAGTGCCAAGATTATACGTGGGGGAGTGTATGAATTAGTGCCAAGATTATACGTGGGGGAGTGTATGAATTAGTGCCAAGATTATACGTGAGGGAGTGTATGAATTAGTGCCAAGATTATACGTGGGCGAGTGTGTGAATTAGTGCCAAGATTATACGTGGGCGCGTGTATGAATTAGTGCCAAGATTATACGTGGGCGAGTGTGTGAATTAGTGCCAAGACATAGACCACTGTATACCTGGACTGTTCACGCGACAATGTTTTGAATTGCGGGGCTGCATAGGGGCCCGCGGGGCGCCCGACAAAGAGATATAGTGGTCTATGGACTATCATATAGACTGGTTTATCAGTATATATGGTATACTGTAATCTTCGTAAATGTTTGTTCTATAATATTATCAAATAAAAAACAGTAAAACACGCTAAAGAAATGCCATTACGAGACTATGAAGAAATATGCATGAACTTAATATTCACTTAACTCTTCGCCATTTAAAACTTTGCGAGTCAACTTTTATCATGAAGGGTATCAATAGAAGCGCAATTTTATTAGCTTTCCATTGATGTATTTCGTTATCTGATAAATTAATTAGAACCATGCATAAATTAGCGTTAAATAAATAAATAAAATCATCAATCGGGTAATTCTCCCGATTGATGATGTTATTTATTTACTTATATATTTTGTTTTCTGATAAATGAATTAGTACCATGTATAAATTAGTGTTGACTAAATAAATAACCTCATCAATGGGGTAAATTACCCGATTGAGGATTTTATTTATTTATTTAACGCTAATTTATGCATGGTTCTAATTCATTTATCAGATAACGAAATACATCAATGGAAATCTAATACAATTGCGCTTCTATTGATACCCTTCATGATAAAAGTTGACTCGCAAAGTTTTAAATGGCGAAGAGTTGAAGTGAATATTAAGTTCATGCATATTTCTTCATAGTTTCGTAATGGCATTTCTTTAGCGTGTTTTACTGTTTTTTATTTGATAATATTATAGAACAAACATTTACGAAGTTTAAACAGTATATAATATATATGATAAACCAATCTATATGATCCGTATTATAATATGAATCCGGGGGCCNAAAGGAAAAACCACCTAAAGGGGGCCGTTCTTTTTTTTTGCATAAAGGAAAAAGTTCCGAGTGTTCCAATGCGCAGGGCCCATAAAAGAGTGAAACTATGAAACTATGAAGACTTTGTTATTGCTGTTAAAATAAAGAACATCGGGGGAATCTGGGGGGGCCCTAAAGGAAAATTTCCTTGCTTCTGGGACCCCATTTGGGTTTACAAAAAGCAATGTGTTTTTTTTTTGTGGGACTCTAGAGCGGACAGCAAACATACAAACAAAAGGAAGGGGCCAGCACGCCGAAAGGACTCCCCTTCAGGTTCAACTGTATGTACAAACCTTTTGTTGACAGTGAAAAGGTTTTTTCTTACCTCCATTGCATCTAAAAACTGGGTTTAATAAAAAATTTTGTAAAGGGCCCATGGACCAAAATGGTGCGGTTTTCAGATTTTTTAGAAAAATTTGAAGACTGTTCTGAAGCCAAAGAAAAGGGCGGGGTTTTTTAATGGCCCTAAAATTTGTCAACTACTCAATGTGATGATTTTTAAAAGAGCCTAACTCCCCTGGAAAAAGCTGCTTGGAAGAGTTTTTTTGGCTGTTAAAAAAGAACTCCTGGTATTTCGAGCACGAATTATGAGGAATTTATAAATGACATGTTAAAGAGTTTACCATGCGCGGGGCCGGTGTCAAAAAATTTTTTTCCACTTTTTTCCATTCATTTTGTTTTTTTCCCAACAAATCTTGGCGCAGTCGTGATGAGCGGGGGGAACGTTCCCCAGGACTTTCCACCAGGGAAAACCCCCGATCCCAAAGGACGTTTCAGTCCAAATGATAGGGGACTATTGTGGAGCTAAAAACGTGAAAGAAACAAATTTAAGATTTTTTTTTCCCAGATATGTAATTAGGCCCAAAAAACCCGCAGGCACCACATAATTTTATGAGTAAATATAAAGTAGGGGCATTTTTCGATTAATTTTATAATTTTTAGTATTAAATAAAAGGGTATTAAAATTTAAAGCCGATATTTCAAAAACTTACGTGCTAGAGAAAAAGCAATGCCCTTTTTGAAATCAGCAGCAAAAAATGCTTTTCAACCCACACACAATGAACTCAGAACCATTTTTGGTGTCGACCATGAACCGTGATGAAAAAAGTTTCAATAATTCCACGTCACAAAATATTCGGACGTTTATAAATATGCAGAATTATCAAGTGCTACTACCAGTATCATTATTATCATTATTATCATTATCATCCATTCCTGTTATTGATATAAGTTTTTACTATCACTATCTGCCACTACTACTATTTCTAATATTGCCACCATCACCACTTCTTGCACTACTGATACTATATGTGTGCGTGTATGTTCTCAGGAGCTGGAGGAACAGAACCGCCTGCTGGTGCGGGTGAGCAAGAGGCAGGAGGCGGCACTCACACGCTACCACGACATGAAGAGCGAACTGCCGCACATCCTGGAGTCCCACAAGATTGAGATCACCATCCTTCAGGAGAAACTGCGCCGGGTGAGAGAGAGAGAGAGAGAGAGAGAGAGAGAGAGAGAGAGAGAGAGAGAGAGAGAGGAGAGAGAGAGAGAGAGAGAGAGAGAGAGAGAGAAGACGAGAGATGAGAGAGAGAGAGAGAGAGAGAAGAGAGAGAGAGGGGAGAGAGAGAGAGAAGCGAGAGAGAGAGAGAGAGAGAGAGAGAGAGAGAGAGAGAGAGACCTTCCAAAGGTAATAAGGCTTAATATATCACCCACATGAAAGAGCTCGTGATGGATTACTTTGTCTGCTCAGAAACCTTAAGAAATCACCAGCCTTGAATCATCGTCATGAGTTGCCAGTTACATCCTGCGACGATAACCTTCTGTATGGCCTTGATTCTTCATGATGTATAGGTAATTAGGTCTAAATTTACCCCTGTGGGCATTCACATTACTGCATTCAGAGCAAGTAGGGTTGATTTCATAACACTTAGTATTTAAATCGACGATGGAGGATCTACTTCAGAAAATATATCATGGAGAGTTGTCTAAGATTACGATTGTATACCCCTTTTATGATTTTAGATATTAATAATAACTTTTTTTTCTTATATTTTTGGACCCAGTCGACGGAAGAGAACCGGCGGCACAGTGAACGACTGAAAACAGGGGACGCGCGCATCCTCAAGTTGACGGAAGACGGAAGCAAACTGCGCGAGCTGAACCGCAAACGTAACCTGCCGGAGCGAGACTACCTCAACAAGAAGCTGAGCGCCGCCACGCAGACGCTGCAAGAGAAGGAGAAGGAGGTGGCGGTGAGTGCGTGAGATTTAAAAAAGAAATAGGGAAAAACTGGTTCACAAATAGGGTGGTAAATTATTGGAATGGACTTAGTAGACAGGTAGTTAGTGCAGAGTCATTAGAGAGCTTTAAAGGGAGGCTAGATAAATTCATGGATGGGGATGAAAGGTGGATGTAGGTAGTGTTAAGTAACAGGAACTAACTCGTTTAGGTCTCACGGCCTCTTGTAGCTTCCTTATTTTCTTATGTTCTTATGAGTGCTCCTGGTGACGCAGCCCAAACACAAGGAGTTTTATTGGCCTCTATAAAAAAAAAAGTTGTGACAGAGAACAAAACAAGAGAGAGAGAGAGAGAGAGAGAGAGAGAGAGAGAGAGAGAGAGAGAGAGAGAGAGAGAGAGAGAGAGAGAGAGAGAGAGAGAGAGAGAAGAGAGAGAGAGAGAGAGAGAGAGAGAGAGAGAAGAGGAGAAGAGAGAAGAGAGAGGGGAGAGGGGAGAGAGAGAGAGAGAGAGAGAGAGACGAGAGAAGAGAGAGAGAACGAGAGAGGAGAGAGAGAGAGAGAGAGAGAGAGAGAGAGAGAGAGAGAGAGAGAACAACAAAGCGGATATACGTCGCTTAGATCCTTTCAGTCAATGACAATGGATATGTCAAAGAGGCATGAATTTAGAGTTTGAGAAAAGTTGTGACAGATGGATAAAAGAACTAAACACTCCGATTCATCATAAAAAAATTATACGAAAAACTCTGTATACACTTTATATACATCAAAATAGCAGATAATAACTGTTTACGCTTTATATTAATCACAATTGTTGAAAAAAACTATGTAGCTATACACTTTTAGGATTATATTTTTCAGGTGTGCACTGCCAAACGTAAGCATTGCATATACCTATAAGATACATACATAGTACATATATACATACATATACATACATATACATATACCTATTCAAAAATAGCATTATAATGTACTGGAGGTGGGTGTAAACAGTTCTGCAAAATCGCTACCAAAATATTTAGGGACTCAAAAGAAATGTGATGGCGTTCTCTTTAAGTAGTGGTATTGTTCATGTATCTGCTGGCCAAGGGAGCACCAACTTTGGAAAGAGCAACGGGGTGAAGGAACACACGAACACACAGATAGATAGATATTTTATTGACCACAACATACACTTTCTATAATAATAATAATCACGATATATGGTCCAACAAATTACTTTATCAATTAATAAGCCTATGTTTACGGTAAAACTGAATTATAAGCAAATAGTTCATACATTAATTTGACACAGAGAGAGAGAGAGAGAGAGAGAGAGAGAGAGAGAGAGAGAGAGAGAGAGAGAGAGAGAGAGAGAGAGAGATTATGTCTACACACACACACACACACACTATAAGCGAGTAATCAAGTCGTGGGAGAATGACGGGAAAAAAGCGGGAAACCTATAGGGAGGAAGGGGGCGGGGCTTAATGCCGTGTAGCCCAAGCCTTCACCTGCATCTGAGGCCCCGGAGCTTCCCGTGCGGTATAGGAACCGTGACAGGTTGGAGTTAGCGACACTCTCTCGACCAATCGCGTTGCAGCGTTAATATCTTGACTACTGAGTAGCTACTGTCTCAAGCTCGTGTTAACAGATTGGAGTTAGTCGCCTCTTGGATCCAATAAAAAAAAAATCCTTAATATTGCGGGGTTTGGTGTGATGCCAGATCTCCAGATCTGTGGTTCAGCATCAAACTGTCGAGGATGACATCTGAGTGGAATACATTGTGTTCCATCCTGGGAGTGGCCGGCAAGGCTACCTTCTCGGAGGTGAAGAAGGCGTACCACAGGCAAGCCCTCCTGCTGCATCCTGACAAGAATCCCGACGATACCAAGAACGCCACTGCGCGATTCCAGAAGCTTCAGGCAGCTTTCCGGCGTCTCTGCGAGCTAGAGGAGAGCAAGAGTAGAGGCGGTGACGCGCTGTTGAGGCAGCAGAGAATGTAGAAGGAGAGGGAGAGGCAGCGAGCCGCAGCCTGCAGGCGCAAGGGAGCACCTTGCAAGGGAGGATGGTTCGGGCAACACGAAGAAAACGCGGGGCGGCGCAGCACCCCCAAGAAACGTTTTGCGGAGCGCAACCCGGAAGATAAGCTCGAGGAACAGCGAAGGCAAAGGAAAGAGAAGAGACGTCAACGAAAAGAAGAGCAGGAAAGGTTTAGACTTTTTTGCGAGAAACAGAGAATTCGACACCAGCAAGAGGCAGAGAGGAGGAGGAAGTTGTAGCGAGAGGAATAGGAAAATATGCGTCTGCGTGAGGCAGAAAGAATGAGACGTAAGCAGGAGGCTGATAGAATAAGGCGTCAACAAATACAAGAACAAGAAACAAGAGGAACAACACAACAAGAAGAAACCAAGCGTCTAGAAAGAGAAAAGGCCAACCAACTGTTGGCAGAACAAGAAAAGGCCAAGCGTCTAGAAAGAGAAAAGGCCACTCGACTGTTGGCAGAACAAGAAAAGGCCAAGCGTCGTGAGAGAGAAAAGGCCCCCCAACAGTTGGCAGAACAAGAAAAGACCAATCGTCTTGAAAGAGAAAAGGCCACCCGACTGTTGGCAGAACAAGTCAAGGCCAAGCGTCTAGAAAGAGAAAAGGCCACCCAACTTTTGCTAGAACAAGTAAAGGCCAAGCGTCGTGAGAGAGAAAAGGCCACCCGACTGCCGGCAGAACAAGCAGAGGCCAAGCGACGAGGAGTAACGCAGTGGGAAGAGAGAGCAATACCTCACCAAGAGGAAATTGCACAACAGGGAATAAAGCGGCGTAATTGTTAGGAAGAAGATATCGAGCAAGAATAGAAGAGGCGCAAAGTTGAGCAACAGGAGGAGGTGCAAACGGTTGAGCAAAGACAAAGAGAGGAAAAGAGGCGACTGTAGTGGTTCCTCTCGGCCTTCCCTCGGCGACCGAGGGAAGAACAAAGAGAGTGAATCGTCACAAAGAAGAAGAAAAGCTGAGACGACAACAGGAATCACCCAAGTCACTGAGAACCAGGCGGAGGCACCGCGCTGTGGCGCCGGTGACTCACAGCCTCTGGTGGGGCATTAATGTCAGCAGGAGTTGCTTCTGAAAGGCTGTCAGTGCCATGCTATTTCTACCAGCATCATTATTATCACTGATTACTGTTACTGTATTACTATCATTATTATTATTACTGTTACTGTTATTACTCTCATTATTATTATTACTATTATTGTTAGAAAGGAGAAAGGAAGGAAGGGAGGAAAATGGAGGGAAGGAAGGGAGGGAAGAAGGAAAGGGGTGAGGGAGGGAGAGACAAAACCTGGTGTGTCTTGTGGTTCTGATTAGCAGGAACGAGTGGCGCTGTGTGTGAGAGAGAGAGAGAGAGAGAGAGGAGAAGAGAGAGAGAGAGAGAGAGAGAGAGAGAGAGAGAGAGAGAGAGAGAGAGAGACGGAAAAAAAAATCCTTCATCCTATTTTTCCCCCTTCAGGAGTTGAGGCGTCGCATCGGCATCCTGGAGAAGGTGTTGAAGCAGCAGGTGCAGGCGGAGGTCGGGCGCCACCGAGCCACAGCCAAGAAGCTGTACAACCTGCAGTGTAACCACCACGACCTGCAGGAGATCCTCAAGGTACCTCCATCTGAACCCCTTGAGGCCCAGAACGTAATTCCCATTGTAATTTGGGTACCATTAGACGATTTTTAGTGAATATAAGCAATGTTTTATAGATATGACCTGCTTAGTATCCTTGTCCACTAACTAATTTGGTATATTCAGTTACTTTTCGTAATTTCATGGCTCGACAACAGATAGTTTTTTATGGCAAAGGAAAGATCTGGGCGTGAAGGGGCATAAGGAGAAACTGGTTCACAAATAGGGTGGTAAATGATTGGAATGGACTCAGTCGTCAGGTAGTTAGTGCGGAGTCAGTAGGGAGTTTTAAAAGGAAGCTATAGACAATATCATGGATGGGGATGAAAGGTATATAGCCTAATATAGGTGTAGGTAATGTTAAGTAACAGGAACTACAACGTGTAGGTCTCACGGCCTCTTGTAGCTTCCTTATTTTCTTATGTTCTTATGTTATCTTCATACCACATATTACGTTTTATTAGGTCCATGTAACATTATTACCAAGTTCTTTGTGGTCCATGTTACATTACGCCAACTATTCCTGAACAAAGTGACGGCCACATAATAAGGTCTGTGAACGCATCCCTGACTTGTACCCAGAGCTGGGCAGTATTTAAATGCAATTGTATTTAAATACGTATTTAAATACATTTGTGTATTTAGAAATGTATTATAAATACATTGGTTGTCATGTATTTAAATACAGTATTTAAATACTTTTATGAGTATTTAAATACATTGTATTTAAATACATTTAATATATAAAAATGTAAATTCTTTTTTATCAGTTAATTTGGCCATAAATCGGCCCAACTATCTGGCAATCCTGATGTTATAGTGAACCAGGGTTGCCACTTGCAAGGAAATGTCCTGATTTCAAGGAAATTTAGGTCTGAGAAGGAAATTTCTAAGGAAACTTAAAATCAAAGGAAATCCTAAGGAAATTCATTTTTTTCGGACATGTTAAAATTTATGTGTATTTAAAATGTATTTATAAATGTATTTAAATACAATTGATGTATTTAGTATTTAGTATTTAAATACATTCATAAAATGTATTTAGTATTTAGTATTTAAATACATTTCTCCCATGTATTTAGTATTTAGTATTTAAATACATTCAATGTATTTAGTGCCCAGCTCTGCTTGTACCTGAACTATACCTTTATTTCAGGGTCGTGAGCAGGAGCTGGAGTCCCTGAAACAGTACAGCCTCAGGACGGGGTCAGGAGGCACAGTGGGGGACAGCGCCTGCACCACGGCACCCTCCTCCCGCTCCGGCTCCCTCTCCGCCAGGCACAAGCGTGGAAGCAGCTCCTCGGGCACAACGTCCACCTCAGGCATCGTCTGCCCCGTGGACACCCTAACAGGCAGTGAATCATACATCCCGTTTGCGTTAGAAGCGTGAGTTGTTTCTTCAGTGTTTATTGTAACGGCTGCAGAATGTACTTTTTTTTAGGTTTTGCAGCTCAGTAATGTAGTTACGTACCCCTTTTTTTGTTATTATTATTGTTAGTATTATTTGTTTTAGTCATACATGCCGTTTGCGTTAGAAGCGTAAGTTGTTTCTTCAGTGTGTATTGTAGCCTAAAGGCTGAAGAATGTAGCTACTGTATATGTTTTGCAGCTCAGTAAGGTAGCTACGTACCCCTTTTTTTGTTATTATTATTGTTACTATTATTTGTTTTAGTCATCAGCTGTTGTTGTCCAGTGGAGTATCTTGCCTCTGAATGCCGCCTGCTTCACATGCCAATATGCAAGTGTATTGAAAAGGGTCAGAATTAAATTAGATCCGTTTAGATTATTACTGTTGTTAATCGTTTGTTGCATCTTGTATTTACACGGCGAGGGTTAGTACATGTATACAATTGCAACACCAACCACCCATGAGCATCTCAAAGGATGAACATCTTGACGTGAAGAAAGTCGGTCTCAGAGTCGGCTGGCGTCTCTTCTTTGCCAAGTTGTTCAGATATTATCATACAATGAATATTTGATAGTTAGATATACGTAGTGTCATAAAAGCACACTGTATATCGAAGCACCACGGCCATAATATTTTGTATTTTTTCCCAGCGCTGGCCGTCTGCCGCCTATCAGCGCCGAGGCAAGACGGCACCAAGAGGTGAACGGCAACTCTCTCATGGCGTCCCCCGAGCCACTCCCGCGAAGGGCGCGGCACCGCTCGCACACTGCTAGCAAGGTCAGTCTTGTTTGCCCTATGACTTATCTCACTGAGTATATGCTGAATACATAAGCTTCACCTTAAAGATTTTATCTCATCCCTCTTGAGTCTATATTTGGGGGTTTTCAAGTTTTGTATAAACAAATGATTACATATTTCTGACTCTTTCGGTCTTAGTCACAAATCTTGACTTGGTAAGCTGCGACAGACAAATGTCAGACAAATGTCAACATATTTATCTCTCATTTTACCCAAAACAAGCCATACGAAAACCTAATTGCACAATGGACGAAAGAAATATGTATAGAATCAATGATGATACCCTGCTGGTAATGTTAGTCAATGATACATTAATGCTAGTCGAAGGTCATACTATCATGCTAGTCTATGATGATACCAAAATAGTTATACCAGTTCAGAAGTTCCATCGCGTGAGGACAGACTCAACAGAGGTTGAGTGTTTAACATGTTTCTCAGGAGGACTCCGAGGAACGCCGCTTAGGAAGGGTCAGGCGAGGACGCCGCTCACCCCGAACTTCCAAAGAGGAAGGCTTCCTCTTCAGCCCTCGATGCACACCCACCCCCAGTCCGCCTACCACACCCGAGCCTCACGCCCATCGTTCTGATCCTGATGGTGACGCCCTGGAGGACGGCGGCCATTGTCCCCTCGGCACCACCAACGACAGGAGGCGAGAGCGTGGTGAGCGGCAGTCCATCTCCGAGCAAACTCATCCAGAAGACGAAGATAAGGACGAAACCAAACCTGCCCTCACACGAGAGTTTTCCCTGATCGAGCTCTACCCACCCCGTGAACGTATTAATCTCCACAGGGAGTCGAGTGGCGGTGGATCAGACAGCGGGAGTGCACATGGAACGCCTCCTCCTGCTCCCCCGCCACCCAAGCCTCTCATCGACGCCCGCTTTCCCCCACACCTCTCCCAGTCCACAGGGCCCGACCGAGGGTCACTGCTGAGGAGAGGCACAATGAAAACGAAAGACCCGCGAGTTACTTCAAGTCTCACTAAACTTGACTCAAAGACTTCGCCGAAGCCCGTGCGCTCCGCTATCACTCCCTGAACGTGCGGTTAAAAGCCCACGGGCGGCTTTTAGCTCTGACCTTCCTTTACTGTGAATAAATCCATAATGTACAGTAATTTCCTTGTCTTAGTTTGCAGTTACTCTTGTGCATAGTTATGAAAGTGACAAACGAAAAGCTGTTCTGCCGCAGAACTCTCCTCTGTATGGCAAACACGTGGTTCTTGTGCACCAAAACTGACCTCGCCTAGATTGAGCACAGCACATTATCTACACACACACACACACACACACACACACACACACACACACACACACACACACACACACACACACACACACACACACACACACACACACACACACACACTGAGGCTTATACGGTTTTTTTAGCACTTTTGAACTCTGTCAAAATAGGTTTCCTAATTTCACAGAGTTCACGCATCGGCAGGAAAAGAGAGGAGGAGGAGGAGGAGGAGGTTCTCGTTCGGGTTGGCAAAGACCAACTCACCTGAATCCGATACGTTGTCCTGTCACTCGCTTTACCACCTGTAGCACGTCCTGTGATTGTAGTAATCTATTAAGACACCTCTGGATTGGATAATAAAGTGTCCATTATTATCTTGTTAATATAAATAAGTAAAGGGATGGTTGTATGGTCTGAGTCTCCTTATAATTCATCGTACGAGTATCAAGCCTCGGCAGTAACTCAGTGTGCGCCATGGAGCTGCTTCATTCAGTGTTCCAGGCTGTAAGGAAACACAGTGAGGATCTCGAGAATCATTATGAGACGCACTGTAGCCTAGAGATGGTTTACGTATTTACTGGCCATGGGTTTGAGAGAGAGAGATAGAAAGAGAGTTTTACGGAAAGAAAGCAGATTTAATCAATGTAATTAGGTAAACGTTATATGGTTTAGTTACGGCAGATTCAACCTTTATAATATCTAACTTAGAATAATAAGAAATTGCATACAGCGCTGCGATCAAGTAATCAAACAAACCCATTATTGAATTAGTGCTGAACAAATTTGTCAATATAGGAAAACAAGATATGTAACAGTGAAAGACAAATGAGAAAAAAGTTATTAATGGGAGGATATCTGTGTCAGGATATGCATGGGTGGCTAGGATAAAAATAAAGTTTTGTTCTTGCTTTTCTGGCATGGTATAGAGTTAACCTATGTCTCCAGGGATATTTATTGGTACCGTCAATAACACTATAGTCGCCAGTCACTCGCCACTGCACTATTGTCGCCAGCCGCCACATATTACGAATTTTAGCATCACTACAGACTTGTATGTGCCATTTAAAAGGCAGCACAGTAGTTTATATTATGTACATCACACTATTATGTCTTAAGTGGCACATACAGGTCTGTAGTGATGCTAAAATTCGTAATATATGGTGACTGGCGACAATAGTGCAGTGGCGAGTGACTGGCGATTATAGTGTTATTGACGGTAAGATTGTGGTGGCATATACGTGGCAGAACAAATAAAAATAAAATTCTATATATCCCTACCTAGTTAAAGGAAGATAATACTCTCTTTTTACGTTTTGAATAAGAGGAATTTTTATATGAGGAATAAGAGAATAAGAATGCGAATATGGAGAAAGTGTCAATGGGGAACAGCCTAGGTAACCCTTTCACGCCCAGATCTTTCCTTCGCTATAAAAAAATGTTTGTTGTAGAGCCATAAAATTACAAAAAGTAACTGAATATACCAAATTAGCCAGTGGACAAGGATACTAATTAAACAGGTCATATCTATAAAATATTGCTTATTGCTATATTGCTATATTCACTAAAAATCGTCTAATGGTACTCAGATTACAATGGAAACTAGGGGGGGGGCACTCAGTAGAGCGCATACCTCCGCCCGAATATAAAAAAGTAAAAAAAAAAAAAAGTAAAATAAAAAAGTAAAAAATATATATATATATATATAAAAAAAAAAAAAAATAATAATAAATAAATTAAAAAAAAAATAATATATATAATATATATATATATATATATATATATATATATATATATATATATATATATATATATATATATATATATATATATATATATATATATATATATATATATATATATATATATATATGCACTCGTATGAGCGCATACTCGGCCGAATATTTCATCATTGGTTGCCATGGCAACATTGTCAATAGATTTCATCCAAATTAATCAGTTCTTCTTAACCAAATAGACTTGGTATACCGAGTTTGGTCCAAATCTAGTCGTAACTTTTCGAGAAATCCTGTACACTAACAAACAGACAGACAGACAGACAGATCGGGGTGAAAACATAACCTCTCCAACTTCGTTGGCGGAGGTAATTACGTTATGGGCCTCAAAGGGTGAATAGCAAAGGCAGCAGCTACACAAAAGTTGTTTATGGGTGTGAGAGAAAATGTATCGGTACGTAAAACATCATTAGTGAGGAGATGAAAATAAATCAATCAATTAATTAATAAGAGAGGATGAATAATTGTTGATAAAGAGGGTATAATAAAAAAATACGAGTTATTAAGTAAAGGTACGGAAAGCAGTGAGAGGTAAATAGTCGGGCAGAAGGCAGCGGAGCAGGACGAGCGGAAGGACGCCAGTGAAGTATTTGAGATAACTGAAGAGGAAAAATGGGCAACAAACACCCAAAAAGACACAACAGGAAGCATCAACAAAACCTCAAACGGGAACAGGAGAGAAAAGGTCTGTTATGGTTCACTATACCAGACATTTTCATATCAGCCAAAACATCTTTCATAAAATCTACGGTAGAAGTTTCCTATTGATGCCAATGTTAATTTACTCAGTTTACCTAGCAAACATAATACGTTGCACCAGATCAGAAGCCTTGGAATAATCAAATGTAGTAAAACCAACATGAAAGACTCCCATTAACCTATGTAGATAGATCATTGTAGATTAATAAAAATAATGGTTTTCTGTTGATGTCACGGTTATGAAGATCAGAAAGTTGGTACAGCAAACCTGACCACATATACGTTAACCTACTACTACAATGGCATCATAAGAGAATGATCATGAGTGTGAGAATCCATGTAGAGGTGAGTCAGTGATAAGGAAGGCTATATCTTTGACCCCTGTTCTATCTCTCACAGCTTATAGTGACAGCAGCAATAAACGCGAGTTGAAATGACGCAATACAGACCATTTCTTTTGGAAGCTTCCAAGATTACGTTTTTTAGTCTGAATATTGTTATTTTTCCTTGTTTCTCTATGAAAATGTATACAATTTATGCTCTAATTATCATGCGATGAAAGATATATAAACTTACGAAAAATGTAAAAGAATATTACCTAGCACAAACATGAAATAACGTACTCTGGAAATAGCATAGTGTACCTCGTAATGGGGACAGACTTCGCTAAAAAATATAATGAGAAGAAAACACGTAAAAAAGAAGTTAAGTTAGCTATATTATAGTTACAGCTTTCAGAGGGATATGAGCTAGGTACAGATAGGTGATATGATTTCCGAAATTATATAATGAGGCTTTTGCTGCCTGGCACGAAAAAAACAGAAACTTTTACGTAAAATAATTGCTGAAAAGGGTTTGAGGCGTTGTTCAGAATACGCTTATAGTTGAATAGTATCCTTTCTCTTCTCATATCTTGCTACCTTCTCTCTTTTGCATTCATCTCAGTCTTTCTCGCGTCTGGCTGTTGGCAAGTGTTCATCAGCTGATTGGTGTCTGTGGGCGGCCGCCAGGTGGCTGCGACGGGGATGGGAGGCCGCCGCCCATTGGCTGACGACACGAGACTTTCAATGATTAGTCAGCGTCCGCCAACCCGAGGCCGTGTTAGTGAGCGTGTGTTTACACCTGAAATACACCATGGTTCATGACGGAAATAAGGACGAGGCCGATAAATGCTTCAATTTAGCCCAGAAATACTTTAAGGAAGGCAACAGGGAGAAGGCGGCGTGGTTTGCACAGAAGGCGGAGAGGCTGTACCCCTCACACAAGACTCAAGGTAAGGGAGGAAGGCCTAACCGGGCTGACCTATGTCTATGGCTTCTTGTCCTCTTTGATTTCTTCATTTCCTTGGAGTATTTCGTCGGCTATCTAGGCAGCTGAGATAATCACCACGGCAATCAGACCGCTGTCTCGCCCCCAGGACCCCGTGTGGTAGGGCTGGGGGGCTGCTGGCGGGGCTAGCCGGTGCTGGGGACTGGTCTGGAATGTTGGCCTTGCAATGTCATCCTGGTATATTACCCAGTATGTAGCCATGGGTTATGGCTTCTACCCTTATATTGGCCTTTGAGTATTATCCTGGTATATTGCCCAGTGGCCTTGGGGAGTGGCTTTAACCCATATATTGGCCTTGAAATATTTTCTTAGTATATTACCTAGATTGTGGCCCTTATATAATGTCTTCTTCCCTTACATTGGCCTTAAAATATCATCTGGGTGTATGTGTGTGGGTGGTCTCTGCCGGGGACAGAGGAGTGACGTTGGCCCAGTTTGACAGCGTTGAATCTTCTGCCTCATCAAAATTTCTTTTGAGTGTCTAATCTTCTCATGAATGACATTCTAAGTGCAGTCAATAATGTTAAGTGAAAGATACTATCCATTCAGTTTGGTGAAGAAGAGACGAGGAAACTATGAGTAAAAATGTTCTGCTCACTTGGTGTCTGGACCATTCGAGCGAATAATTTTTTGAGTGTTTGGCAGCTCCCTCTTTTTTTTGCTGTGATGTCCCACCATAGACGCCAAGACTACGTTGAATTCCTCTCAACTGTGAAGGAACTCATCTCAGCTCTGTATCCGAAAGGTTACGCTTGACTTTGAGCAGGCAGTGTGGGCAGCTGTCCGTGAGGTTTTGCCAGATGAGATCCAGGGATGTCTTTCACTGGACTCAAGCTGTATTCAGGAAGGTAGTGGATCTTGGTTGTAAAGTGCCCTACCAAACCTCTGGTGCTATACATGAGTATATCAGGTAGCTCCTTGCACTACCCTTCCTCCCCGCAGAGCACATCCCAGCAATGTTTGAAACCCTAGCTGATAACGCTACTCCTCCACTGCAGCCACGGGTGGATTACATCAGGACAACTTGGGTCGATAACCCTACGTGGCCAGTCGCATCCTGGTTTTTTAATATCATGCGTGTATAGAAGCATATCTATGATCTTACTGATTAATTAGACATTCGCTTGAATAGTCCTCCGCTCGAATAGCCATTCGCTCGAAAGGTCTTATATTCGCTCACTTTAGTAATGCCAGCGATTTCCAAACAGAGTGAAATGCATTATGGCAATATGAATAAATAAGCCAGACTTCACGTCACGTTTGACGTTCACTTGACGTTTGGTGTTATTTTCAATCAATGTGCTAATCTTACCTGTTGCAGATCACTAGCTTTCTTTATGCCCACTCCCATCCATCTGAAACTGGTGACTTGTGAGAGGATATGAGAGTATTGAAAAACTGAACAAAACTATAAATCAATATATCTTACATCAGAGGGTAACAAATAAACCAAACCGTACTTAAACCCTACTTGAGTAATTATGGAAAATTGCCCTGGCCATCCAAGTGTAATTTTTGGACAGACCATATGTGTGGAGAGGTATTTAATTACGTACGAATATTTTTTCTAACTAATAATCCGTCACATGCCCCTTAGTACCCTCTCTAGATATGTAATGCAACATTATATCAAACTAAGCTTAATTAACAGCCTCTTTGATCCCCTAGTGATTTATTGAAGGCATGTTTAACCTCAGCCGTACTGCTTTCAAATTTGTTCCTTTATAGAATAAAATATGTGGCTGACAATGTTGTCTGTCTTGAGGAGGAGAGAACTGCTGTATGCATAAAAAAAAACTCGTGGAAAAAGCTAATATTCTTCACAGAGAATAATTTTTGTCACTTCATAATTCTTGAAGAACTTTGCTTGTAAAGAAACTTAGTGAAGTTTATGGTGGCAATGTCAAATCTCACTTTGAAGGCCAAAACATCTCGGTGGATATCGATCAAAGGTCAGAATTTTTCTCTTACTGTTTCATATTCAACTGTCTCTTGCATACAAAACAAAATCCATCTTATTTTCCCTATCATCCCTTGGTGTAAGCAGTCATGGCCACGGGGTTATTCAGATTTGCATTTGGTGAGTTGAGGGCTGCTGATCAGAGGAAGGAATTGCGAGTAGGCAGCGTGACATTGCATTAAGCAGCATTTTCTCCACCCTGGTGCATCCATTGTGCCATATTAGTAGACCCTGACCCCGTTTAACCAAGGAACCTCTGCCCTATCACACCTTCCCTCTGTGTTCGGTAGTCTTTGTATTGTTGGGTAAGGTGGGTGAGTGGTTGCTTCCATATCACCACCAGCCTTCACCCATGCATGATGACTTCTTTTTGCCAGCTGAAGGCATAGGCAGGCAAACAGATGGTGGCAGGTTCTCCATGTGTGCCAGGATACACACAGCAGAGAAATTTTATTTATGAGTGATTCAGGCTCAAAATATTTTCAAGATGCATTTTTTTTCATTTTTTAAATTGATTTATTCATATATCTATTTATTTATTTAATATAATCTTTTTTCTCTTGTTTAATATGCTTATTTATTGATTTATATATATATATATATTTTTCTTTTTTTTTTCTTCTCATTTTTCATTTTCTAATGTCTGAGCCAAGTGCCTTTAGGCGTATGCCTTTTCACATAAGGGTTGTAACAAGTGATGATTAGCCCTCGCCCATGGTGGTGCAAACAGGATTTTCATAGTGACGCCTGTGATGATTTGAGGCTTATTACACTGCATATTACCTACTTCCCTTAACTTTGAATTTGCTTTTCATTCTTTTGTGGTTGACTGTACGTGGAACAAAATAATGCGTGTGATGGCTTATAAGATACACCTCATGCTTGAAAAATATTATGAAAAACTCCCATGCATCTTCAAGATGAATATATATAATTGGCCCAAGGATAATTTGGACTCAAATAAGCTGTCTATACTTTATCACCTTACCTACCTGTTCCAAGTCATTTCAATACTGTAAGGCACATATGTTAATCAGTACTGTCAATGTCCTATGAGAGAAGCTGTGTGTAGTTGTGGTTGAAACTTGTTGTTTACTAAGGTACTGATGACCAGTTAGTTTGGTGCTATACCAAGAGCGCCATCCCTAATGCATCATCTGCTACACTTGCATGATTTATTCTGTATATATTTCATCTTTATGAAGGAGCTAAGGAGTAGTCTTGGTGTGGTTTTAGGATGCCTTGCTTATGAAGATTAATACAATGTGTTTGTGCCCAGAAAGCAAGTTGTCCATGTAGCCAGTTGATATAAAGCTTCAGTTTTGACCATGAAAATGTATCTTTACTTTCATCTGATGAAAAGCCATTCTATTGTCATTGTCATATCAACAAAATTGGGCAAGTGACACAAATAATCGACTGTGACGTGGCAGCAGTATTTTCATGTTAACTATGAATCTGTTGAGTAGTAGTAGATGTGCATCATATATGCAAATTTCTTAAAATTGTCTAGCCAAAATAATGTTGCTGCCTCCAAGATGCTGTGTCTTGTAAATTGGCAAATATGGTCAATAATTATAATCAACCATAAGCTTCAGCCAAAAAAAAAATTCTCACAAATTTCATTTGACCAAATTTTAGCAGTGACCATTTAGTGTTTTAACAATTTTTATTTTTTTACTTTCAGAGTTCTTGGATCTTTTGAATCGATTAAGTGGAACTACGAGCCACAGCGCTCACAGTAATGGAACAGCCGGTGGGGAGGGGGACAGTGGGGGAGGCCGAGGTGGAGGTGAGAATGTGCGGCAGAGGAGAAGTGGAGCTTCCGGCGAGGAGAGAACTGGCAACCCCCAGTCTTCTAGCGCTGCAGGGGAGTATACCAAGGAGCAGGTGGATGCTGTTAAGAAGTAAGTTCAGGTTATTTATTGAGGTTATTGGTTATTGTATTTTTGAGTTCCTTGTTCAACATGATGAATTAATTAGGTGTAAGTGTAGTCACCACATTTGGTATTTGGTATATTTGAAAAATCTATGAAAGAAACAAGAGCTTAATGCAGTTTATTCTTTTTGTGCACCAGTCAAAAACTTTGAATTCAATACGTTTGTTCGTGAGCATGTCATAGAATTGCAAAGTACAGAAACAATCATTTTAACCCTTTCACGCACGGTGACGCGATCGCGTCAAAATGGGCCCGTGTACATCTTAGCTTTTGACGCGAATTGCGTCAAAAAACATAAAAAAATTAGCCAAAAATAAAGTATATCAGAATCGCGTCAACATTTTCTGCGTAAAAGATCCAAGCTAGGCCTATTAAATAAACTAATTGTCAACTCGCTCGTGCGAATGGATTTGAAGTGATAAGGGCCCGTGTCCCTGTTCACTCTCAGTAGGCAGCGTGTTAGCCCGCCTTCTTAGCCATCCGTCTTCCAACATGTGTTTCAGTTTTCCTCCATTTTCTCAAAATCTACTGGCCATATGAAAATTATAATGGTAGCGTTGGAATCCTCATAAAAGTCCGCTTTTATTGGCATATAAATAATTAAAAGTCGACTCAGGAAGTATCGAGCTACGAAGTGGTGAACGTAAGTATTTCTTATTTCTCTTTACTCAATGTTTTTTGAAGTCGTTAAACTCTGCTATTTATTTGCATTTCTTGTTATTTTTGTCTTTTATAAGGCAGAATAATCTCTTGCGATACCAACGATATATAATAATGCCAGGGAAAAAGAATAATCGTGGTTGAAATTTATAACATAAACAAAACATTCGCCGCACAGTCAGGCCATTCCGCGGGGCAACTTAGAGAGCCCCAAATTGATGTCGCAGTGGACGGAAAAACTTAATAAACTTTTCGTGCGTGAAAGGGTTAACTTTATGCTAGTTTCTCAATAAACTGTTATTTAATGCCATTAAGATGCTAGTGTATAGGTGGAGAAACCCTGTGGTATAAGTGTTTAAATGTACTTCGTAGTTTTTATGTGCTATAATTAGGTAACATTTTCAGGATCATGAGGTGTAAGGACTACTATGAGATCTTGGGAATCACCAAGGAGGCCACAGACAGTGAGCTCAAGAAGGCTTATCGCAAGTTGGCGCTGCAGTTTCATCCTGATAAGAACAAGGCACCCGGGGCAGGGGAGGCCTTCAAAGGTGGGTGTCACTGCCTGTCACTGTTCCTTACCTGTCTCCAGTGACATGGTAACAGTAATTTAATTTAAATACTTTGATATTTCTCATGAATGTATCATTTAAGGATTATTCATGATGGAATGCTTCCATGTAAAAGTTTCAGAAATTTGCTCCGTGCTGGCAATCTATTCCCCATCTAGATTTTTTTAATGAGAAATAACTTGGTATGAATCTGCTTTCAGCTTCTGCCTCATTGAAACAATCATAATTAATAACAGTGTACTCTTCAAATCCCTTTTCAGATTCAAAATTGCACTATTCATTTGAAACACACGCACACAATAAAAGTTTACCCATCATTGATGCTCATTTTCACACATTTTGGTCCAAAAGTGAAATCTATAGTCCAGCAAGATGAAGGTGGCAAGGCTGCATTACTTGATGGCATAGATTGGAATATGAAAGGAAATTTTATCTTTCACAGCTGTTGGTAATGCCTTCGCTGTGCTCAGTGACGCCGAGAAGAAGAAGCAATATGACCTCTATGGACCGGAGGAAGCAAGCAGCCCAAGTCAACACAGAAATTCATACAGTCAGCATGACTTCACTCGTGGCTATGAAAGTAAGTTCTGTAAAGTCTGAATTAGGGAAAAACTGGTTCACAGAATAGTATGGTAAATGATTGGAATGGACTCGGTAGGCAGGTAGTTAGTGCGGAGTCATTAGGGAGCTTTAAAAGGAGGCTAGATAAACTCATGGATGGGGATGAAAAGTGGATGTAGGTAGTGTTAAGTAACAGGAACTACCACGTGTAGGTCTCACGGCCTCTTGTAGCTTCCTTATTTTCTTATTTTCTTATGTTCTTAATTGTAGTCTCTGATACTTTGTATTATTTCAGATGAAGATGTAAACTACTAATAGCCAGAGTGACAACAGCCAACAGTACAGAAGTCTTTGTGTGTATTCATGTTAACACGGATCATAAATAGTATTTTTTAGTGGAAGTGCAACATAGTACTTGTAAGGGCGTGGCTTGAGCTGAAAGTTCGTTCCAATGTATTTTTTCTTTGTTTTGTATTCATGTTATGCACATCAAGAAGGTCCATTGAATTATTCTCTCCCATGACAAAACTAAAACTAAGTCTCGAGTGAGGAGATACCATCCAGCATTTATTTTTTCCCGTCTAACCTCACTCCCAGAAGTAAGGGTTAAGTGCTGCATGTCATGGGTTTGTTGTGGCTGGCGTGCCATGTGGTGTTGTCCTTGCAGGCCCTTGGAGGACTCCCACCCCCTGCTGCACACCCTGCTGGCTCTGATCATGCACTACCTCCAAATGTTTGTGCTTTTGGTCCTGCTGCTGTTGGCGGTCTTCTTGCTCTGCATTTTGATCTCCTTAGTGCAGAAGGATAAGTTTGACTCTTTCTGGCCAATGAAGCAGATCAGTGATCCATTGACAAGCAGGTTAGGCTTGTACCTCAGAGTCAGCAGGAAATGCTATGCTCTTGCCCTTTGAAATAAGTAATCATGTCCCCCATTCTCAAGTATATATCCCGTTAGTTCACTTTGCTTTTCATATATGTGGGCAGGATGGGGGGTCCAGGCTGGGGAAAGAAAGCAGCAATCCAAAAGGAGTACTATTTGTAATATGAAAAAGAACCAGAGGGCCATCAATACATAATATTGTTGTAAACAACATAGGCACATCAGATCTGCCTTTTCTCAAACTTGTTCATTGATAACTTTTCCATGCTATTTTCTCATTCATTACAGAATACACTGACTATACACACAATTACACATGATGATGATTATGCTCTCCCCAGCCTAGCATATCACGGGGTGTTCATTTTACACCAATCGTTAAACCAGCCGTTCGTCCAAAAGTCAAAACATTGATTAGTGTGCCAATAGTGCACAAATGATGAAAGACAATGAGTGATGAAGAGTCTGCTGGCCTTGTCCCGTAGGTGTGTCTGGTGATCAGTTGCCTCTTCCTCCTCTCCTTACAGCCACCGCAGACTTGGTACCACCTAAATATCACTTCTTACCCTCGATTTTCATCCATTTTCATTAATTATTATATGTTTAGGCTTGTTCCATTATACTTTTTTTTCTGGAAAAAAAGCTGACCTACAGGGTTGTATAATTGATGTTGCCTGCCCGTCATTGGTTAAAGAACGTCACTCAATTGGTTAAAGTGACGGCAGAGAGGCACAGGACATGCCTCTTGCGATGGAGCCCGTGACACCTCCAACAGGAGTACATTATATCCTCCTGTCTTATTTGAATCATTATATTTATGATATATGAGTATCATGTTATACAGGTTGAAGTTCCCAAACTCGGCAACACCCAAAACTCTGCTATGGTTCCGGATTTTCCAAAACACGACAGAACACCCAAAACCCGGCGCGTAGTTGCCGGGTCGGCCGCTAGGTGCCACCACACTAGGCCACTTGGTTTCTCCCGCCGATTTGTTTGTTGTTATTGTTCAGTGGTGTTGTGACTGTAGAGTTGTGTACACTGTTATTTTGTGTACTTCTACAGGTCTGTTATTGGTATTATGGCTCCCAAACGTCCAGGAACACCTACTGGTGGAAGTGAAAAGAAAAGGAAGAACAATGTGTTAACTATTTCTGAGAAAATTGACCTTTTGAAGAAGTTGGATGCAGAACATCATGGTCATCATCACATCGGATGGCATGTGATTGTCATGCTTTTTTTCCCCTTAATATATCTACGTTCTAAAAGTCAGAAAATTCCATTACTCGGCTCGGCGCTGGTCCCGAGGTTGCCGAGTTTGGGAACTTCAACCTGTATATAGATAGATATAGATATTTATGGATAGATACACAGATACGTAGAATGTGTAATTTCTGAAATGATTAACCTTAAATGTTTCCAAATATTTCACTCTTTAAAATTCTGACACCTTCGTCATCCTGACTTCTTGAATCATGACTTGGCAAATGCCAACATGTGGTGTAATCCCCAAAATTGATCCTATTGTGTTTCTGTGGAAGATATCTTTTTACATCAAAATTGAACAAGATCATCGCTTCATAGTGCATTGAGCCATCTTCATGCATCTTGTGTACTGATATGCCTATAGATCAATTCTGGATTTAATATGTCATTATATCAGATATTTCAAAAATTGAGCTTATTTGTGAATAAGGAACCAAAGAGCCTTTATGATTTATGATTATTCCATGGGGGTATTTATTTTTATGTACAGTAGTACAATGCAGATACATTGAAATTGTCAAGAACCAAGAGAGGCCACATTCCAGAAGCGACTGGTTAGCAAAATGTCCATGAGTTTAGGCAGACTGGACCTCCCATATCCATGCCTAGGAGAATTTCACAGATTTTTTTTTCTTTTTTTTTTCGTTTTATTGCCAAATCAGAGGTTGTTTTTCTTGGCATTATTTCAGAGGTTAGTAATATTTTGTTGTTGTTGCATCAACCTCTATCAGATACAAATTCAAAGTGCACCAAATGTAACAATTGTAACTTCTGTCTCCCGCAGGTGATATGACGGCCGAGGAGCTCTTCAACATGTTCTTCGGCGGCGGTTACCCGGGCGGGAACGTGTACGTGCGTCGCGGTGGCCGGTGGGAGCGTGCCGGGGCTGGCCATGGGAGAGACCAAGGCCAGGGGGGTCACAACCACCAGGCCACCCATGCCGAGCAGTCCAACGTGTCTGTGTTCCTGCAGCTGATGCCGCTGCTGCTCATCCTGCTGCTGTCCCTCGCGTCATCCCTCCTCTCCTCCGACCCCACGTACTCCCTCTCACCGACCAGGTTAATAATTTTCTTGTTGATATTGAAGTATTACTTGAGTAGATAGTAAAGCTTGTGCCCATGGGAATTTCACTATCAAAGGAGTAAGATTAGCATTGTGATAGTTACTGTAACTGCTACCTAGTGTAATTCTACGTAAAAGGCTTTTTATCGCTACAAACAAAACCATTTACCATTGAAGTATCCAATTACATTTTCATCATAAAAAAATATATTTACCATGAAATGTAGATAGAACTCCTGTGACTCAGGAAAACATCTAGATAAACAATAAACGTTTTGTATTTAATGGTACAAATGTCCATTATGATAATAATTTCATAATCATCATCATCGTCATCATCTAGGGAGCATCTTAGGAGCCTCCCTATGAACAGTAGTCATTGCAGAGTATATTTTTACCTCCATCACACCTACCTATCCATTCTTTATCAGCGTTCATTCCTCTACGGCTCTATACAGTTATATTTGTAACCTTTATTTCACTCGGAAACACTTTTTTGCACTATCCATCTCTGCCCCGTATCTGAATTATTCCCTACGATCCATCAGGATATTCCTCCTTATTCTGCTAGCATGTTTGCCATCCATTTTCTTTACCCGAGTCATTCATATCTTGCCTTCCATTTTATCCTTCATGTTTGTCTTTGTGTATATAAGAGACTGGCCAAAGAGAACAAAACTCATTGAACGCCCACTTAATTGCAGCTCCTTAACCCCTTCATGCCCAGATCTTTCCTTCGCTATATAGAAAATCATCTGTTATTAGCCATAAAATTACGAAAAGTGACTGAATACACCAAATTAGTTAGTCGACAAGGATACTAAACAAGTCATATCTAGAAAATATTTCTTATATTCACTAAAAATTGTCTATTGGTATCCAGATTACATTGGAAATTACGTTCTGGGCCTCAAGGGGTTAATCATTCCCTCATCTGCCACTCTCACATTCACTGACCCTCATAAATATATACACATCTACCTACTTATGCATGAAATATGAACATTTAGTTGGTATGCTGAAAAGTCACGAAACTTTTATATATTTTGAAAGGCAGGAGTTAACCAGAATCAAGTTGGTGTTCAGTGAAAGGGTTTGTTACACATTTCTCTCTCTCTCTCTCTCTCTCTCTCTCTCTCTCTCTCTCTCTCTCTCTCTCTCTCTCCTCTCTCTCTCTCTCTCTCCTCTCTCTCTCTCTCTCTCTCTCTCTCTCTCTCTCTCCCCCCCCCCCCCCCCCACCCCAATTCAAAACAGGCCAGTAGAGTATGAATTGGCATTATCATCAGCAAACTTTTACCCTTATGTGTTCAAACTATACACGTTAATAATATAATTATTGCAATAAGTGATGCAAATTAGACACTCATTGAAGAGTACCTATTCTGACTTTTGATGTTAGTTTATAGAAATCAACTAATGCCTGTGTGTTATGAACAACCTCTTGATTATGTAAAGACTATTTTTCCCCATGTTTGTTGCACTCAGATGGCAAATAGATTCACCTTTCATGACTCAGATGCTTCAGCCTGCATGTTTGCATCTTGCACCATAGAACGGGTTGGGATGGAAAATGTGAAGCACTAAACTGTAGCATTTTATGTATTATTGTTGTTATTATTTTTCAATTGTCCAAAGAAATATATTTAACCCCTTCACGCCCAGATCTTTCCCTTGCTATATAAAATTGTCTGTTGTTAGCCATAAAATTACGAAAACTAACTGAATATACCAAATTAGCTAGTGGACAAGGATACTAAACAGGTCAGATCTATAAAATATTGCTTATGTTCATTAAAATCGTCTAACAGTATCCAAATTACAATGGAATTTACGTTCTGGGCCTCAAGGGGTTAAATAACAGTCTAAACTTGCAAACTGATGTCAGCAAAGAGACAGCTATACTTCCTAATTTACAAACCGTGTCTTAGCGTGAATGAGTTCAATAGTACCTCATACTAGTCATTCATAGATACATCAACCAAAGTCCTCCTGATGTAGATGTAAGTGTACTGCTTACAACATACAAAACCACATGTACAGATATAAGCTAAAGCTTGTCTGTACATTAAAAGGATCTTGTGCCTTATGTGATGTGCCATGGAAAGTATCTACAGAAGCTTTTATCACTTATGTTTCAAAGTCAAGTAATAAATTTTATGTTCAGTCTCATGTTTCATTTCCTTACTTCATGTTCTTAATATTTTTTGCTCAGAATTGAATTGAGAATACTAGAATGTCATTTGTAGTGAGATGAAACTGAGAACACATGAATTTCACTTGTAGTAAGGTGAAACTTATATTGATAATTGAACAAATCTGAATTTTCTCATGATTTGATTATATGTCTCTTCTCTGTATAGCCGATATAGCAGACATCTTCTATTTATTACTTGCTGACATTAGTAGTAAAGCCTAATTGGGTGGACGCTCCTCAACCTCTTTTTGACTGATTTCTAGAGGGTTTTTTTTATTTCTTTTCTTTTTTTCCTTTTGCATGCTTTGTTCTTGTTATCTAAGAGATCTTTGCACCTGCCTTCTGTCAAGCTTATCAGCTCACAACCCTCAACAACCACCCAGCATGTACCCTCTGCTCCTAAACCCTCCTGTCTGTAGTAAACGCATCCATGTAGTGTTATGATAAACAATAATGCTACAAAGGAAAGGGAGGTGAAAGAAGACACAGACGGCACGAGTAAAGTTTATTTCCAACTAGTTTTGCTTAATGGCTACTCGAGGGGAACTGAAAAAAACATTAACCAAAACTAGTCGGGAATACACTCGCCTCAAGATATGTTTCCTTTCAGCTCCCTTCCCTACTTAATTAAAAAAAAATAACGATAACGTTATAAGTAAATCTTAAAATATGTGCAAGAGTAAGTGATTTATGTGATGCGAATAGTGCAAAAAATTAGTGTTTCCCCTTCCATTAGTTGTTATCACATAGAGGCTGACTGATGCCCTGCCTCAAACCTAACCACTCTCCATTTATTATTATTATTATTTCTGTTTAACATCAGATTTTCCCATAATATCTTATGAGGTTAGACGGCCGATGATACGCTTCCAACTATCTCTATCCATTGCCTCAACTTCTTCAATGCCCAATGCTGCCAGATCCTCTTCAACACACCTAACTACTCCATTATGATCCCCTAAACACCATCACCTTCCCATATGCACAATGCTCTAAACTTTCATCTGATTAATGAAAGTGTGATATTCTGGATACATCTTACCTTAGTGGTGGATAGCACAGGATAGTTTTACTGCTCAAAATTTCAAGAGAGTGCATTGCCAACGTGTGCAGATGTTAGGAGAAGGCCGGGAAGGCACCTTATATATGTACACCAAGAGGGTGAAAGAGATCCTGACTGCCATGTAAGGGGAGGCGGTAGCAGAGTGGTTAGCGTCACCGGGTGGCGTTCTCGAAGACCCAAGTGAGACCTATAAATCCACTTAAAATATTTCTGCACCATCGAGTGGCCTAAGAACACCCACATGCTGCCCATTAACTCTACCTTCGATTGCGAGTGCATCGGAGTTCACAGGGGGGCGGCATGAGGCTCTAATCACAGGCGTCACTATAAAAATCCTGCCTGTGCCACTACGGGCGAGGGCCAACCATCACAGCCCTCAAGTGAACCTCCAGGGCCTACCATCCGAGCCCTGGAGGTCACTGCCTACAGGTGCTATAGGCCAAGATGTAAAAAAAAAAATAATAATAATAATTGTCCATTTATATTCTTATTTCTTAGCAATCCAGCAGTGGCCATTGGTACTGCGAGACCATAGATCTTCCAAAGGAGCAGTATCTTGTATGTGTGCATGACATGTAAGCAGGAATGTCAAATACCATATGTGTACGTCCTCCTTGCAGTGCAAACATCAGGGCTGATGAAATAAGGATAAAGTTGATCAAGCACTGACTGCATTGTGGTATTTAGTGATACTCTGAATCATAGTATTCCTAGGCAGCAGGAGAGGAGATGGATCCCAAGTTGTATGTAGAGGGAGTCTCTGTGGCTGTTTCGCACCTGTCCTTTATCTCCCTTTTTCAGAAAGCTAAATTCAGGTACATGCAAGGATAATTTATCTTACTATTAAGGAAGTGTTTCTTTTACCACATTAAACACCTGCCCCAAATCAGGCTGTGCCACTGTCGATCACTTCTTACATGAAAAAACATTGAATAAATTTGATGGTAAATAAAGGCGAGAGACCTTTTTTCAGTAGCCATGTCTCATATATGGGGCGTGGCATTCAAGGTAAAGGCAGAACAAGTAATCCTATTTGCAGCAATAAAATGTGAATTGTACGCTGTGCCAAAGTTCCAAAACTCAGAACCACAATATTATCATGAAAATTTCAGAACTTCCAAAGATATTTTATTGAAGAAAATACATACCAATGCTTTTCATAAATGTTAAATCTGCTTTCTGAAGCAAGAATGTTTTCAAAATCACCATGGTTGTCAAATCAAAACCAACAACCAAGACCTCAGTGAGTAGGCAGAATAAGGTTATGGATTTCATTAAGTGAATTTTGTAGTAGATATAATCCTGTCTCTTTTTTGAAACAGTAACTTTGTAACTGGAAATCACACACAGCATCAATTATCACATGGAGAACAGAATGATACTCACAGCAAGCGCAACTCATTCTTATGGGTTACTAGCTGCAAAGCTGCCCTCCGGGCGGACTTTTTGGCTAGCTCCTGCGGAGGGCTATTGGTGGGCCTTTGGCCCACCACCTGTGTTTGGTGGGCCTTCGGCCCACCAAACACAGACTCTCCAGATAGCCCCTTCTAGCTTTCCTGAAATCATGGATGTAGAAATGTATGTATTAACGCCAACCTATTCACATCACCCCCAACCCATTCACTCACCCATTACCCATCACCCCCCACCCATTCACTCACCCATTACCCACCACCCCCTACCCATTCACTCACCCATTATCCATCACCACACACCCATTCACTCACCCATTACCCCTCACCCCCCATCTATTCCCTCACCCATCCCCCATCACCCCCCACCCATTCACTCACCCCACACCCATTACCCATCACACCACCCATTCACTCACCCATTACCCATCACCCTACATCAAGGTTTCCTCAATTCTTGCAACCCACTTTTTTCACAATTCTCGCTAATAGGCTGCTAAAAAAAAAAAAAAAAAAAAAGTGATCGGATCATCTCATAAATAGGCTTAAAACCTTCCCCTGCTCGAGCCGGTTCCAAAAATGTGCCATGTGAGGGGATTCCGCCACAGGGGGCGGCACCTGGAGCGGACACACACACACACACACACTTTCGCTTATATTATTATAGACTTATATTCAGGCTAATTATATTCTTTTTCATTGCAGCAAATATAGTGTTCAGCGAAGCACCACCAACTTGGGTGTGTCCTACTATGTGAAGCCAGATTTTTCTACCGATTATCAAGGAAGTATCCGACGATTAGAGCAACACGTCGAAGAAGACTTTGTGTCCACCCTCAGGAATGCTTGCTTTAAAGAGAAGAATTATAGTAAGTATTTGAGGCATAAAACTGTGCCAAAGTTTTTGATTTGTACTTAATTACTTTCACCATTTGTAGAAGTTACACGCTTTCTTCTGTCTATTCTTATTCCATACAAGTCCCTCAAGGAATGACGGGAAAAGAACCTCCACATCTTATATTCTTTTCAGTAGAATGACCAAGAATTTTGGAATAATGTTATGTTCTTCCTCATATGCCCCATATTTGCACCTCCCAGGTAGCAGACACTGTAAAGAGAGAAGTAAAAGATGAATGGAAAACATTTGGGAATGGAGTCGTGTGGTACACCAAGGAAGTATGTTTTATGAGAAAGCTAGGCCGTAGAAGGGAAAAAGACAAGCGCTGAAAACTGTAATAATGAGTAAGTGAAACTAGAAGTAGGAATGATAGGAATTGGAACGAGAACAACGGTGAATATAGGAATATGAAGAGGATGATGTCAGGTACTCAAAGTGTGCCTGTCAACCCAACACAGTTATGCTTTGAAATATCATTTTTCAGAGAGAACAAAGAATAGAATTAGGGCGTTGAATTTCATGAAATTTGCAAGACCTTGTCACCTTCCATTTTTCAATTAAGCGAGAAGTGGTGTTATCCTACTGCTGCTAAATAAAAAGTAGTGCGGTCACTGCCCACCTTAGGATGTATGTAAGCATTGATGTCCAACCCTCCAAACTATGTACTCAAATCACTCTGTCTTCCCCCGTACAGAAGAGAATATGATATGGAGAGCTCGGTCGTTTGGGGATGCACAGATGTTCAAGAGAGCCCAGGAACTCCGAACTCCATCGTGTGATTCACTCCAGAGTCTCTATAATTGAAGTTGTAGACAAATAGAAGCTAGTAAGTCTGATTCAAAACTTGACTGTAGCATTGGCCAGTATATTGAACTAAATAACGTATTTGTTGAGTTAAACTATAGGAAGTGGGTCAGTATATTTTGAAAAATAAATATAAACTGCAAATATTTAAGGATACATACTTTTATTAAATTTACACAACTTTTCTTGAACCTAATGTAGCTCTTTTACTTCCTCTAATACTGATATGCCTATTTCTGGTACTTCCCATAGCATCTGGCCTTTGCTCCAATTATATATTCTGTACATTGGTATTACATATTTATTTATGACTACATATGTTAGATTTTCTTTGTTGTTGTTTTGTTTCCTAAATGTATATTGTAATATTTACGGATCATTTTCCCATTTTGTTCTGAAAGCATTTGGTTTCAAAGTGAATGCATTATATGTACATGTGTGTGTGTGTGCGTGTCTGTGTTTGTATAAATGAAGCTTTGCAATAGCTTTAACTTTGATAATGTTTCAAATTGAGCAATGAGGACACGTTTTCTTTATTCCATTCACAGGATTTCTCCTTATTGTCACAAAGATGTTCCTAAATTTGACTTTATTCAGCAAACCATAACTCGTGTGCAAAGCCTCATTCTTCACATGCTCATACATACTCGTGAAAATAATGAGTTGGCAGTCATCTGCAGCTTTAGGAGCCCTCGCAGTTTCTTGACTTTTTTTTGTTTCTTATTGTTGTGAATTTGAATAACCGTATAAGTCGATATATGAAGCCTAAAAAACTATCTCCAAAACGAAGGGTCGACCTGTATGTCAAGAATGAAATGTGAACCTTTACCGGTAAATGGTAACAGTACCACTTGTTACCAGTAAATGGTAACAGTACCACTTGTTACCAGTAAATGGAACAGTACCACTTGTTACCAGTAAATGGGAACAGTACCACTTGTTACCAGTAAATGGTAACAGTACCACTTGTTACCAGTAAATGGAACAGTACACTTGTTACAGTAATGGAACTACCACTTGTTACCAGTAAATGGTACAGTACCACTTGTTACCAGTAAATGGAACAGTACCACTTGTTACCAGTAAATGGTAACAGTACCACTTGTTACCAGTAAATGGGAACAGTACCACTTGTTACCAGTAAATGGGAACAGTACCACTTGTTACCAGTAAATGGGAACAGTACCACTTGTTACCAGTAATTGGGAACAGTACCACTTGTTACCAGTAAATGGTAACAGTACCACTTGTTACCAGTAAATGGTAACAGTACCACTTGTTACCAGTAAATTGTAACAAGTGGAACAGCCCAACACTCGCTGTGCACCACTTACCGTACCTTCCACGGCCCGCGACAACTATTTCCAACTGAACCTCACGTTAGGTAATACAGTAGCAGCTCAATATAATGGAATAATTCAGCCAAGGCCGATTCGATAAATCAAATTTGCCGCTAAATCGAACTTCCGTTATCACCTCCTGATCTAGCTCGATATACCAGAATTTTCCGTAAAATCGAGTTTCCGGTAAATCCTGTTTGTGTAGTTGTCTGTATGGCCCCCAAAGCCTACCCGAACACGTGGGTCACCGGCCATTAGTGGTACCGCACCAAATATTGCTACATTTAGCGGGATATTCCGCTCATCAATTTTTTTTTTCTCGCTAAATCGAACTTTCTGGTAAATTGAGTTCCGTTAAATTGAACTTCTACTGTATTTATTTACCATGCAAACGGTAATAGAATAGGAACAATACCATACAGATGGTATTGAAGTGAAACTTCACCATCACACATCAATTTGAACAACCACGGACTGTAACCGGTATTAAATAGAAACAATCACCACTACACAATATTTATAACAACCATCTGACTGTAAACACTCTCATCAGCTGATCGGCCATATGGCCAGGTTTGGAACTAAGGGTTTGTTACACTCGGTAAACATTCACTCACTCACCTGACTGCATGTTAAGTGGAAGTCAGTCACTCGCCTACCCACACACTGAGTTGAGTACCTACCATACTGTGGCTTACACCATTGTACTCTACTGGGGTAGCAATTTTTCAATAAGAACTGGGTTTTCTTGTGCTTTTGCTTCTATCTTTGGGGGGTCAACTTATGCGGCAAATATAGACCTAAGTCGTCTGAATTAACGCCTCAAAATTTGGGGGTCGACTTATATGCCGACATATACGGTAGTAAAACATGTGGCCAAACTATAAATGCAACCAACTACCCTCTCACACGTACTTTCAGACTTGTACTAGATACTTTCATGACTTAAGGATTATATGATTTTTTAAGGAATAATTGATGTGTATGAGGAAAATTGATAGAAGACAGCTACAAGAATCAGGGGATGATGTGTATAATTCACCCATGGTCTGATCACTCGCTGGACATGCGACTGCCAGCTGATGTCTCTCAGAAAGAGCTTAGAGCTCGTAGAGACCAATCTTTGGGTAAAGCTGAGACCTCGCACACTACACGCACCCCATCCCCGTGGTCAAGGGGGACAATAACTGCCCGCATTTCCAGGGAAATATCTTTTGTCGTGAGCGGGGCTCGAACTTGCACACGTCAAGAGACACACAAAACTTTACCAGTGTACCATGTGGGCAGTGTGTGTGTGTGTGTGCGTGTTTGCATGTGTTTATGTACGTGTGTGTGTGCATGTATGTCTGTGCGTCACTCTCGTTCTCTCTCTCTCTCTCTCTCTCTCTCTCTCTCTCTCTCTCTCTCTCTCTCTCTCTCTCTCTCTCTCTCTCTCTCTCTCTCTCTCTCTCTCTCTCTCTCTCTCTCTCTCTCTCTCTCTCTCGACATAAACGTAGACATACATACACAAGACAAGTTGGCACATGTGCAGGGAATGTGCGGGAAACACATGTTAAGTACTTTCTTAAGTATTTTGCAGTAGATTTCATAATTTTAGTAAAATATTTCCATATTACAGAGTTAAGATATGTTATCTGAAGGAAGATTAACAGAAATGCTATGTGGTCTTTAGAGTGAAAATGTGTTACTTTCTGCCTAACACAGGATGCTGAAGATAAATATATTAGAACAAGGAAATTACTCGTATATGAAGAAAAAAAAGTTAGATATATCCTGATTAGTATCCCCGTAATCAATGGTTTTAAATCCATTTTGGCATTCACTAAGAGTACAGTAGTTTATTAGAAATTTTTAAAGGCATACTTTATGCAACGAAAATATGAATATTCACAATACCTAGTTTTGTGATACTTTAATGGTGATAATATATCATTATATCACCCTGTGATATAATGCACTAGATCTTTTATACAAAATTTATGTAAAGTTGCCATTGACGGTTATATGTTTATAAAGACTCATGAAGCAGCATTATCCACTAACAAAATGTGTGCTTTGAACCTTGATGTAGACTTTTCAGTTACCTTTTAGAAGACGAGTGTGTGAGACCTTAGAGCCCCGAGTGCTGAGTCAAGAAAGCAATCTTTGAGAGAGTACGGGGAAAGTTAAGGAAAAGAATTCCTCACTCATTTTCTCTTATTCTATTTCAAAGTGATTGGTTTATTTATCCAGTCAATTTTAAACTGAATAATAGAACAACAAACAGTTTGAGATCTGTGAATGTTATTTGATCACTAAGCATAAGCAGGGCAAAGACATTAAGCATGTAATGGAGAACTATTCTTTATTTTGTCACAGCCAGTGATGTTAAAGTAAAGGACAAGTAACTGTTTGAAAGGAGAACGAAGCCTTATATTAAGATGCTCCCTGTCTTGAGCTGGCCAGTTATTATGATTTAGCACGCAAAGGTTACCTGCTTCAGAGATATTCTCAGTTTACTATGCACTTTATCCCTGCCTTAAAAAGTCTACCTTTTTTTACCCTCTCGATTAATTTCACTATTTACTTCTGCTTTGGTCTGTTGTACATCACCTTGTTCAATGTTATTGATATATAATGTCTAAAGTAAAACTGAAATTTGACATAAAACTCTTCAAATGCTTTCATGATAGAAATGAGTCTTACTCAAATATCAATAGATATGAGGAGCAGGAAGTGTAAAGTCACTATGTTAAAAGACATGTTATGCATATGCAACAGTAGGTTGCAAATTACTTTGTTGAAATATTATGGGATGTCTATGAATATATAGAGATTGGTTATGCTTTTGTTTATTGTATTTTTATGTAATAAAGTTATTAACATGGTAATTTGTTCACACATAGCATCTTTAATGGCCCTCTACAGAGATTCAAAGTAGATAATGTTAGACATCAAATATGACGATAACTGAGATCGTAATGAGATGAACATGATGGAATGGGTACAGAGCATAGAGTGGCTGGGGCAAGTTGGTGTTTCCTGCCGAGAGTTGCTTGGTATGGGAAGGGAGCCTGCATGGGGACTCGCGCGTGGTGACCCTGGGAGTGGCGTCGTAGGGTGGGCGAAGCGACACGCCCCCCGGCGTATGCCCCCAATGATTGTTGATTGAAGCCCCTGTGAATTTTGAAGTCAATGGCAGGCGCCTAGAGATATGCAAAATATCTAAACGGAGCTACACTACGAAGAATTAAAGGTTATTCAAATAAGATATTGAAAACTAAATTCAAATAAGAAATTGAAAAGGTTATTCAAATATGGAAGTCCCCGATCTTCAGTTGTGCAATCGCCAGTGGGAAGTAAAAGTTGCCAGGTGAGCGAAGGTGGCACTGCAGAGGCGGCAGGTGAAGGGAGGTTGATATGCGTGGCCAAGAATGTGATCTCGTAGGCTGGAGGCATCGCGGAAGGAGGCGGGGCAATAAGGGCATGTGTAGGGCAGCTCTCCGCTGTGTCTTCGCTCATGAGATCTGAGAAAGAGTAAAAATGGTGGCTATGGGCTTGGAAGGCTAGAATCCTTTGTCTATAAAGATTAGGCTGATTTACAGATACTTGTACCACATGGTCTCCCAGCTACAGATCCCAATAATTCTTTGGTAAAACTAGTGGTGTGCAATGTGCATAGACCAAATTAAGGCTAATTCCCACTGTCGTGAAAGGGTCTCCTATTCTACTAGTAGGAAGCAGTGGCGGAACTGCAGGGGGGCACGAGACCCCCATTTTAGGGTGGTGCTCCCCCGGGTGCCCCCCCATTTCAGGGCGGTGCCCCTCATTTGAATAACTACACCTTTTCACTCAAATTAAAACAAGTGAATCTCAAATTAAAACTGAAGTTTAAATTAAAACAACTGAAGTTTATAAAAACAACTGAAGTTTATATTAAAACAACTGAAGTATAAATTAAAATAACTTTAAATAAAATAATTTAAAGAAAAAATTTATTATTATATTTTCAAATTAATTTGTTTTATTTTGAAGTTCTGTTCTAATTTGAGAGTGAAAAGGTGTATTATGAAAGCCCCCAGAAAAGTAACATATTTCTTCCTGCAAACTGTTTCTTATCTTTACCAGAGTGCTGTCAGCAAAGGGAAGAGAGGGAAAAAAATTATGAAAAGGTATACTATTCTTTTAAATATTTTTACACAGCATACTACATAGATAAAGCAACACAGGATGAAGTAACGTATAGCTATTCCGTGTATGTTAGCACACATACTGTAGTTATACAAAAGAAAGCAAAAGTTACATTTTTGGCACTCAAAAATTTTTGGTACTAAAAATTTTGTCAACATTTTTTGGCACAAAATATTTTGGCACTTAAATTTTTTTGGTACTCAAACATTATTGGCACTAAAATATTTTTGGCACTCAAAATTTTTGGCACTCCAACATTTTGGCACAACAAATTTTGGCACTCAAAAAAAAATTGGCACAAATTTTTGGCACTCAACATTTTTGGCACTCAAACATTTTTGATTAAAAAAAATTTGAGTGGCAAAAAATGTTGGCACTCAAAAAATGTTGGAACTAAAAAAATCAATTACGTAGTAGCCCCAAGGCTGTCACTCCTCCCTCACTCGCTAGCTATAAAATGCCATTCGAGTGTCAAAAATGTTTGTGGCAAAAAATGTTGTGCCAAAATTTTTTAGTGCCAAAAAATGTTGTGTGCCAAAAAATTATGAGTGCCAAAAAAATTGAGGGCCAAAAAAATATGAGTGCCAAAATAATTTGAGTGCCAAAATAATTTGAGTGCCAAACATTTTTGGCACTCAAAAAATCAACTACGCTACGTAGTACCCCTAGGCTGTCACTCTCCCTCACTATATAGCTATAAAATGCCAAATCTTTTTGAGTGCCAAAAAAAATTAGTGCAAAAAATGTTTTAGTGCCCCAAAAATGTAGTGCAAAAAAAAATTGAGTGCAAAATTATTATTTTTTTCAAAAAATTTTGAGTGCCAAAAAAATTCGAATACAAAAGTTTTGAGTGCCAAAATTTTTTTTTTTTATTTGAGTGAAATTGTGTAGATAAATTGGTAACATACTGAGAGAAATTAACAAATAGTGTTAATCTAAAATGTATTATTATTGGATCTATAGTAACATGATGATGCAACAAATGTATCATATATCATAATATATATACAATATATATTAATCATATATACCATAATATATATACATCCAATATATATATATATATATATTACTATATATATATATATATATATATATATATTATATATATATATATATATATATATATATATATACTATATATATATATATATATATATATATATATACTATATATATATATATATACTATATATACTATATATACTATATATATATATATATATATATATATATACTATATATACTATATATATATATATATATATATATATATATAATATATATATATATATATATATATATATACTATATATATATATATATATATATATATATATATATATATATATATATGAAAACTATGGTGCCCCCCATATTTATCTGTACCCCCCCGAGTGCCCCCCCATTTTTACACCCCTTGTTCCGCCACTGGTAGGAAGAGAAGAGAAGACCATGCAATTTGCATCAAAAGAGAAAAAGGGCATTTCCTTCAAAAAGGGCATTGTTGGACAAAAGGGGCAGGTGCGGAGCATCTCCAGTACCCACCTGGATGAAATTCAGTAAGGCATTACCTCAATCTATCCTTCCTATTGAAGGAGGCATTGCAAGCACCACAGCGGAAAGGCTTCTCGCCTGTGTGCGTGCGGCGGTGTATCTGCAGGTGCACCAGTTGGTTGAAGCGCGAGGGGCAGTCCTGACAGGAATAAGGGCGCTCAGGAGCATGCAGGCGTTGATGCCGCGCCAGTGAGGCTTCATCGCGCCACCAAGAGGAGCACAGTTGACATCTGAAGATTGATGATACTATAACTTTAAAATTTCATCTTTCATTCATGTTAACATTATATCTTAAAAATTATGTAGAACGTACAACAACATTAACTGCCTACAACCGGTGGATGGCAGTGCTTTTACCTGTCCCTAAAGACATCAGCCATCGTATGGATCAAGGAAATGAGAGAATGGTATGGGTATTGTCATGACCGTGGCCTGGCACAGAGAGAGAGAGAGAAGGATCTAGCATTACCTGAACCCTGAAGGCGAGGGTGATGAAGGTCGTGATCCCTGGTTGTCTCCAGTACTTGCAGGCACGACATGACCTTGTGTTTTGCTTCTTCTGGATCTTCTTGTTTTATGCATTTTTCCATTATATAGGCCTCTAATCGATTTATCACCTATTTCCTTAACACGCTTCTTGTTACTTGCTGATTGTACAATTTTCTTTCTGTTATTTTCTGGGCTCAGTGAAGAGGGTGATACATGAGCCGCCAACTCTGAGCAGTGGAACTCAAACTCTCCAGGCGAGGCTCCTCTGATCATGTCCATATCCTTTCCACCTTGTTTGGAGGCATGATTGAAACCTTCAAACATGTGTACTGCTTTGTGATCTTGAAGGCTACATGATGTGCTCTCATGTTCATCCTTTGTCTGATGACTATAACCTGAAGTGTTCCTGTGATAGTTAGAGTGAACATCTTGGTTGTCAGCAGGCAGTTGCATAGCAGAGGCAGAACCTTGTAAGGCGTCAGTCACAAAGGAACTTAAGTTGTTGCTACAAGATCCCTTTGTCACAGTCATGTAGCTTTCAGGATGTTGCGTCGAAGTTGCTTTTTCTTTTGCTGACGTTTCTTGGCAACACATTTTTACATAATGACTTGAGTTCTGTGCTTCTTGAAAATGCAAGTCCTGCGGAATGGAATTTTGAGAGCTGTTATCACTCCTTATTTTCCACATATCTATTGAACTGACATTACTAACTTCCTCACATACATTGATTCCTTTGTCTGAAAGGGTAAGAGAATGTCTTTGCTTCACTGCCCGACAAACACAACCCTTAGTCTTACATTTGGCAACCATACGGCAAACTGTCCTTCTCTTTGTTTTGAGAAGTGGACAGTTACCTGCCTGAGCATTTTTGTCCTTATTCAGACGATGGGAAACTTGAGTCGGTTGATCCTGATCAATAATATATTCACTTCCATATTTGGAGCTTTGAGCGGTAGAAAATAGCTGGTGTTTAAACCGCAAAGATGTGTTCGTAGGGTCTAAATTATGTTTAACCAGCAAAGGGCATTGGTTCGCCAGGTAAGGTGAAGCTGACGTTTTCTGCAACAACGTGCAGCCATTCCTTATGGTTGCATCGCACAAGTCATAAAACGACAGATTTTGATGTTTCAATGTCAAATTGCAGTGTTTAGAGGTAAAAAGTGCATCCATCTCTTTTTGTATGATTTGTGGTGATTCAGTGTCCGTCCTTTGAATGTTTGCACCCTGGCCATCCACTCCCTTTGCCAGCACAGCTTCTTCCCAGGACACTCTATTTCGCTGTTCCAGGTTCTTCTGTGACTCATTGTATTCCCAGAATCCCTCATGTCTCCCACCTCCCTCTGCCTTGCCATCAATGGTTTCTGTTCTGTATTGAGATGTCTGCTTTCTTGCACTTTTCTCACAGTCCTTTGGGACAGCAATTGAAATGCTTGATGGTGGTTGTGTGGAACACAATATTGGTGCTCCACTTTTACACGTCTTTTCTTCCATTGATTCCACAAGCTCACGAAAACTAAACATTGTTCCCCTGTTGATTATCACGTTGCTGCTGCTTTGTGTGCGACCATGAAGGAGTTAGCGTGGCGAATTTTGTTTAGTTAAAAAAAACTCACACTCAGTAGCCACATTATACGTGTACTTATAACGATCACAAGGTCGTCAATAATAGCAATTTCATTCAGTGCAATGAGATGAGGCGAAACGTGGAGTGGTTATCACAGAACACTGGCAAGCACGCTGGCTCTCATTTCCGGTCCTCAGACACAATAGAAGCTTTCAGGACATGTTCTTCCATCGATGATATATTGGCAGCGACAACTAGATATTTTTCCCCCTACGTTGTCTATCCGCAGCGGCAGGCGAGAGGTGTGGATGTTTGTAAGATTGTCACGCAGCGTCCACGAGTGTTGGCAGAGAACTAGCCACAGCGTGAGAACACAGCGGAGAGAACACTTAGGAGTGCTCTGCCCCCTACTGGAGACAGGAACACCCAAGGAAAGAAGCCATACATAGTCACCTTCCTACACACATACAAACACATTCACCACTCCATGTCGCTGTTTCACGTCCTTTATTTCCTCCTTATGTCTTTCATCTGTAGGGAACTTCGACTCTCTGCCGCACACTCTCCCACAGTCTTATATACGCACTTGCCTAACAATTAACGACGATACGGCAGGGTACTCAGAGGGCGCTAAGATGACACCTCTGGATGACAGGTGAGGAGGATGTTAATTATACTACATGGGAAAGCACGCTATACAGTGAATAAATATATATATATGATACCTGAAAGGCTTTTGTATCGTTAACAAGAGTATCTTTTGAACTATTACTACTGCCACGACATTACTACTACTACTACTACTGTATGTAATACCATGATATATTAAGTTTTTTTTTTACCTTCACTCGTATTTCAAAATATTAAAATTAATTGCATAGTTTTATTTACCGCACGTCTCTGTATACGGCGAGTGTGGACGGGAGAGGTGAAGGGAATTTTTTTTATGAAAGGCGGAAAGTAAATGCGAAATGTTGTGCTTCCACGTGTTGTAGGCCTACAGGTGATCGGAACTGCGAACACAGAAACGAACCCACACGTACTCTAACTTTCCCATCTCTCTCTCTCTCTCTCTCTCTCTCTCTCTCTCTCTCTCTCTCTCTCTCTCTCTCTCTCTCTCTCTCTCTCTCTCTCTCAAAAACAGTCATGTATCTGTGTGGAGGCTTCATTATAATCGTAGTAACACCAACACTGTTCGTCAAGCTCCTCCGTGACACTGCACGCCTTCACACACACAGTACACACACACACACACACACCTACACACACAGTAATCAATCAACAGTGTTATTTTTCAGTTTTAATTCAAGCTAAGAAAATCTATTCCGTTATACTGTCTCCTGACGTCACTTCCGCGTTGAATTAAGATCATTTTCCAAAGTGTGGTGACGTCATGCGTCCTGGTATCTACAGTATGTATAATGAAGGCTGTCTTACAAGCGCCCCTGCAGTGCAGCTGTCCTCCACGCCAATGACTCACGTGTATTAGGCTGCCTGGCTCCATCCTGTAGGCGGAGGTTGTTGTCATTATTTAGGACCTCTGCAGCCCGCATAGGCTCCTTCCCTTCATTCAGTCACACACAGTCATCCTTGAGGTACTTTTGATATCAAGTCTCTGACGACTGAACAACAACAAAATTGTTATAAAAGGAAGGGTTATAGTGTTCATATTTTGTGTAAATGTGTCCTTTTTTATCTTTTTTCTATCAATATCTGCATTACATTTCCTCACCTTGCTCTCTATATAAGCATCATGGGATAAAAGAGAAGAGAACAACCTCCTATTCGCAGCTGGATTTCCTCCCACGTCGGCCTGTAGGGAAATAAGGAGGCAGACCAGCAGGCTGCCAAGACGGCTCTTACAATGCCAGGCGTCGGCACCAGTAAAGGAGAGCCTCGTAGCCACTAAGAAGATAGCCAAAGTAGCTGGCATGAAAGTGGTCAAAAACCAGCTTCAGCATTCCGTGCAGGGGGCAGAGGGCAGAGGGGGGCAGGGCAGTCCCGGCCACCATCTGGCACACGTTATCCGTGCAAGGTGAAACACAAGATTCTAGCAAATTGTATTGAAGGACTTCGAATAGTTTTCCACCGACTCATGTTGAGCTATGCATGGGTTTGCCACTGAGTACACACACACGCACACACACACACACACACACACACACACACACACACACACACACATGGGGAACTCCGTAGTGTAAGGGTTAGCACGCTCGGCTCACAACCGAGAAGTCCCGGGTTCGATCCCCGGGCGGAGCGAAGACAGAGTCTGACAGACGGGCGGTCTTCTTAAGAAAACCCGAGTCCCTGTCCACCCAGCAGTAAAATGGGTACCGGGTGTTAGCCGGGGGTTTGTGACCTGCCTCCCGGAGTGGTGGCTTCGGCCAACACTAGTTGCACTAAGGATGAATGATAAAATAAATTTTGATATGGAGACGGGGCCATACGAGCGTTGCTCAGGCCCTGTAAAATACAACTAGATGAACACGACTAGATGAATACACACACACACACACACACACACACACACACACACACACACACACACACACACACACACACATTGCTGTTTAGGATGCCCTTAGTAGACTCCTTACCAACATTTTCCACCCACATCAAGCAGATCGGTAAAAAGTAAGTCCTTGAGACACAGGATGCACATAATTTAACATGTTGATGCATACTGTAAAAACTATACTCGCAGACTATTTAATGTGGAGGCAGTGAGTGGGGCATTGTCTGACACACCATTCCAGGGACACATCTTGCAGCCACACACACACAACACACACACACACACACACAAACACACACACACACACGCGGTGAAATGTTTAGAATGAATGTTATGAAAACAAGGATGTTACTTCGATATTTTCTATTCTATCTATGCAAGAGAAACAGTAACCGTAGCAGAGCAAGAAGTAGTATAGTTGTAGTAGTAGTAGTAGTAGAAGTAATAGTAGTAGCAGTAGTAGTAGTAGTAGTAGCAGCTATAGTAGTAATAATAGTTGGAAGTTATAGTAGTAATAATAGTAGTAGTATCAGCTAGTGGTGGTAGTAGTAGTAGTGGTATGAGATAGATAGATAGAGAGAGAGAGAGAGGGGCGACGTATCCTATCTAGATAATTCGCACGTATATACAACAGCGATGTTATTGATGACACAAATTGCCACCACGCTACAGTGCTCAAGCAACAGTGCAAGAGGATCGAATGCAGGGACGCTACACACGAACGCAAGTCCCTACCCCTGAGCCACTCTGATGGTTAGAGAGAGAGAGAGAAGAGAGAGAGAGAGAGAGAGAGAGAGAGAGAGAGAGAGAGAGAGAGAGAGAAGAAAAAAAAATTAAGTGATACGTCTTCAATGCCTTTCGGACTATACAATGCACTTTATCATTAAATATGTCTTTCAAAGTATCATCGGGTAACTTCTGCTAGCTATTCATAATTAATTAATATCTACCGTAGTCTGCATGCCATCGATAATTCATAAGGTATCTTGGCATTCCTGGCCATTAGTCTTACAGTGTTCGGTTGAATGGACTTCAATGTGTTCCAATAAGGCTTGTTTCTCGCACATTCATATACGGAGAATTTTATTGATCTCTACGTCATTGTCTGGAGCGTGAGTGGATGACATCATCGGTGACGTCATGAAGTCCACTTAGCGAGGTTCCACGGTACAATATGAATTACACACAAATCAAACCCATTGTAGTTTATCGTATCATATTTTGTTCATTATTTACATAGCTCAAGATTGATTGTAGTAATATACTGTATGCTAAATATAGTACTTTTTATGGAATATTGTGGAAGAAAAGCAATCGTTGGCACCTCACGCTTGGATGTTGTTGTCTCGCGGCGAGCCAATGAGCGTCAGTTGTGTCTAAAGTGTCAGAGGGAGAGGCTGTGCATCCCTTGCCTCGTGGTGTTGTCATTGACAGTGGTGGTCATACGTTTTGTCCGTGGATTCCTTGGATAAACATAATCTTGGAACTCCAGAACGTCACCCAAAGAGCCAGGCAACAGGTATGTGACGGACAAGCTGTGTTTTGGCCTTATACTCGCACGGCAGAGTAGCGAGTGGAAGGCAGCTGCAGATACTCTGTTACTCTTGATACACGGCCGCCAATATTTACAGGGACGCGGTTTTTTTTACTTCTTAACTATTGTCAGGAGCGTTAGGGAGGCTTTGCGGAGTGAGTGACAGGGGCGTGAGGGAGTGAAGGGCGAGTAGACGGGGAGGCAGGTAGGAGTAGGAGAGCAACACTGCCTTGCTTGCTGCGGGAGGAGGCAGGAGGGGCGCGGCGCCAGGATCTCCCCGCAGCAGTTGGCGCCTCTTGCTCCTACGATACGCTGCGTGGCGCCAGGTGTGTCCTACGCTGCCCAGCCTCCCAGGTGTTGTACTCGCACGTGTTGTTAGGCTTAGGGAGGGTGTGGCGTGGAGGGCAGGGTAGAGGGGCGAGGGTTGCAGGAAGCCCTTTTTGTGTTCCTGCCGCCACGTATGAATGGTGGTGTTGTTTAGGTTACAAGGAGTTTCGTACACAAGTTGTTTCGTACCCAGGTTTTGTTAGTTTTTTCGTACATATCTTTTGTCGTTTCGTAACTCTAGTAATCAAGTTCAACTCTGAGCTGAGTGTACGAAACGACTATGGTTACATATAGACTACGAAACAACTTTTTGGTGTACGAATTTACTGGTGTACGAACTGACTGCACCCCGTTGTTTACTACTGACTTATCTTTAGGTGACAAGACCAGTAATGACGTTAGAGTCGCCAGTTTCATATGAGTTCGTGTTAGCTTACGTTGTTACTATGATTCACAGGTATTTGAAGGGTTCTGCTGGAAAAGTCTGGAGGAAATTGATTGGGGCGGATATTGATAAGGGCGGGAAAGGACTTTTAGTATTACCCGGGAAAGGACTCTTGATGATCACCTATTCTAAGATTTTGTGAACGATAATTTGTTTGTTGTTGTATGTCCTTATAATCGTAGGGACTAACTAAACCATTGCCTTTTGCATGTGATAATAGTAAGGCGGTAATGAGATTCAAGGTAGATCTTTATAACTGTCTGCTGAAGTTACGAAGATAAAAGGGAGAGGAGGTGCAGGATAACGCAGCACCATCCTTTGCATTGGTCTCTTGCAATGTAGCACTTATGAAAAACATAACTTTTCTTATCTTCAGTCACAATAGTTGATGTTCTAGTTCTTCATATCATTCCTTCGTGTTGACAGTGATTATGGTTAACATCAATGGCAGTTTGGTTGGCTTGGTGTCACATAAATTTACCTTTAGTGACGTAACATTTACTTTTCTCACTGTTTAATACATCCGTAATTGATTTTGTAGATTAATAGTAGATGACTAAATGTAGATAATACATTTTTTGGGTGGAAATTATTGTAGTAGTAGGTAACTCAAAATGATGAGAATTCCGTAGTATGAGTGGTGGTGGTCTTATCAATCTCTGGTTTGCTATTAGTCTTCGTAAACTTATTTTTTAATATGAATATGATATTGATCTCTTCGTCCCCGCGCATAGTAAATCATGGCTCTGGAGGTTATGTTTCCTGGACATTAGGATGGAAAGAAAGAAAGAGAACGTGCATTGTACTGTAAGGTATGTGCACCGTGACGCCTAAGTGAACAAGTGACAGCCTAAAGCCTTGTGGTGCACGTCACAGCAGCGTGCTTCTCCCATCCCTCCTAATCCCTCAACCACCTTCCACCACAGTCTTCCGGGTTCGCCTGCAGGCAAGGCGACTCAAACTCGTGTTCGTAACTTTACAGACAAGTGTTTTTCTTTTTCCGGGAGGTAACGCGAGCTGTCAGTTGCGTTCACTCACACCCAAATTGTGCCTGAAGAATATTAGACCCTCGCTTACTTGCAATGTTAACCGTCAAATAAAATAAGTAGCTAGTTGGCAGTAGTTCCACACGAGGAGTATGTGTTTTAGAAGCGCTATTTTCTATTACTTGACGGAAGCTACGTGGTTTTGAACGTAAATTTTAACCTACTTTGGTGAGAAGGTTATGCAACTGTAAAGGACAAACGATTTTTTTTTTTATGGATCGTTCACAAGTTATTTTTACATGCCAGTTGGTGTGCGCAGCACGCATAATGTATAGTAGTTACTGTGGGGTGGGGCAGATGTCTGGATTCTGGGGTACCGAATTTTGCGTGTGTAGTGCTGATGCCCGAGGCGTTATAAGGGCGTGGCAGACTAGGGAACGCAGCTTGATATCGGGAGACTTGATTTAGAAGACAACATTATACAGTTGACTACTTAGATGGAGGGAGATTAGAGGGTGTTGTGGCATTGTCTGTTGTGATGAATGGTGGGCTTTGGTGGCAACGGGAAGAGGAATTATATTTACGGGGTGTATGAAGGAAGCGGGAGCAGTGACGTGGTAACATAGTAGGAGATAATAAGCTGTGAGGATGAAGAACATTACCAGCTATTATCATCACAATCATTCCACTAATTAGAGTGAAAAGCCGTGTTAGCAGCCCAACGGAACAATGCCGCAGGGACGGTGTATAGCGTGGCTGAGAGAGGGCAGCGGTGCATCTAATAAGGGCACTGCAGCCAAGATGGTGTGTGGTGTGACGCTGGTGGAGGAGCCGTCATGTAACAGTAGTGGTGAAGACTGTTTATTGCCTTTTTGAGGCGAGGAAGGCTACACGTAACCACAATAACATAACGGGCAGCCTCCCAGTCCCACCTTCCGTCTATTCCCCCTCCTTCACCTCCTATCAGTATGAGTCTCCTGCAGGAAAGGACAATTGCTCATCGGAAGGTGTATAGTATTCTAACTATTTCTGTAGGGAAGTGGTAGGTGGTGTTCTTGGTGACCTTGACTGTGATTGGGGCGTCTACCGTAACTACAGAAGTGAGTGGTGGTAGTATGAGATTATGTAAGGTTGTTTGCCTTATTCCCGCTCATTTCCTTCGTTATGCTCGTTGATACTGTATTATGCACCTCCCCGGGGTTATGTAGGAGTGAGGGGGCCATGTCCAGAGAGAGAGAGAGAATGTGTGTGTGTGTGTGTGTGTGTGGTCCTGGGCGGAAGGAGGGGTGAGGTAGCACATCTTGGGGGCGGATCCGTGTGTTTCCGGCCGCTTCCTCCCTCCCGGCCAGATGGTCACGTTGTTCCCCGCCGCCACCTGCCCACCGCGGCACGCTGGGGTCGCGGCCGCCACCCACCCATCACACGAAACATCCTCATAAATGTCATGGAGTGAATGCAAACGGAAGGACGTGTGTATGGAAGACGGTGGTGAGGCGGCCACCAGACTGCTCCTTCGCCTGTTGGCCGCCTCGCCCCTATCGTTGTAATGTGTTGACTGGCGTCTGGGCTAACGAGCATCTGGGGTCGTAGCCGTCTGCACCATTCAGTACCCTTATAAGGAGGGTATATATAGGAGTACCCTTATAGTAGTGAACATGATAATGGGGAAAAAGTATTGGAATAGCGATACCCATTTCCCTCTTCACTATTTCACAATAGTTGAACATTTAGGACGCAGACATTTTCTCCACAAATCTGAGTCTCCTATCATGCGTGGAATATCGCTGCATGGTGATTGCATTTTACTGCATATTCAACCTGTAAACTGAAAGAAATAACTGGGCCTGAACTCCCGCATCTACGGTTATTTCGCGGGGCGGTGAGCGTGACGGTGACGCAGTCTGTCATCGCCCTCTGCGGTGCGCCGTGTCCTCCGTCTGCCGGCGGAAACTACGCATTACTCGGGGTTTTCGCCGTGCCTGGTAACTGTGTGGTGCGCCCGGCTTCCCCCTCGCTCCAGGCCCGCCGATGGAATTGAACATTTATATAATCTAATATAAGGTAAAGAGGTGCGACTATCGTAAGAATGAGAAGAGAAAGATAAGAGAGAAGACCAGGAATCTTCATCCAATACAACCCATTCAATTAATCGTAAAGTTACATGTATGAGATCCTTCCTTCCTCTTGAATGGTTGTCCTTCAGCAACGTGTGTGGATTACAATAGAAGCAACCACATATAATTTATCCTGGTTCGCGTCAGTACAGTGGTAATGCGTCCTGCAGCCACTGGTTCACACAGGCACCAATGCACACACAGCAAATACCTGTGGGTGGCATCTCATGAATTGTCATACTCGTTCAGCGTAACAATGTAATTATGGTTCTATGGAGGTAGTTACTCTGAGTGGTTATGATGCAAGTAATCCCAAGGTAAATTGGCCCTCCCACCTTTTGTTTATTCTCCTACTTTTTACTTTAAAGGAACTGGCAGCTAGTGGCCTTTTTTTACCCTTAGTCAGTCACGTATGATGAAAGAAAAAAGATGCGCTTATCCTTCCAGCCAGGCAGTGGAACAACCTTGGCTCGTTTTGCACCGCTTGTCACGTACTATAATCTCCACTATAATCGTACTGTAATCTACTATAATCTCACGTACGTACATTCTGATGCACCAGACATACTAAGCGAATAAAAACTAATCCATGTCATGATGCTACTGATAACAGGGGTGTTTGGTGGGTAGCGCGACAGCCTCCTGCATCTGTGGTCCTGAGCTGCTGTTGTCCGCGACCTTGGGTGATTTGGGCCATGGTGTTAGGTTGTGCCCACCTGTTGGCTGCAGCCTTGGTGGTCTGGGGAAGCCGCAGAAGGGTAGCCGAGCACCACAGGCCGCCCCTCCACCACCACACCATGTCACCTGCCAATGTCCACAAGAGAAAATGAAAAGTGTAGCGATACGGATGTCAGTGGAGTGGAGATAATAAGCAATATTAACCCCTTTACGCCCAGATTTTTCCTTTGCTATACAAAATCGTCTGTTACCCATAAAATTACAAAAAATGAATTATTATACCAAATTAGCTAGTGCACAAGGATACTAAACAGGTCATATCTATAAAATATTGCTTATATTAATTAAAATCGTCTAATGGTAGTCAAATTGCAAAGAAAATTACGTTCTGGGCCACAAGGGGTTAACTAAACGAACAGTGGAAATGATCCCGGAAGATTTATTTGTTTGCGAGACAATCATAAAATCCATTAGTGCAATTATGGCTGGGATGAAGGCGTGATGCAAGGATAGGGCATGAAGGAAATAGATGCACCGTGACTGCACGTGGAATCAAATCCTGCACAGGTAAATGGTACTCGTGTACCTAATGGTGTCCTCAAGGGCAAGTACATTCAGACGGTAGAAGTGAGGGAGTAGTCTTTGAATGGCGTGGTTAAACTCAATTGTATTCCAACAAGCATCCCAGAATGTGATCATCAGTAATGATTAAACTGGTCGTTAAACACTTGAATCATTACCAACACACTATCAGGACCAAGCTATACACTATCCCGAACTAAATTGGCTCACCCCTCTTTTTTTATATTATTCTCTTACTGTCTTCTTTATAGGGACTGGCAACTAAGCGGGCTTTGTGTTACCCTTTTTTTTTTTTGCCCTTGGCCAGTCCTTTGTGATAAAAAAAAAAAAAAAAAACGGAATGATCTCCGAAGACATTTATGTTTCTCTTAACGATCGGAGTCTTTCATCAAAATTTATTTAGTTAAGAGTATTTTCCACTTTATTTTTTTCTAGTATTTTCTATATTTTTCAAAATTTAATATAATGTTACAAAATCAGTGTTCAAGTAGAAAAAAATAGCAGTAACATTTAATTCTTCAAAAAAATCAAGTAGGTCTTCAGCAGTACAGGAATGTGTGCTTGTGTGTGGGCCCGAGTGTGTTCTTGAGGGCGTCCCTGAATGTCACGGTCACGTTGCAAGGCGCCTGTTGAAGGGTTGCCCCGCTCCTGCCTTACCCGTGTTTGCACTCACTACAAGGCCAGGACGCGCCTTGCTGCACAATTCAGTTAGATCGAGTTTATTTTCAGAAACATGATCTTTAGGCATTCCTCGTCCCAGGGATGGACGCAGCCGCAGTTATGACCTGAAATAGAACCAACCCAGCGCGGCCGTCATGGCGGAGCGCTGCAGGATAACTCTGTCCTCTCCTGTGTTCCGTGCGCCTCCCTGTATGTAGTGTGCTAGTGTTGTAGGTTGTGACACATGCAGAATCAGAATGACGGAACAGCAGGGTTTGATGTGTGTTACACAGATGATGAGGTTTGTGGACACTTTCCGTGCCACATGATAGTGGTGATGGTATAAGGGAATGCATGGAGAGAGAAAGGAAGTGAGTGAGGACACTGAACATTCAGCTGGGTTGTTGCCTCAAGGCTGGGATGCGGAAGGACTATGCGACTCTTGGGTTGCTACTTGAGGGATGCCAGATCACTGTCCAATCAGCACGTATTAAAGTCCTGGCTTGATGTGGTGTGTGCAGCCATGCAACAAGTGTTTTGCTGCATGGCACTGCTGTTGTGCCTATTGGAGGGGCAGGTCGTCCCGTCAGGCCGGCGTCCCGCACTGGTTTGTTTACACCTGCGGCGACCACATGGCTGGCCGCTCACTTGCCTCGCCCACGCACCCCACGGCACTCTTTGTGGGGCTATCGTTGTTTACATTGCATGGTGCATGACAACATCAGCATGGCGTCATGCTGCATGCCTTCTCGTGCCGCACCCGAGGAGGCCAGGGAGGGTTGAGTTGTAGCAGGTGTGGCGTGGGTAATCTCGCTACTGCTGAGGTGGTGAGCCTGATGCTGATGCGGCGGGACGATGAAACAAAAATGTAATATCAAGTACAGCAAGGCAGTCACTTGACCCCTGGCTTGTGTGTCCATAGGTGACGGCCCCTCAGGCTCCCAGCGCGGCCCGAGCAGCCCCGAGAGTGAGCCACTGATAAGTAATAAGCCCTGATAGCCCTGTGACAAGCATCCCTGTCTGCTATAATATAGCTAGCAGACACATTATAATATATAATATTATACTGTCTTGGGGCAGGGGGGGGGGTGCACCAGCCCCGACAAGGCGCCTCCAGTCTGTGCTTATCGGTCTGCCAGATGGTGACCCTCACGCCGCCCCAACACTCAGCCCCGCGCCCGCCTCGCCCCTTGAACCATGAAAACACTTGCCAGTTTTGCAATTCATGACTACGATTGCAACCCTTGAGGTAGCGGCCCGAGATAGTGTGGCGGCACAATGATATCAACAGTATTGAGCCGAGCCTCACGCGGCCTTCATGCAAAACTATCCACGGAATGGAATGGGATGTGTACTTTTTTTTGGGGCGGAAAATGTCATAACTCGGCTATAACTTATAGTAGCCATACTATTGATATCAGCGGGAAGCTATCACACCATATATGAGGCCAGATGCGGGGAGACTGATAGGGGACCTGTGCCTGTTTATTTGTAGTTGTAAGTCCAGGGAAGATTTTTATTGAATGACAAAGACGGTACAGCTCATTATACCTTTATTAGACTTTTTCACACTTTTTTGCGGTTAAGAACACCACATGAAGCAAACCAGAGAGAGAACGCCCCCCCCCCCCCCCCCCCCCCTCGTAGTAGCAACAGCGCACGTGATGTCAGAGGACGCCACGCCACGCTGGGCCACCAATGTAAACACAGAAGCACGTGATGTCAACAAAGAAGCACGTGATGATAGGCTAGCTGCATCCTTCCGGCGGGGCAGCGGGGGCACCAGGGGGGTAGAGGGGCACCAGGGGCCTAGAGACAGGGGCGGCACCAGGAGGGGTAGAGACAGGGG
>JACEEZ010003777.1:117970-135470 GCA_016584305.1 Chionoecetes opilio
GCGGCGACTATAGAAGTGATGGTGGTTATGTGGTTATATAATAGTACTGCTTGCAGGAGTAGTAGGAGTAATAGTACCAATAGTAACGGATGTGTTGGTTGTAGTAGTTATAGTAGTAGCAGTGTTGTAGTGGTTGTAGTAATAGTAGTAGCAGTGTTGTAGTGGTTGTAGTAATAGTAGTAGCAGTGTTGTAGTAATAGTAGTAGCAGTGTTGTAGTGGTTGTAGTAATAGTAGTAGCAGTGTTGTAGTGGTTGTAGTAATAGTAGTAGCAGTGTTGTAGTGGTTGTAGTAATAGTAGTAGCAGTGTTGTAGTAATAGTAGTAGCAGTGTTGTAGTGGTTGTAGTAATAGTAGTAGCAGTGTTGTAGTAATAGTAGTAGCAGTGTTGTAGTAATAGTAGTAGCAGTGTTGTAGTGGTTGTAGTAATAGTAGTTAGCAGTGTTGTAGGGTTGAGTATAGTAGTTATAGTGTTGTAGTATGTTGTAGTGGTTGTAGTAATAGTAGTAGCAGTGTTGTAGTGGTTGTAGTTAATAGTAGTAGCAGTGTTGTAGTAATAGTAGTAGCAGTGTTGTAGTTAATAGTAGTACCCGTGTTGTAGTGGTTGTAGTAATAGTAGTAGTAGCAGTGTTGTAGTGGTTGTAGTAATAGTAGTAGCAGTGTTTGAAAGTGGTTGTAGTAAAAATAGTTATAGTGGTTGTAGTAATAGTTGTAGTGGTTGTAGTAATAGTAGTAGCAGTGTTGTAGTGGTTGTAGTAATAGTAGTAGCAGTGTTGTAGTGGTTGTAGTAATAGTAGTAGCAGTGTTGTAGTAATAGTAGTAGCAGTGTTGTAGTAATAGTAGTAGCAGTGTTGTAGTGGTTGTAGTAATAGTAGTAGCAGTGTTGTAGTGGTTGTAGTAATAGTAGTAGCAGTGTTGTAGTGGTTGTAGTAATAGTAGTAGCAGTGTTGTAGTAAATAGTAGTAGAAAGTGTTGTAGTAATAGTAGTAGCAGTGTTGTAGTGGTTGTAGTAATAGTAGTAGCAGTGTTGTAGTAATAGTAGTAGCAGTGTTGTAGTAATAGTAGTAGCAGTGTTGTAGTGGTTGTAGTAATAGTAGTAGCAGTGTTGTAGTAATAGTAGTAGCAGTGTTGTAGTGGTTGTAGTAATAGTAGTAGCAGTGTTGTAGTAACAGTAGTAGCAGTGTTGTAGTGGTTGTAGTAATAGAAGTAGCAGTGTTGTAGTGGTTGTAGTAATAGTAGTAGCAGTGTTGTAGTGGTTGTAGTAATAGAAGTAGCAGTGTTAGATGTATATACTAGTTGTGGAAGTAGTAATAACAGCAGAAAAGGTAACAGTAGTAGTAATAGTTGTTGCTGTTGTTGTTGTAGTTGTAGTAGTAGGAAGAGCAGGAGGAATACAAAGGAGGAACAAACAGCAGCAGCCCTATACTAGGCCAAACGGGGCTGCCGGTGGGACTACTTTCCACCACTAGCGTTACTACGAGTTAAAGCCGAGTTGGGGTAGGAGGAGGGAGGGAGGGGGGGAGTGTGTGAGTCAGCAGGGTAAAGTTGTGATGCTGAAGGGGAGGAGACGGCGGCGTGGGCTGAAGGAGACGACGAAGGGGAGGGTGTTGGCGGGGGGGGGGTGTTGGGGGGAAGGGGGAGACTGGGAGAGGTGTGTAGAAGTTTATCCGTTACGTGCCAGACAGAGAGAGAGAGAGAGAGGGGATAATAATTGTGTCTGTATATTTTTCATTCCAACAACCATCAAATTTTATGGGCTTAATAAATTGTTTTAAGCATCTTCCTTGAGGACCTCTCTCTCTCTCTTTCTCTCTCTCTCTCTCTCTCTCTCTCTCTCTCTCTCTCTCTCTCTCTCTCTCTCTCTCTGTCCTTCCCCCCTACAGGACTCTTTTTAAATCCCCTCACTGCAGTTCTTTCCCCTTCTCTTCCTTTTCCTCTCATTTATTCACTTTCTCCCTCCCTCTCACTCATTACTGCCTCTAAACTCTCTCTCTCTCTCTCTCTCTCTCTTTTCTCTCTCTCTCTCTCTCGCTCTCTCTCTCTCTTCTCCTTCTCTCTCTCTCTCTTCCTCTCCTATCTCTCTCTCTCTCTCTCTCTCTCTCTCTCTCTCTCTCTCTCGCTCTCGCTCTCTGTGTGTGTGTGTTTCATGTTCTACCTTTCCATCTCTTCTTTTGACTCTTTACAACTCCCCTCTTTTGTCTCCTCTCTTATCCCCTCACTTATCTTCTCTACTTAACTCCTCTCCTTAACTCCTCTTTCTTCCTCCTCTTCCTTCTCTCTTGTCTCGTTCCTCTCCTTTCTTGTCTTCCTCTCTTCTCCTTCCTCTCCTTTCTTGTCTTCCTCTCTTCTCCTTCCTCCTCCTCCTCCTCCTCCTCCTCCTCCTCCTCTCCTCCTCCTTCCTCCTCCTCTTCCTCCTCTTCCTCCTCCTTCCTCCTCCCTTCCCTCTCCTTCTTCTCTTGTCCTCTTCCTTCTCTTGTCTCGTTCCTCTCCTTTACTGTCTTCCTTTCTTCTCCTTTCTTGTTTCCTCCTCCTCCTCCTCCTCCTCCTCCTCCTCCTCTTCCTCCTCCTCCTAGTGGTTAGTGTTATGAGGCGGGCAGCTTTACGGTGGCGCCCAGACTGGCATCCCGTAGGAGGATTACAAAGGAAACACAAACAGCAACAGACCAATAAGTCCTTACAAGGCTGTTTGCTTTAACTACACTACACTAACTAGATAATAAGAGAGAAAGGATAGGAAAGTAGAAGGCTCCTCCCCACCCACCCATCCCTCCAGCCGAAGCTGGCCGGAAATGAAGTGATACCATGCAATATAGAAAAACTGCATGGAATTTGTGAGGAAAGTTGAAAGCTGTAATCTATGGCTAACTACTACTAGTTTGTGGGGGTAGGTTTAGTGCTTGATAGATAGGTCATGTTATGTGTGTTTTGTAATGGTGTGAACACAGTGTGGAGGTTCAAGGGTGGTGCGGCAGCCTTGCCTGGCGCTTTCTTGGGAGGCAGCAGTCAATCAGGCCCCAACTCCGTTCGATCCACTGCGGATTGTGTACTTTCCATGTAGGACGCCGTACACTTCAATGCCTCCTGCAGCAGTGACCCCTGGTACTTTAAATCCCGATGGTGGTCACTAACTGTCAGGACCCTTACTGATCCACAACCCGTCACAGGTCGAGAGTAGTAGTGGTAACCATTTACTCGGGGCTATCTGTGTGTGTCATGAGGTCTAATGTACTGTTGGTGTAGGCTCAGTGTGGAAGTTCAAGGGTGGTGCGGCAGCCTTGCCTGGCGCTTTCTTGGGAGGCAGCAGTCAATCAGGCCCTAGCTCCGTTCTATCCACTGCGGTAGTGCACTTTCCAAGTAGGACGCCGTGCACTTCAATGCCTCCTGCAGCAGTGACCCCTGGTATATAAATCCCGATGGTTGTCACTAACTGTCAGGGCTCTTACTGAACCACAACCCGTCGCAGGTCAAAAGTTGTAGTAGTGACCGTTTACTCGGGGCTGTCTGAGACGTGTGGGAGGGGTTGTGTAGACGCGACTCGCAATCATTTCACGCAATGAGAGTAAGCATCAGAGGCCCGCGAGATAAATTTATTATTCCGAGATAAACAGTGACAACCGGGGATTTGATATGAAATATTTATCGAGGCGATTTTTAAATGATTCTATTGTATTTGAGTTTACTACGTCTGAGGGCAGCCCATTCCATACGTTTACAACACGGTTTGTGAAGAAGTACATTGCTTGGTTCGTTACAAAACTTTTCCTGCTTATTTTAAATCCGTTGTTTCTAGTTGAGCTTGACCGGTCTAGCGTGAAAAGATTTTCTGGGACTACGTTCGTAAATCCTTTGAAGATTTTAAAGACTTCGATTAGGTCACCTCTTATCCTTCGTTTTGTTAGTGGGAATACGTTAAGTTCCTTGAGCCGATTTTCGTACGATTTATTACGCAATCTAGGTATCATTTTGGTTACTCTGCGCTGTATTTTTTCTAGTTTATCAATGTCCTTTTTATAATAAGGTGACCAGAACTGTACACAGTATTCTAGATGGGGGCGAACAAGCGAGTTAAAAAGAGCGAGTATAAAAAGATGAGGAAGAGGAAGAAGAGGAGGAGGAGGAAGACGAGGAGAGTAATTCAAGGAAGAGGAGAATGTAAAGGAGTAATAATGAGAGAGAGAGAGAGAGAGAGAGAGAGAGAGAGAGTAGAAGTAGGTAGGTTGGTTGGTTGGTTACAGCCCCGAAGTTTACTCAAGATTGCTCCTGGAAGTAAGTAGGTCGGTGGGAACACACACACACACACACACACACACACACACACACACACACACACACACACACGCACATAGACAGGTAGGTCACTTACTACATAGGAAATGAGTGTATAAATTAATAAGTAGATGTGAACTTGAGTAGAGAGGAGAGAGAGAGAGAGAGAGTTGTGGGTGTGGAGGTGTATTTTATTATATATTTAGGAAGAATGAAGGAAGAGGAGGAGGAGGACGGTGCATTGATCGTGGCTGGAGACGTGGAGTGGTCGGGTGGGATGTCTGCTGACGAAGGAGGAGGAGGAGGAAGAAGAAGGAGGAGGAAGAAGAGGAAGAGGAAGAACGTAACATATTGACGTGAATAAAAAAAACTAGTAATGGTGGTGGCTATTTATAATTTTAACTTAGCCCCTTGAGGCCCAGGACGTTATTGCCATTATAATTTGGCTACCATTAGACGATTTTAATGAGTATTAGCAATGTTTTATAGCTATGACCTGTTTAGTATCCTTGTACACTAACTAATTTGGTATATTAATTTACTTTTCGTTATTTAATGGCTAAGAACGGACGACTTTATATAGCAAAGGAAAGATCTGGGCGGGAAAGGGTTAAGATTTTTGATGATGATGATGACGAAGGAAAGAGGAGGAGGAGAAGGAAGAAAAGAAGAAGAAGGAAGGAGGAAGAAGAACGGAAAATATTGACATGAAGAAAAATAGACTAATAATGGTGTTGGCTATTTATAATTTTAAGAAGGTTTTTGATGCTGATGATGATGATGACTTTCTCTCCCCTTCAGGATGTGTGGCCGAAAGAGCTGAGACTTCACCCTCCAGACATGCATGGTAAGTCCCCTTCAGTCCCTTCAGTCCCATCAGTCCCTTTCCCTTCCCTTCCCGCCCTTCCTTTCTGTCTGTCTTTCTTTCCATCGACTTTTTTTATGTGGTCCATTTTGGTTCATTACCCATGCATTGAGTAGGTTGATCTCTCTCTCTCTCTCTCTCTCTCTCTCTCTCTCTCTCTCTCTCTCTCTCTCTCTCTCTCTCTCTCTCTCTCTCTCTCTCTCTCTTTTTCTCTCTCTCTCTCTGTCTCCTTTAAACGGCACTTTTTCTCTTTTTTTTTCCTGTACTTTTATATCCGTGTCCTTTTTTTCATTTCCTTATATTGTGTCATTATTTAAGCGTTTTTCTCCCTTTGTGTGTCATTATTTAAGCGTTTTCTCCCTTTGTGTGTCATTATTTAAGCGTTTTCTCCCTTTGTGTGTCATTATTTAAGCGTTTTCTCCCTTTGTGTGTCTATTTAAGCGTTTCTCCCTTTGTGTGTCATTATTTAAGCGTTTTCTCCCTTTGTGTGTCATTATTTAAGCGTTTTCTCCCTTTGTGTGTCATTATTTAAGCGTTTTCTCCCTTTGTGTGTCATTATTTAAGCGTTTTCTCCCTTTGTGTGTCATTATTTAAGCGTTTTCTCCCTTTGTGTGTCATTATTTAAGCGTTTTTCTCCCTTTGTGTGTCATTATTTAAGCGTTTTTCTCCCTTTGTGTGTCATTATTTAAGCGTTTTCTCCCTTGTCATTTAAGCTTCTCCCTTTGTGTGTCATTATTTAAGCGTTTTCTCCCTTTGTGTGTCATTATTTAAGCGTTTTCTCCCTTGTGTGTCATTATTTAAGCGTTTTCTCCCTTTGTGTGTCATTATTTTAGCGTTTTTCTCCCTTTGTGTGTCATTATTTAAGCGTTTTCTCCCTTTGTGTGTCATTATTTAAGCGTTTTTCTCCCTTTGTGTGTCATTATTTTAGCGTTTTCTCCCTTTGTGTGTCATTATTTTAGCGTTTTTCTCCCTTTGTGAGTCATTATTTTAAGCGTTTTTCTCCCTTTGTGTGTCATTATTTTAGCGTTTTCTCCCTTTGTGGTCATTATTTTAGCGTTTTCTCCCTTTGTGTCATTATTTAAGCGTTTTTTCTCCCTTTGTGTGTCATTTTTTAGCGTTTTTCTCCCTTTGTGGTCATTATTTAAGCGTTTTCCCCTTTGTGTGTCATTATTTTAGCGTTTTCTCCCTTTGTGTGTCATTATTTAAGCGTTTTCTCCTTCCTTTTCTTTGGTCATTATTTAAGCGTTTTTCTCCCTTTGTGTGTCAATTTATTTTCAGCGTTTTTCTCCCTTGTGTGTCATTATTTAAGCGTTTTCTCCCTTTGTGTGTCATTATTTTAAGCGTTTTTCTCCCTTTGTGTGTCATTATTTAAGCGTTTTTCTCCCTTTGTGTGTCATTATTTTAGCGTTTTCTTCCTATGTGAGTCATTATTTTAGCGTTTTTCTCCCTTTGTGAGTCATTATTTAAGCGTTTTCTCCCTTTGTGTGTCATTATTTTCGCGTTTTCTCCCTTTGTGTCATTATTTAGCGTTTTCCTCCCTTTGTGGTCATTATTTTAGCGTTTTTCTCCCTTTGTGGTCATTATTTAAGCGTTTTTCTCCCTTTGTGTGTCATTATTTTAGCGTTTTTCTCCCTTTGTGTGTCATTATTTAAGCGTTTTCTCCCTTTGTGTGTCATTATTTTCGCGTTTTCTCCCTTTGTGTCATTATTTAGCGTTTTCTCCCTTTGTGTGTCATTATTTAAGCGTTTTCTCCCTTTGTGTGTCATTATTTAGGGTTTTTCTCCCTTTGTGTGTCATTATTTAGCGTTTTTCTCCCTTTGTGTCATTATTTAGCGTTTTTCTCCCTTTGTGTGTCATTATTTAGCGTTTTCTCCCTTTGTGTGTCATTATTTAAGCGTTTTCTCCCTTTGTGTGTCATTATTTAAGCGTTTTCTCCCTTTGTGAGTAATTTTTTCGCGTTTTCTCCCTTTGTGTGTCATTATTTAAGCGTTTTCTCCCTTTGTGAGTAATTTTTTTCGCGTTTTCTCCCTTTGTGTGTCATTATTTAGCGTTTTTCTCCCTTTGTGTCATTATTTTCGCGTTTTTCTCCCTTAGTGTGTCATTATTTAGCGTTTTTCACCCTTTTTTTCCTAATTTCCTTTGTCTTTCCTTCCGTGTCATGTGTCTCGTAAGAAAGTGTTTTTTTCCTCCATTTATTGTCTTCCTCTTTTGTAGCCGCTTTAATGATAAACTTTTGATGTAACTTCCTTTTTATTATCCTCATATTTCGTCTCTTTGGTTTATCTCTGGTTTTGATTTTTACTTATTTGGTTGGGTTCTTTTTCCTCTGTGCTTCCTTTGTTTATCTTTCTTTGTTATTTGTTATCCTTTGTTTGTGAGTTTTGTTGCTTCTGTATTCTTTTTCCTTCTTTCTTTTTCCTTCTTTCTTTTTCCTTCTTTCTTTTTCTTTCTTTCTTTTTACTTCTTTCTTTTTTCTTCTTTCTTTTTACTTCTTTCTTTTTACTTCTTTCTTTTTCCTTCTTTCTTTTTTCTTCTTTCTTTTATCTTCTTTCTTTTTCCTTCTTTCTTTTTACTTCTTTTTACTTCTTTTTTTACTTCTTTCTTTTTACTTCTTTCTTTTTTCCTTCTTTCTTTTTACTTCTTTTTTCTTCTTTCTTTTTACTTCTTTCTTTTTACTTCTTTCTTTTTTCTTCTTTCTTTTTACTTCTTTCTTTTTACTTCTTTCTTTTTACTTCTTTCTTTTTAAACCCTTCACGCCCAGATCTTTCCATTGATGTATAAAATGTCTGTTGTTAGCCGTGAAATTACAAAAAGTAGCTTAATATACCAAATTAGCTAGTGGACAAGGATACTTAACAGGTCATATCTATAGAATCTTGCTTATATTCACAAAAGTCGTCTTATGGTATAGCAAAAGAACAATGGAAATTACGTTCTGGGCCTCAAGAGGTTAAGTCTCTGTGTCCTCATCATTCATTTCATTTTAGCTTCGTGAATTCGATATTATTATTATTATTATTATTATTATTATTATTATTAGTAGTAGTAGTAGTAGTAGTAGTAGTAGTAGTAGTAGTATTATATCCACAAGTGAGAGAGTGGTGAGACGGATGCTATTTCTCTCTCTCTCTCTCTCTCTCTCTCTCTCTCTCTCTCTCTCTCTCTCTCTCTCTCTCTCTCTCTCTCTCTCTCTCTCTCTCTCTCTCTCTCTCTCTCTCTCTCTCTCTCTCTCTCTCTCTCTCGTCCTAGACATAACACAAGATAGTAAGAAGTATACAAAAAGTGCTTTCAGTCTACACAAGGCACCGCCCACTATATACCATCTGTCTATCCATTAATCTATCTCAACTCTCAAACCTCTACCGTCTAAGTGGAGTTTTAGGGAATAACTTATTAACCTCTTCACGCCCAGATCTTTCCTTTGCTATAAAAAATTGTATGTTGTGGAGTCATAAAATTACGATCAGTAACTGAATATACCAAATTAGCTAGTGGACAAGGATATTAAGCAGGTCTTTTATATAAAACAGCTTATATTCACTAAAAATCGTCTAATTGTATCCAAATTACAATGGAAATTACGTTCTGGGCCTCAAGGGGTTAACAACTAGTCCCTATCACTAACACTTCTAGCAATAAAACTTAAAACCCTATACGCTTGATTTCCACTCTAGTAACTGATTCTTAGGAGGAGATCTGAACCTAATAGAACATCAACATTTGCTTTAGAATCTTATCTACTACTAGACTAGCTGCGATTTTGAATGTTGTTACAGGGCCTTTTTTTTTTACTACTAATCTTACTTACTACTTATATACTACTATAACTACTACTATATACTACTACTATTGTCTACTACTACTACTACTACCACTACTTTATAGACTATGTGCGATTTTGAATGTTAATATATGGCCTTTTTTTACTATTTTAAATCCATTAAAACTCCTAATATTGAATTGCATATGAAATTCACCAGTTGAGAGTTGCTTTATAACACACACACACACACACACACACACACACACACACACACACACACACAGACCTTGTTTTTTTGTTCCTTTACCTTCCTTCCCATTGACTCAACGCGTGGGGAAGGCAGTGACTCGTGAGTAATGATAAATATATTGTGCGTGAGTCAGCGTGTATAGTCATGAGAGTGTGTGTGTGTGTGTGTGTGTGTTGTCTGGGGAACATGAGTAAGGCGTGGGTGAGTCATGGGTGTTGGCAGGTGTATAGTGAGTGAGGAGGTGAATGAATGTTTCTGAGATATAGGAGCAAAGTTGAATGAGGTAGTAAGTCTCTCTCTCTCTCTCTCTCTCTCTTCTCTCTCCTCTTCTCTCCTCTCTGTCTCTCTCTCTCTCTCTCTCTCTCTCTCTCCCCTCTCTCTCTCTCTCTCTCTCTCTCTCTCTCTCTCTCATATTAGTCCCTGATTTTCTCTTCCTTTCTCTGTCCCCTCTGCTACCTGTAATCAGCGACCTTGCCTACCTTCTCTCTCTCTCTCTCTCTCTCTCTCTCTCTCTCCTCTCTCTCTCTCTCTCTCTCTCTCTCTCTCTCTCCTCTCTCTCTCTCTCTCTCTCTCTCTCTCTCTCTTCTCTCTCTCTCCTCTCTCTCTCTCTCTCTCCTCCTCTCTCTCTCTCTCTCTCTCTCTCTCTCCTACGCCTGTTAATCGCCCCAAGTACTGACTTCCGGCCAATAAATCTGGGACCCAAAGATACAATTTTACGCCAGTGTTGCCCCTTGTGGGAAAACACCAAACATTGCCTGGCTCGTGGCTGAACTTAACATGTAGCACACACATTAACACGCACACACACACACACACACACACACACACACACACACACACACACACACACACACGCACACGCACACGCACACACATCCACACACACACACACGCATTCACACACACACACACACATCATACACACACACACACACACACACACACACACACACACACACACACACACACACACACACACACACACACACACACACACACACACACACACATCCACACACACACACACACACACACACACATACACCACACACACACACACACACATCACACACACACACACACACATCTCCACACACACCCACACACACACACACACTATTCGCTCAACTTTTCTTAACTTTCTTCATTATTCTTTTCAAGGCTCTTCAACAATATATAAAGACACAACTGCAATGCTATTTTTTATCATCTATTTCAAGTCTTTGTATGACGACCTATATCACGTATTACTTTACGAGTTAGACTGGCTACACAAATATGAACTTTGAATAATACTTTGAATGAAAACTTAATAGAACTTTGAATAATAAAAACAGAATTTTGAATGAAAAAATATCTACTTTGAACCGCGTGTTGGGACAATTCTGGACACGTCTGAACAAGCTAACACTGTATCTGTATCTAATCACGCCTTTATTAACCCCTACCTTACGATCTAATCTCACATCCCTTTGCAGGTCTTCAAGTAACACATACTACGTTTTAACCCCTTCACTCTCCTAGATCTTTCTTTTGCTATATAAAATCGTCCATTGCTAGCCATAAAATTACGAAAAGTAACAAAATATACCAAATTAACTGATGGACAAGGATACTAAGCAGGTCAGATCTAAAAAATACTGTTTATATTAACTAAAAAATCGTTTAATGGTGGTCCAATTACAATGGAAATAACGTTCTGGGCCTCAAGGGGTTAATGAATGAATTGAACCTGTATCATTAAAAGTAGTATTGTCTGTTCTTCCCATTACTATCAGTCCACGAGATATAAATACGTTTTGCATCTCATCTGCAATGCATCTCATCATCTAAAGATAAAGGAAGATAAGGGTTTTAAAGCACCACCACTTTGCTATTGAAGCGTCATATATCCCAGTCTGTACCACTTTGCTATTGAAGCGTCGCATATCCCAGTCTGTTTCGTTCCCTCGAGGCGCCGTCGTAAGAGAGCTCCTGGAGGGGATGATTACGTAGGGTGGCGCCGCGGTGTTATTGTGACCCTGGCTGCCACTCCCCACCGCGCCGCCGCCTCAAGGTCATGGCTCACGCACGTAATGGGTCTCGATTGCCGGGTGTGTTGGGTGGGGCGCCGTCAGGAGGGGTGCTCAGGGGGTAGGTGAGGAGGAGGACTCAGGGGGTAGGTGAGGAGAGGACTCAGGGGTTAGGTGAGGAGGAGGAGGAGGGTGGGGGGAATCAGAAGGTAGGCTAGGAGGAGGAAGAGGGGGATGGGGGTAGGTTAGGAGGGGGGAGGCTAGGATGGGGGCTCAGGAGGGAGGAAGGTGGGTGGTGCTTGTCTCCATCATCACGGGTAACCTTGCGCTGTGATAATACACACACATACGAACACAAACATACACTCGTCCTTGTCCTCCTCCTCCTCCGTTATAGTCGGTGATTGCTCCAGTAACACAGTCTTCTTACTCTACCCTTACACACACACACACACACACACCACACACACACACACACACACACACACACACACACACCGTCCGTGTGGCTCAGTTGGTTAGGGCGCCCGGCATCATTCTGTGGTCCAGCGTTCGATCCCCGACCCCCGCTCATACCCGGGGATTTTTCCACTGTGAAATTCGGGCGGCACTGTCCCCCTTGAGCAAGGGGATGGGTGTGTGTGGTGTGTGAGGTCCCAGCATTGCCCAAAGATCGGTAATAATGAGCTCCAAGCTCGCACTGAGAGGGTGAAACTGGCGATCGCGAGCCAGTTCGCGTGGACAAGATCATGGGTGAATAACACACACACACACACACACCTCAAGGACTCCTCTTTTTTCCGTGTGTCCGCGTGTCTCCCTTCAGGTTCTTGTGCATGGCTTCAGAGGTTTATTTTTCAGTGTTTTCTACCCTTTACTTCCTCTTTCAAGATTCTCCTCAACCTGGCTTCCTCAAACACACACTCTCACCGTCACCATCTTCCCCACACTCCCCTACCTCCTCTCCCTCTCTCTGTCCCATCACCCCATCCTCCCCCTCCCACTCAGTCCCATCACCCCATCCTCCTCCTCCCCCTCAGTCCCATCACCCCATCCTCTCCCTCACTCCCCTGCCTACCCCTCCCCTCCCTCAGTCCCATCACCCCATCTTCCCCCTACCCCTCCCTCAGTCCTATCACCCCATCTTCCCCCTACCCCTCCCTCAGTCCCATCACCCCATCTTCCTCCTACCCCTCCCTCAGTCCCATCACCCCATCCTCCTTCCCCCTCCCTCCCCCCCATCACACCTTATAGTTGCGTGAGTCACCTGATCTTACCTTGATGAGCCACGTGGGTTGGCCTCCTCAGGTGATTCAATGAAGTGGCGACGCGAATTTCCTCTATTCACTCACTCACTCACTCACTCACTCACCAAGCATGCAATTAAATAAGAGTGACTTAATTTCATATTTGTTCCTTCCTCCTATAACCTTGGGGAAGTTCAGCAGGCTACCCGCTCTCCTTATTCCACCCAAGCGCGCGCGCGCACACACACACACACACACACACACACACCACACACACACACACACACACACACACACACACACACACACACACACACACACACACACAGGGGGAGGGGGGAGATATAAATACATGAACACTGCCTGCTTCAAATGTTCGGCATCATGCATTCATCACGCAAACTCGCACATATGGTATGGCCTACAAAATAAAATCGCATATACACAATTCCCGGCATGCTGTTGTAACCTTACCAAGTGCGCCTCTCCCACCAGCATATTCTCGTTTTCTGGAAGAGTATGTAGGGTTTACTCTTGAACACGTCAGGCTAGGTTATGGTGAGGGTTGGGCAGGTTGTCGAAGCAATGTGATGGGTAACTTTGTGTGGTAATGACAATGAGGGTATTTTTGAGATTATCCTATGGTTAGTTTCGAAGCTACAACCAAACGTCTTCATTCGGAAACCACATACTCCCATAGAGAACGGGAATATGACTCCCGCCACGCCTCTCCCTCTTTCCCTCCCTCCCTCCACTACTCATTATTTGTATTCCCTCCTGAGATGAACTGCCTATGACATGAATGGCCTGAGCTCATGGCCTGCTGCTCTGCGCAAGGTTAGGTTTAATAATAATAATAATGATAATTTTATTTTCACCCGGAGGCATGCAGGAAAAAAAAAATGACACATACATTTAAGTTCATATTGGATTACATTACGTAAACTAGAATGGATTAGGTTAGATTAGGATAGGCCATGTTAAGTTATGATAGGTTTGAATAGGCTAGCTTAGGTTAGGCAAGATTTGGTTACGTTGAATTAGACTGGGTTACGTTTCCGTAGGTTAGGTTACGATAGTGTTATAAGTGGTGGTATAGTAGTGGTATATATATGGTGGTATAGTGTGGTATAGTAGTGGTATATATATGGTGGTATAGTGGAAGTGTAGTAATGGTATATATATGGTGGTATAGTGGAAATGTAGTAGTGGTCTATATATGGTGGTATAGTGGAAGTGGTGCTGATGGTGACAATGATGGCTAAGCAGGATAAAGTGGTGGAGGGGAAAGTGTTACCGATGGTGTTAGTCAATAGAGATGACATATTACATAAACACCAAAAAATATGTCATAATTTCCGTTCAAAAAATATAAACACCCCAAAAAATAAAACGGTCATAATTTCCGTTCAAAAAATATAAACCAAAAAAAATAAAACGCTCATAATTTCCGTTCAAAAAATATAAACCAAAAAAAATATAACTCATAATTTCCGTTCAAAAAATATAAACCAAAAAAAATAAAGCGCTCATAATTTCCGTTCAAAAAATATAAACCAATAAAAATAAAACGCTCATAATTTCCGTTCAAAAAATATAAACCAAAAAAAATATAACTCATAATTTCCGTTCAAAAAATATAAACCAAAAAAAATAAAGTGCTCATAATTTCCGTTCAAAAAATATAAACCAATAAAAATAAAACGCTCATAATTTCCGTTCAAAGCAGTAGAAATAAATCGTAACACATCGCAAAACGGAGCCAGGAATGACGGTGATGAGGGTGACGGTAACGCCTGTAACAGTATGATCACTTTATTTGCCGTGAGTAACACTATCAGTTTGCCCTTGTGACTCAGGAGGCATCGGGAGCGGCCTTGGCGGAGGAAATGATCAAAAGGTAACAAGGCAAGAGTAATGATAATGAGCTTATAATGAGAAAAACTATAAGAGGAGGAAGAGGAAGTTAGTGATTATTGGTATTTGTATAAGTTTTATCGCTAATAACTCTCTCTCTCTCTTTCTCTCTCTCTCTCTCTCTCTCTCTCCCTCTCTCTTCTCTCTCTCTCTCTCCTCTCTCTCTCTCTCTCTCTCTCTCTCTCTCTTCTCTCTCCTCTCTCTCTCACACCACTCACCATCCACACACACGCGCGCTTGAGAGGCTTCCGAACATCCTTGTCACGGCCTAGAACACACACACACACACACACACACACACACACACACACACACACACACACACACACACACACACACCTAATTACCTGTTATTTTTGTCTGTGTTGCAACTTCCTCGTTACTTCTTACAGCCATTTCCTTCTAGTCCTTCCTTCACCTCTCCCTGTCTTCCCTTCCTCTCTCTCTCTATCTCCTTTCTGTGCTTCCATCATAGTCCTCCCTTGCTCTCCTATCCCCTTACCATACCTCCCTGCTCTCTTTCCCCCCAACCCTTCCTCCCCCTACACCCCCCCCCTCCCACCCCACCCCATCTTTCTCCCCCTCATCCCTGTTTCTTCCCACCCCTCCCTTTCCCCCCCTCCCCCCCGCCCCTCCCTTTCCCCCTCCTACCCCCAACCTCTCCTTCCCCACCCCTCCTCCCCTCTCTACGCGGATGAGTCATACAGGTGGAGGAACCCCGCGTGCGCAGACCAGCAGACAGACTCCTCCCTCAGGGGCCAGCAGACAGCGGGACACACATACACACACACACTGCATGAGGTAGAGTGTTCGCCTATCCATCGACCGGGCTAGAGATGCATTTCTGAAGGGAACGAAACGCCCCTTGACTTATTAACGAGGAGGACGTAATGAGGACAGATTAGATCCACTCGGGTCAATCACTCCTCCCGCCCCTCACCCATCCACCCAACCACCCTCTGCCACACCCACCACCCACCCACTGCCACACCTACCCTCTGCCACAGCCCACCACCCACCACCCCACCACCACCCACTGCCACGCCCACATCCACTCACCTACCCTCTGCCACCCACCTACCCTCTGACACACCCACCACCACTCACCCACCCTCTGCCATACCCATACCCACCCTCTCCCACACCCACCACCACCCACCTACCCTCAGCCACACCCACGCCCACCCTCTGCCACCACCACCCACCCTCTGCCACACCCACCCTGACACAAACGTTCCCTAACAGTAACACTAGTCTCAATAGAACGCAAAACTCACTCCTACCTCACTGACTAGCCCACCTCTATACATGCTCATAAGACTCACCCTATCATTGTATTATTCAGCCTCCTGCGACGTGGACACCTTCAGGAGAGGAATAATAAACTAACTTCAGAAGCTTCATAAAACCCTGCTTATGTTTTCTTTCTTAGTATAGCGTTTTATAAGCTCTTATTTTCGTTATATTTTGAGATGAGCTATAACCTACCCTCGAGAGCTCTGTGGACCCTTGATTTCGTTTTATTTTCATAGTATAATAATAATAATAATAATTTTATTTTCACCCGGAGGCATGCAGGAATAAAAACAACAGCATGACACACATACATGAGGGAAAGATCGTGTCAGAGGTGGGATCCTGTATAGCCTTTAAGTGCCTTTATTTGCGTGTGTGTGTGTGTGTGTGTGTGTGTAGTGTTTAAGTCGTGCCTGTTTTGATAGTAAGTCAGTAGGTCTTGCCGCCACACAGAGCCTCGTTCTTGACTCGGCCCGCGTCGTGTCTGATGGGGTGTTTACAAACCCTCCCACGCCCGCCCTCCTTACATAATGAGGGCGTGTACTAGCGCCCCAGCGGAACACCAGCCAGGCTACCCACCCTTCACCACGGGTGAGGAGGGACTGTGTGTGAGAATGTGTGTGTGTGTGTGATTTTATGCTATCTTTGAAGTGTTCTAAATTTTCTACTTCATCATTGCGTCTGCGGCAACGAAGGAAGCGACATATCCTTCATGTTGCTCACTCACTCACTCACTCACTCACTCACTCACTCACATTTAGCAGCTCCTCAGGATTCACTGCTCCTCTTCGTGCACACCTAACCCATTCAAGTCCTATGATCCTTACACTTCACACCATAACCTGCTTACCTGCTAACAACCCCTCCCTTTAGCATACCCTATACAGACCCTTTACACAACCTACTCATCCTCTTAGCCTGCCCCTCTCTTCTCCCTTTAGTCCTTTATCCCTCCTTTACACTTAACCTACCCTAACCTCTCTTCTCCCTTTTGTCCTTTATCCCTCCTTTACACTTAACCTACCCTAACCTCTCTTCTCCCTTTTGTCCTTTATCCCTCCTTGAAACCTATTATAACCTAACCTAACCTACACTCTCAGCCTGTCCCTCTCTTCTCCTTTTGTCCTTTATCCCTCCTTGAAACCTATTATAACCTAACCTAACCTACCCTCTCAACCTGTCCCTCTCTTCTCACTTTTGTCCTTTATCCCTCCTTACCTAACCTACCCTCTCAGCCTGCCTCTCCTCTCCCCCTTATCCCTCCTTTACACCTGAACGTCCGGGCCTCACCTTGAACGACGCCGTAAACAGGAAAAGTTTTCACATGTTTTGTTGTTGTTGTTGTTGTTGTTGTTGTTGTTGTTGTTTGTCTTGAAGGGATTACAGTCATGGTTCATCTCTTGTCACTGTTTACATGCATTACTGCTGTCCTTCCTCAACTTTTTTCTTCTTTCACCTTCCTTCTTCTTGCTTTCTTCACCATCTATTTCTTCATCTTTCTTTTTGCTTCCTTCACTTATTTCTTTTTGCTTCCTTCACCTTCCTTCTTTCTTTATCTTCCTTCTTTTTGCTTCCATCACCTTTCTTCATCTTCATTTGTTTTTACTTCCTTCACCTTCCTTCTTTTTGCTTCCTTCACCTTCTTTTTGCTTCCTTCACCTCCCTTCTTTCTTCATCTTCCTTCTTTTTGGCTTCCTTCACCTTTCTTTTTGCTTCCTTCACCTTCCTTCTTTTTGCTTCCTTCACCTCCCTTCTTTCTTTATCTTTCTTCTTTTTGACTTCCTTCACCTTTCTTTTTGCTTCCTTCAACTTCCTTCTTTTTGCTTTCTTCACCACCTTCTTTCTTCATCTTAATTGTTTTTGCTTTCTGCGCACTGTCCTCTTTGT